>MU223474.1:1412348-1430338 GCA_018584345.1 Thuja plicata
CTATAGAAAAATCAATGGTCTGGTCTGGGATTTCAATAGCAAAGCTTCCCTGAGAAGGTTTTGAAACGTTCTTCACCGGAGGTAAAGAAGATTTACCTGTTGGTTTGATGCCAAAAAGAGATGCCCACTTCCTCGGTTGCCCCAGCCCAGCCTCCTATCTGGGACCCCCTCCTGGGTCCTCTGGCGCCTGTCCCGCATCGGGATCCAATCCTGTGATCTCGATGTCCTTCCCATCATTCCGCTTACTGCGCTCAGAGGATTCTGCCTCCTCCCAAATTCTCCCGCCCAAATTCAAAGTTGAATCCGGACGCTCCCGCTCCCTCGCTCGCTCCCTCTCTTGCTCAATAATGTTGTATTCAATAACATGGGATGAAGTCAGTTGTTTGGACAATGACACCTTAGAGCTACTCACAACTGGTTGTTTCCTAGTTGGCATCCAAGGTTTGAATGTCATTGGTTGGTTGGAATATGTGGAAGGTTTGGAAGATCCAACTCCTCTCAGGGTGACCTTTGCTTGCGTGCAAGTCACACCGTTGGCCGATCGAGACTCTTTCTTACTCTTCTTGACAATGATAACGTTGTAGTACTCGGAAGAGACAGGATCAATCATGTGAATTATATTGTTATCATTGGTGTTACAGGTATGATTGATCCTAGCACCGTGCCTTCTTGTACTTAGGTAAGGGATCTTTAAATGCCTTGTGGTAAGCATTCCTAGCATGATCGCCAACTGTAATTGTCTCATTATCGATTAGATCTTGGATCTCGTGTTTGAGTCTCATGCAGTTTTCAGTGGTGTTTCCCTTGTTCCTGTGGAACTATCAGTAATAATTTTCACTCCACCACTTTGGTTTTATCTCTGGTTCGTATGGTTTGGAGTTATCTGGCAACATGATCAGTTTAGCCAATAAAGTCTTAAGTGTTGATTCATAGGATTCTCCCAAAGGAGCGAAGGTTCATTTGCGCTTGGCCCAAGTTTTGTCTTTCATGAGGTTACTGAGTCCCTTGGAAGGATCTTTTGAGGTATTTTCAGTAGCTTTAAGGGCCTTTGTGCTACTAATCAGACTGGAGATTTCTGGTTTGGATTAAGAAGCAACGTGATCGACTACTCTGTCATTCACCACATGCTTTCTCTTGTTCCAGTATTTGTTTTTATGCTTGGAGATGGAACTATACTTGGCTTCTTTGGAAAGGGTAATCTAACCCTTCTTGACAAGTGTAGTCTCTATCTTCATTGCACTCTTTACAAGATGATTAAAAGTGGACAGATCCTTCATTTAGATTAGATAGATGTACTCGGATAGTAATGTTTTGGTAAATATATCCATTTTTTCAAACTCAGGTATGAGTCGTGGATATCTAGAAAATACTCTTCTCCACCGCTGAAGAAAAGATAGGAAAGGCTCTCCTATCTATTGCTGAGTGTTGCACAGATCAATCATCGATAGAGGATGTTGGATGTTGTATGAATACTATTGCAAGAACAAGTTTATCACATCAAAAGTTTTGATTCCAATGGGAAAATTTGAGAGCCACTCCATGGCTTGGCCCCCTAAAATATGGAAGAAGAGATGCATGCGATATGTCTATTCATGCATAAATTCTATGCAAAGAGCACACAATTCCCAGACATGATCCCGGGGATTGGATTGAAAGCCATACTTTTAAACCTAGGGATTTCCACTCCATAGGGGAATGAAGGTAAATGCAAATCCCTGTCAAAAGGAAATGGACAAATAGTGTCCAAAGTGTTTTTTGAGGTTGATTTCTCTTTTTCCTTTTTTATTGCTTGCATCTCATTTTGCAAGGCTTGTCATTGTTTAGTCATGATTGTCAGAGGAGTCTCTTCTTCCCTGGCAATGACATCTTCATCCCTATAGTGAGGGGGAAGTTGGGCTCCTTGTTGAGCCAATTTGAGAAAGTATTGTTCTTTGTCCTAATTCATGATAGTCTTCATTACCTTGAGGAATTCTCTATCCTGTAGACATATATATGGTAACCTCAGCCTCATCTTCTTCAAAATCACTCAAAGAGTGTTGACTATTAGAACCTCGTGCATTAGCATCTTGATTACTATGTCTGGAGAAATCTCTCCCTCGTCTTTGTCCCAACATATTTGGGTTTAGCGATCTGTCGTGGGGGGAGACTGACTTGTATTTGGTCCTTAGTTGTTCCTCAAAAAGAGGGTTTTCCTCAAACGATATATACTGTCTTTCTTCTTCGTGGAAGTGTCTAAGAGAAATTCTACTATGTATAGGAATGGGTCAACTGATTTTCATAACAAGTGATGAAGAAATACCGACGCTCCAACTAAGTCCAAGACCAAATGAGGATAACAGTAAGATACATCCAACTGAGAAGGAGAAGCAAAGACTCTGATCTTGAGTCAAGGTTAACGAACTCGTACTCACAACTCAAGATAAGGACAACGCAGACAAAAAGATAATCGAATAGATTGATAGACTGATCTATGGACTAGCACAATGATTTCAAGATTCGTGACAACAAGAGACAGACTAACAAAGTATTACAACCAAGGACAAATAAGAATGAGCTTACTGTTCTGGACATAGATCTGAGACATAGTACGAAACCTAGACAAAGATCTAGAATATGATAAAAACCAAGTCAAGCGTTGAATTTGAACAAACTTCTCAAAACCAGTATGAATAAGTGTAGGCTCATATGAGAATTCCCGCTAGGTAGTATGACAAACTAGGTTACTCGTACAAAATTGCATACGACAGATAAGAAAATGTCAATTTTTGTAAGAAATACACATGATCGTACGAGCACTCTCACCGTGTGGTACAGGTACTCTCACCGACCATTACGAGTAAAGGGAGATAGGATCCTAACTCGTACGAGTCAGGATGGAGGACTGTACGACAATTGTAGTTTCCATATTTATTTGTAGTTTTTTGAGTTTTACATCTTCAATTTTCTCGTTCAGGTTTTCAAGCACATAAAATAGATTGTGAAGTAAGATAAAACAAGCACAACAAGCAAACACTAAAAGTTATGAGACTGGCCAAGACAATACTTGTCTGTATCCCCTTACAATAAAATACCACATTTATTTCAGAATGATAGAAGCTTGGCAACACTGGCTCCCCTCCATGACACACATCTCAGGCCTACCAAGCTTCGAATTTCTCAAGATCCGAGGATCGTGATAAATTTATTGTCTCAAAATAAGGGGTACATGAGGGGTTTCTTCGGCATGCATGTCTCAATATGCATGAATAACCAAGTAGAAGGTTTTTGTCTACTACTCTAATGGTTTTTAGTCAGGATCTTTATTTGAATGTATCCTCTGTGTCCGCGCAAGCGTGATTGAGGCTGCTAACCCCACATAGCACCTTACCACAAACAATCATGATGCGTGATTGAGACCCACAAACCCTGTTATGTGTTAGATGAGAGCTGAGTATAAGCTCAAATTTTATCCATCTTCTGAGACTTTGGTCTCAAGGAAACAATTTTTTTATAGTGAGTCAAAGTAGCTTGGCGTTAACCTGTACTCACTTGGCTCGTTCTAACAGGGTGATTACTTTTTCACACTGGGACATACCCTCCACAAGGTAATCATGCAAATGACGAATATAAACAATGTCTCTTGATTTTTTATCATCCCTAGAAGGGCGAGAGCATTGTCTCCTAACATTCTTTCCATACTGCCCCAAGTGAAGGTTAAATCCACTTCCTGAAGGTTAAACACACCTTCTAGATCCACTGTCCAAAGAGAAGTATTAAGGTATACTTATAACAGTGAACTGAATGATAGCAACTTGCTTTTCCTATATAGCTCCAATGAAGTGCATTATAAACATAATCATTTTTCTACATCTAGCGGAACTTGTATCCACATGCTCACAACACACCACCTCTACACACTTTTCCAACAAGACACTACTATCCTTTATACATGTTACAATAAGCAATTAGGTCGGCATGTTAAGAATTCCCTAATGCACAATCAATTACATAGACCCTTGGTAAGATACACACGGTACCTCAAAGAAGTAAACATAAAATATAAATCATCAATTACGTGCCAAGATCCATAATCCATGCTCGCAATCCTCTAAATACGTTACACCTTTGTAGTCAGACACAAATAGGTCTTCGCAAGATCACATGCCACAAATGATGTCACCAAGAACCCAACAACCCAAGAATCACAAATTAAATTCTCCAACATGTATTCTACCACGCCTCAAGCTTGCATATCATAACACATGCCCACATCCAAGTTATCCCAAAAAATCAGAGACTAATTCTGTCATAATTCTCTATCACTGCTTTGTAACCTGTCTTCAACAAAACATCTATAACTCATGCAAATAATGACATACAATCCAGTGACCTTAGACATAAGGTATACACTCATCCCTCTACATAGATATGTGCTTGCATACTCTCACATGTCGTACACTGCCCGTACAGATCTGTCAATTTTGCATGTTTATGTGATAACATATGTTGACATCAATGACAAAAAATGAATGTCAACACCTCAAACAACAACAATTCCAACAATATTTTGTGTCAAAGGAGAAGATAAAATTTTTGGATGACAAGGTTGTGAAGCTCATCCTCATGGGCTATAGTGAGAATTCCAAACATATAGGTTATATAACCTAGTCACCAAGAAAATTTTGATGAATAGAAATGTTGAGTTCATTGAAAATGAGTCATGGGATGGCTCAGGGGACACCTCTTCAGGCATCTTAGTTAGAATACTCATTGATGATGAAGATGATGAGTATGAAGAGTAAGATGATGTTGCAATAGATACAAAGTTGGACAAATAGATACAGAGTTGGACAAACAACTCTAGAGATCTCAGGATTTGCATAGACTTCTTGATACTCAGTGCCGGATAGCTCCTCACACAAACAAGCAAAAAGGAAAACAGTCACAAACTACCACAGAATTGGCTCCAAAGAGCTCTAGACAAATCCAGATCGGTACACAAACAACGATTACAGGTTCCAGGAAGCTTCTAACATAGTCTATGCAACATAACAGTAGTAATAGTGAAAGTTCAAACCCCACTCTCGCCTCCCTAATGTATGAAAGACAAAAAGTCTAAGAGAGATCTATCAAAATGAAAGGTATGATGAAGATTATAATAAAAAAACATGTATCTCTCATTGTGATCCGATTTATTTTGAGGATACTATTAAAGAGGAAAAAGGTGTGAGGCCATGGATGAGGAAATAAATGCGATGGAGAGGAATAGAACATGGGATCCAACTGATTTTCCTCCCAATAAGAAAGTGATAGGATTCAAATAGGTCTATAAGACCAAAAACAATGTCGATGGAAGAATAGAGAGGCATAAGACAAGATTGGATGTCAAAGGGTACAAACAACAATTTGGAAGAGATTACAATGAGACATATGCTCCAATTGCAAGGTTGAAAAATGTGTAGACACTCATAGGACTTGCAGCCCAACACAAGTGGAAGGAATTTCAAGTTGATGTGAAGTTTGCCTTCTTGGATAGAGTCTTGAAAGAAGTTATTTGGAGAAGCCGCCTAGTTATGAAGTTTCAGGTCAAGAAAGCAAGATGTATAGGTTAAAGAAAACTCTTTATGGGTTGGAGAAAGCTCCATGGGCATGGCACAGTAGGATTGGATCATATTTGTCGAGCAATGGATTTAGCCACTCTTTACATCAAGATAGCTAATGGTAAGATTTTAATTGTTGTCTTGTATGTAGATGATTTAGTTTTTATTGGGGATGATGATTTACTTATTGTTGATTTTAAAGAGACCATGAAAAGAGAGTTTGAGATGACAGATTTAGGTCTCTTGAGGAATTTTCTAGGGATAGAAGTAAAACACATGCATAATGGTATTATTATCTCTCAAGCATATTATGCAATAAAGAACTTGAAAAGATTTAGGATGCAAGATAGAAAGTCTGCACCAACACCAACAACCATAGGTTTGAAGTTGAGCTTGAGGAAGATTGCAACAACAATGTGAATCCAACTAGGTATAAAAGTTTGGTTAGAAGCTTAATGTATTTGATAGCAACTAGGCCTAATATAATACATACAGTAAGTGATTTCCAGATTTGTGGAGACTTCAAATGAGTTGCATTGGAAAGCGAGTAAGACAATTCTGAGGTATGTGAATGACACCAAAGGATATGGCATTTTGTATATTGCAACAAATGATTTTGAGCAGGTTGGTTACACAAATAGTGATTGGGTAGGAAGTGTGGATGATAGGAAGAGGACATTGGGCTATGTGTTTAATTTGGGTTTGGGAGCTCTTTCTACAACTGAGGTCAAGTATATAGAAAAAAATGCAGTAGCATGTCAAGCTATATGTCTAAGGAGAATCTTAGCAGATTTGAAAGAAGAACAAGAAGATGGAACCACAATATTTTTTGTGACAATGATTCATCAATAGCTTATACAAAGAATCCAGTATTTCATGGAAGAAGCAAACATATGAAAATGAGGTATCATTTCATAAGAGAGCTGGTTGAAAATGGAGAAATCAAGATCAAATTTAGTAGGTTTGAGTAGCAATTTGTAGACATTTTTACAAAACCTTTAAGCACAGACAACTTCAAACAACTAAGAAGCAATTTGGGCATTGTTGATTTGGATGAATTATGAGTACGGAAAATGGATCAACACAAACGGGGAGTGGTGGAAGATTTGTTGCCCCTGAACCTGTCATTGCCACCTACCTGTCAGGAGCACCCGACAGAGGAGTAGTTGGAAGATTGCATTGGGATTTCATCACTCCTATTTTCCCTTGACGCGCAACAAAGAAATAAAGAGTGTTGCGAGTGAAATTAATGTTGAAAGGTAATTTTTAATTTCAAATTTTGTGGAAATTTTTGAGAGGACAGAAGAAGGCAAAATAGACGAATGTTCTCAAAAGTAGTAAGAAAGAAGTTAATGTATGCAACAACAAGTTCGTGAGCTTAGTGAAGAACAGGAGAATGTTTGTACAACAACATTTGTGTGTGTGAGCTGAGCGGCGGATTTCTCTAGATAGTTAGAAGCTCCACGTGAATAGTTGAAGGAGTTCTAAGAAGCTCCAGATAGTTTGTGATTGGGTGCAACTCCAGATCACTGCAAGTAAATTTGTAATTAGTTTAAAATCTGTTTTGTAATCAGTTTCAAGTTATTTTTTTGTAAAATTTTGTTTTGTGTTTTAATAGAGAGAAGAAAATTGCATGTCTCCAATCATCATATTTTGGGTTTATTTATTCTGCATGTGTATTTCCAGTTGATTGGCAATCTGAGAAGTGTGCATGTGAAAAATGTGTTGTAGATACTTGTTACACACACTTCAATAAGTCCTTACAAGGCTAATCTAATGGAAGCAAGAAATCAGGTAAAGAACAATCAGATCAACTGAAATCGACTTATTGCCTTCTAGTGGGCATGAGTTTAGGTTTGCTCTTAGGTCATTGCAAACCCATCGACTAGACCTGTTCTAAAAAAAGGATTTAAGACAACGATTAAGCTAGGATGATATGCAAGTACGAACCTAAAATGCAAGTGTAATTAATCCAAGATTAGCTATGATTGATTTTAACAACCCAAATTGAAGTGTGATTTAGATTAGAAAAATAAATGTTTTGAAAGTAAACTAAACAATCTAACACAATGCTAAATGATAAAGCTAAATGCTAAATGTTCACAATACTTAGAATGCTTAAGATGCTAGAAAACCTCCAGAATAACAATACTTAAAAATTCGGATCCTTTGTGAAGGAAAATAGGCTCTCTTTTATAGAAATCTCTCTCAAATCAACGGTTGAGATCGAAAGCTAAAGAGCGGACATGATTCAATTTGAGGAAGCACAATCCATGTGCACGGAAGATGATCGGTCAAGAGGGTCAGTTGACTGAATTGACTGATCAGTCATTCAGGAAACTTCTAAAACCAATTTTCAGTTAATTGGATTGTTTCCAAAATGAGAAGCAGACTAGACTAAGTTAACTGAACAAGACATAATTGTTTCCATTTCGAGGTTCAGTTAATTGAAATGATGACATCAAATGCATTTTTAAATAATTAAAAGATTCTAAAATGCTTGACTTTATTAATTAATATTAAATTCCTTTTTGAATTTAATTGACAACTAGCTATTTATTTAATCAAGATATAATTAAATAAATAACATAAACTTTATTTGCCAATGTTTTGTGATTTTTAAGAATTAATTAATTAATCAAGTGCGATGATGGATTAGGACCTAGGGTTTAGATCAGATGAGACTAAAAGTGATGAATTGTCTTTAGGGTTTAAGACTTAAGATAATCAAGATTAGGGTTTCTTGATAGGAGATTGAGATTGGGGGTCTAGGGTTTTGATGACCATTTTTAGGTCATTACAAGAAGCAGTCTCAGAAGTAGTGTAGTGTGTTTGTTTTTAGATTTTAAATCAGTCACTATCTTCTTAAGAACTCCCCAAAACATTGAATCTTCAAATCTTATGGGACTTGGAAATAGAAATATTGGCCCTCTTGGTGCGACTGAGAACTGATCGGAGTAGAGGAAGGAAATGAGAACCATGAACCTTGCTTGGTTCTTGGAGGATGAAAAACCTCCAATCAGCCTTAAATTCTCCATTTCACAACCAATTTTCTCCAAATTTGACCTAGAGGTAGCCTTTTGGCTCTTGTACAGGATGACTTCGTGACTTAGCCAAAAATGCAACCTGAAATTTGCTTCCTGCAACAACTCACCAAAACCGACAACAAAACAACAAAACTAAGGTAAAATTGAAAACGAAAATACAAAGCATTTTTGATTGACACAAGATTGCTTGTGAACCTGGATGCTCCTGCTTCACACTAGATCCCCTCATTTGTGTGTGTATAATTGGTTTGCTATTACAAAAATTGTCAGCTAACTCTGCAAAACTGCAGCACTGTATAGCACATCTACATCTTACCTTAGACTCTAATATCACAAGAACAAGCCAAAAATACCATAGAAACTAGTGTTATCTGTCACACAAAAAAACTGCCTTCCAGAAGTGAAAAAAACAATGAAATATACTTCTATTATTCTCTTGGAACCTAATTGTTTTCTGCAAAAAGTCTCAACAGAATGTTTACAAAGCATTGCTGCCTTTCCGATGTGTCACACATGATAAAATCCTCAGTACAAAAGGCATGCGACCTGCCCATATAATCTGTCACATACATAGCATTTGATACAGAGTAATTACTTTTTCAGCTGATTTTTAGCCCTTTCGAGTTTCCATCGTAGAAATTTTGTTATAAAAAGGTTTCTCATGGTTATTGTTTTATGCAGATGATTATTTCATTTCTTGCCAAAACCTCCAAATGACATCATCATTGCCAACTATTTGTGATTTTTTTTACCTGCTAGTGCTGACTAGTCAGGGCTCCACTGTTTAGTATTCTGCTCCTCCACTATAACAGTCCATTGCAGCTATTCATGATTCTGGCTTCAGAATTTGCCCCATAGCTTAGCTTAATCATTCATAAGCATAGAGATCACAAGCAATATAATTCTTGACTTTTTCTGCATTTATTAATAAAAGTTTCTGTCTCATTAGTAATGCCAACGACATTACCAATGAGAAGGTTTACAAATTTTGTCCTTATCTCACAAATAACCAGATAGAAGTGAGAACCTGCTGCCTAAAATCTGCATTAATCATCTATGGATATAAATAAGAATCTTATTCTTGCCTCCATATTAGGCAGGCCTTCCTTCTGGTGCCCCTCTAACAATTATATGAGTTATACGGCCTGAATTACTTATACATAACTCCATAATGACCATAACCATCCATACCATAACCTGAGACCTCCAACCTATTGCTTAGGAATCTCTCAGGGTAGCTTCAGTGCATCAAAGTGTCTATTAATATGAAAGCTTACAATTTCACAAACATGGTCATGCAGTTTTATTGATCCTTGTGGCTGTTGATAGAAACCCTATTAAAGTTTCCATATTTTGTGAATTTGATTCTGTCAAGTACAGCAAAGTATAGATCCATGTTAGCTTCATGTCTGCTTGCTAAGCATATTGCTATAAAAGATAATATTGACAGTTCATACAGCACCAAATAACTCCTTACATGACATGAAAACAAATTCAAATTCAAACAATCCTGATAAATCTTTACCAAGGAATTCAAGAAACAAGTTATTCCTGCAATTTCTTAGGCAGTTGAACTTGACTTTTGCTTATCATAATTGCAACATCATCGGACATAAATGAAAAAAGAATTGCTCACTTGTCCTTCAATAAGCTCTGCTTAATAATTATCTGTAAAGACTAAGGATAACTTGCAAATTGCTCTGTCAATGTTATTTTATGCCTCCATAAAGGTGCTGCATTATTTCTTAGAGTTCATAAACGTAGGAATGTATAGCAAACACACAGAACATTACTTAAAGAATGTAAGTATGTGACTAGCAAACCAGCCAATGCTTATCTCTCTTCATGTATAAATGTTTTATGCTCCAACTTTAATCTCTTTTCTATTAATAGTATGTATTGCCACTTAAAAGTCCACTTGCAGGTATTACTATTTTGCTTTATATGACAATCTGTGTGTCTTACTGTGCTGTAAAATTGCATATATATGCCATACACTGAATGCAATTTGAAATTTAGTGTCATGCAAAAATATCGAGTTCATGGTCATTACCTAAAACCAACATATGTGTGCTTTCTCCCAGGTGAAACAATCTACAAAGTTGATTGTTGATACTCTAAAACACTGATTCATATATAATATAAAGCACCCAGCTCTGTGGAGTATGACTTTCATTTGACACATATTGTCTACAACTGTGAGAAATCGGCAACATGCTTAAATACAAAGGACCGATGAGAAATATCACTTGAAATTGCTCTACATGTAGTTGTCTGTTGTATGCCAGAAACAGCGTTTATAGAATTGCCTGCCCACATATTTGCTTGACATCAGAAGCCTGAAACCAACTAAAATTATTAGCGTCACTGAATGCCCACAGAGAACAGTTTTACCTAATACAAGATGGGAAGATCACTTTTATGGTGAAACGTATTCATGGTACTCAAGTAGCATTTGTTTAAAATAAATAGTTTTACCAAGGTGGGATAGGAAGGTCCTTTCACTAGTGAAAGGTACTTACACTAGCAGTTAATTAAAAAGAATTCTTCCCGGAATTTGGCAAAGTGACTTCCACTCCTCTAAAGAACGGCTGAGCCGAAGTGAAACTAGTACAAACCATGTGTATCTTTTTAAAATAAATTGCAGGAGACTGACTGATACAAATTACATCCTATGGAGTTGGCACAAAATAACAAAATAACACACTTATGCTGCAGGAAACCATTCCAATTACAGATGTTGAGATATGGTGAAGTTGCGAAATGACAACAGCTGTTCTTATAAGAAGATTGAAGGAAGCACATTGGAAGACCCAGGAACAGGATGCTGTGTACAAACTTCAAGAAATGATATTTGTGGATGGCCTCTACATAATGCAATTCATTTACTAGAGATGTACATATATCAGAAATTGTTTGTCTTAGGTTTTCTCTCCATCTGAACTTCAACAATATGCTAGATGGTCTTGTTTAAGAACCTAGACAGAGACTGTCGCCTGAGGTGCTTGTTTCAAATGCAGAGCTGGATTTACTTTAAAATGTTTCTTTGCACCATTCAAAGAAATTGCTCTCTGTATGTCCTGACAAGAATTTTTCCCTTGGTCACTAAAAGATGAAGACCTGAGAAACATTTCCAGCGGCTGAATGGTACCAGGTAAACTGATATAAGTGTGACTGCTTTTTGCAAGACCCTGCCAATCTACTGATTTACTTTTTGAACATTCTTTTGTTTCATTAAACAAATCCATCAAGTTTCTACTATGCTTACATCTCATTGCAATCTTTGGTTCAGAAGAAGTTGTGCATTCTTCTGTTACTGGTTTCAGACGAAACCCTGTAGTCCTCGAGAGTCGTCTCTTGGAGGGCTCCTTTGTAGTGTCTTTTATTGGATGGGGTTTTCCTTGTCTACTACTCTGCCTCATGTGACTAGTGAGACCATTCCACAGGGGAAGCGGGAAACTTCTACTGACTAATTTAAGCTCATCCACAACCTGATTCATTGAGGGACGTTTTTCATTGTCAGCTCTGATACAACAAGCTGCAATTTGAGCAATCCTTTTGATTCCAGAAACACTCTTGGGTGTTCTGAGCCTTGGATCACATAACTGAAGGACTTGATCTTGCTCAATCAGAGGCAGAGCCCAGTCCACAATTGATGGTGGATCATAGTTCACATCTATTGCATTTCTGCTACTTATGATTTCCAAGAGAAGAATTCCAAAGCTGAATACATCTGTCTTGGTGCTCAAGTTGGCTGGAGAAATGTAAGATGGGTCTAAGTACCCCATGGTACCAGCAGGGGGCGTAGAGTTCAGCCTGATATCCTTAATATGACCCCTCAGAGCAAGACCGAAATCACCAAGCTTGGCATCCCAGTTTTGATCAATTAAAACATTTGAGGACTTAATATCTCGATGTATCACAGGGGGGTATGCATTATGCAAGGCCTGAATGGCTTTGGCAGTCTGCAAGGCAATATGAATTCGTCTTGGCCAACTTGGTGGCTTACGATTCCGGTGGAGAACGTCATGGAGGGTACCATTTGCCATGAATTCGACCACCATCAGTATCTCTTTGGAATCATGGCTGATCCCAACAAGGTTCACAACTCTAGGATTGTGCAGGTTTGAGAGTATTTCAATCTCATTTACAAATGCTCTCTCATCCTTCAGTTCAAGAAGCCCGCTAGAAATCCTTTTCACCGCCACAAGCTTTCCGTCTTCTAGAACACCCTTATAGACACAGCCATGACTGCCTTTTCCAAGGAGGCTCTCTCCACCAAAGCTCCCAGTAGCAATCTCCAGTTCTCTGTAACGAAACTGTTCAATTTTCACGGGTCTCTCCTTTTTGACCTCAACCCCACGATCAGCTTGACACCAGTTATACCCCATCCGGTACATACAACAGATCCCTAGACCAAATAAAATTTATTCTGTTATTACACAATGAAGACTGAATATTCTGCCAATACGGAAACAACCAGTAAAATCCCCTTGTCTAATCTTGAGCTAGTAAGGCTATTGGGCTTTAACTATTTGCAGAGCTGGGTCATTCTTTCTACTATTAAGTTTATGCAGTGCTATCATCAGATCACCTGTCTCTGCCTGCTAGTGTGAATCCTCTGCTGAAGCGCCTCTCCGCAGACAAGTTGTGCACTTGGGCGACGTAAAAAGGCTAGCTGGGCATTCAAGCCCTGAGGATCAGCAGCTCAATGGCAAACAAAATCAGACATAAACCGACTCCTACAAGCGATTGGACATCCTATAAATTCCCTTGGTGGGGCAATGAGAAGTACTCAAATGAATCGTTTTAATCTGCTCAGACCAAATTGGAGTATCCCACATCTCTAAATGTTGCTCTCTACAAAATTTGATTCGACCCACACATCCTTCGGGCATCTGACTGGCCTATGATCTTGTTATGAAAGTATAGCCCTGAATCAGAAAACCCAAGATATAACAGAGAAACAACTTTACCAACATAGATTTTGGGATACCCTGTTTATTATTTTCAACCGTTTGCAATTTCAATTCATAATCAGTAAAGCAAACCATCATCATGAAATGACTTTTGCCCATCAAAGCACATCATTCAAAACCAAAGCACCCAGACAATTAGATCTTGATCAATGCGATCAAATCAAAGCACACAAACAGTTTCAGTACTATGCATAATCCTTACAACTAACTACGAACTCCCATTTGGGACAACATCATATTTTGGCAAACAAATAAGACTACCCAATTGTTGAGCAGCCATGACCAATTCTTTGTAGGTATCTACAGCAACCTATGACTCATAGCTGGTGTGGAGCAGTTCGGCCTAATTAGCAAATACCCACCTAGAAAATTGAAAGGGTTAAGGATTTCAACAAAACCATGTGACAAATCCCAACCTTCCTTGATTCGTTCCGAGCATTTCTCGTCTTGTAGAGTATGAATGGATCATCATAACGATGTAAAACCGCGGACCAGAAACTCACCAATTTCAGAAATCAACAAGTCAAATTTTAAATGCATTACATGTGCGCTCTTTTGGTCAGATTATGCTTATTTCTTAGATATTCTTAAAGGGGCAGTTTTTGGTATTAAATGAGAAATGTTCCATAAAACAAGATTCCCAGGTGTTGGACGGAAAGTACAGCATCTGACAGTGAGGTTATTAAAAACAGATTTATCATAAAAAAGGGCATTCGCTAAGGAATGAGGATATGCTTCAGAGTAAACTGGGGCCCTGCATTCTAGTAATGTATTGTCTATCCATATAGCAGAATGGACATTTGACCGTCTTTATTAATTAATAAATGCTTTTTAATATTTTTTAATTAGTTAATAACTATAATTAAATGTGTAGAAATGTATGAATATGCAGTATATTATTGGCAAGAGGAAAATCACTATTATGTAAATTGATCAAATACTACGTAAATGAACAGATTCGATTAGTTAACATAGATGATTGACATAAAATTGTAAAAATTAAATGGGTGAATATATGGGATTAGTTTTAGAAATGATGAGGGATAAATGAAATTGATATTATTTTAGAAATAAATTTGTTTTATTAGATGAATGTTTTTGGATGGAATTATGAATTGTGTAGATTTTATCTATTGCAATTTTCTTGAGAGCTGTCTAAAGGAGACTTGAGGTTGTGCAAAGTGATGAAATTGGTTGGGAAAAGGAAAATCAAAAATATTTTTTTTGGCATTTTTCTATGTTTTAGTAATTTGCATTTTTGAAGGCCTTTGGAGCAAAATTTGAGAACGAAATTGTCGGTGGTGTTCTAACTCGATAAGCCAAAGACATTGTGTTAAGGGACTTAAATTAGATTTTTTGAAGACCTTTCCAATGGTGTAAGTTGTTCCGAATTCCGAGCACCGGACATGGAGTTATGACCCCACCAAGTATCACCAAGTATCAAAATGACATGGTTTCTACTAAATCTATGAGCTCCTTTTCTTCAAAGGCTTTCACTTTTTATGAGTGCTTGCTACAGAGGGTGCCATGTGTCAATGTTGCAGAGGTTTTGAAGGTCATAAGGAAAGAAAATTCAACAAATCCCACCAATATGTCACGTATCACCACTGCACAAGTTCAACACAACCTAAAGGGAGAAGTTCCAAAATCTCCCACCCATGTGACGCGTGCCCAAGTTGCGGTCATGTCAGTTAATGAAACTGCAGACCCATATCCTTCAAGGCAAAGTACCACTTGTTGATTTGATGGAGCATCTCAAGGCAGATTTGGTCAAAAAAGAATCCGCCACCATGCACCAAAAGCGAGTGGAATTGGAAAGTTACTTTGTCATGATGGCGAAGAAGTTGAAAAAGACACAAGCAAAACATCTTGAGTCAACCACAAAGGATGAATTAGTAAATACTTGTTGGCCAATAAAACATAAAAGGTGATGCAAACTTCCAATATTTATGTGGATGAGGTGATGCAAACTTCCAACATTTATGTGGATGCACAACATAACATCACCTAACACTTTTGTATCTATATCAATGAGCCAGATCAGCTGAAGGTGGAGGAATGCACAACATTATTGCAAACTATCATTCTATCTCTGTTAGATTGGAATACAAAATAATCTTTTATTGTGAATCAAAACAAATTATGAGACCTGAGAAGTAGAAACCTTTGATATCAAATAGCACTAAATATCAATCGCAAGGTGGACAAATACAACACACCATGTTGAGGTACAAACCAAAAGATTGCTCACCGAAATGGTCAAACATAGCTATTCTCAAATGTAGACACCATAAACCTTCACCAAAGCACATAAATCAATGTAGATCTCAATACAACAAGATAAGATCTGTATCTTCTTAACTCTTTCTCCCAAGCATATTTGGACTAGAAGAACACAAATAAAATCATCATAATTCACTAAGTCGGCCAAAAACCAACATAGACAACAATGTCTCACTCAAAGCAACATAACTTCACTTGCGGAGCAAACCAACATAAGATATCTAAACTAGAACACTATATAAATTTTAGGAACATGTCCACTAAGCTATATAACTGGAAACATCAATGCAGAGCATTCTCCTAACCAGTCTTGACCATTCCTAACGATGAACCTCACTGTCAGCAAACAACAAAACAAAACTCCAACCTCCAAACTTTGATGGACCTAAAAATAGGACACTACAACATTCAGAAACAACACATGATAGTGCCAAAACCGCAAGCCACCAACTTCTTATGCAGAGTAATGCAGAACATTCACCCATAAGGACTTTAGATAGTCTTTCTTGCATATTTTATCTTCTCATAACTAGGCACATTCTATGCACACAATAGTTTGACAACCATGAAAACACTAAATACTTCTCTCATAGACACTTATCTTCACCTAGTACAATATTGACACACATAGACCTATTCATTATTAATGACAATTCAAGACGTATGCTAACAATATCCCCATATGATATTATAAACTCATACAATTCTTCATCAGGTTGACATCAATACACACAATATGTTGACATCAATGACAACACTAAACACATAATGCTAAAAGTAATACCTCGATAAAGAAACATTTGGAAACATGACAAATACACAATTGAACTCATACTTGTGAACCTCATAAAAAAATAGGTTAATATCAATGACAACAAGTTTGACATCAATGACAACACATGAACATATTTGCAACATATAGGACTTAAAAGATAACAAGGAAAGTGGAAGGAGTTGCTTATGAGCTAGATCTTCCTATAGATAGAAAAATGCATAATGTAGATTCCATATTTCATGCTTGAAAAAAGAATTTGGTTTGCACATTAATCCTTTAGTTGATTTTCCTCCATTAGATGATGAAGGAAGCCTAATCCTAATTCTTGAATTTATAATTGATACCAAGATTAAGAATTGAGAAATACAAGCGTAACTCAATATCTGATAAAATGGAAGAATTTACCTATGCAAGATGCTACCTAGGAGGGACCAAAGATTTTGGATCACCCAAATTCACATTTCTCGAGGGAAAGAAATTATGGGGAGGGTGGACTTATCCCAAACCAGGAAATTTTTTTAACTTATTGGACATTAGTTTATTTTTCATATTTTGATGAGCTCAAGTAGTGATGAAAGAAAATATTTTATTCAATATTCATTTTGGCTTTATTTTAAATTTATAATTTAGGAATTTGAGCTAAATAAATATAAAATATTAATAGAAATGTCCCAAGGAGGCATTGGCTCCTTGGGGTTATTTTGCATTGGAGTTATTTTAGACAAAAACCTATACTAGTTATGACAAATCATTTTGAGATATGAAGAAAACAAATGACACTTGATGATGCAAAGACTAGTGGTAAGTAGCCTCCACTAGACTCCACACCTTCAACTCATCCACTTCTTCATGCTCAACCATTCAATCATGCTTCAAGCTCCATGCTATGCACCCTTCATTCACTATGCTTATGCAACCACAACTATCATCTATGCTCTTAATGGTGATCCCAACTCCTCTAAGGACCTCAAAACACTCACATCATCTACTTACCAACACCTAGACCCATTCTTGTGACCATTCTATCACCTTTGACCAAGCTGTCCATTCATGCATTGTCCTACTAGCCCTATCCAGCGAGAAAATTGCACTTTTCTCCAAACTTTCCCAAAGGACTCCCCAAAAAAATTATGGATCCGAATACCCTTTTTCAAGTTACAACACATATGTTGAAACCAAGTGCACTTGTTTCATACGAAATCCCTCTAAAACTGTTGTCTCAGTTCTCATCCCTAGGCCTAATAGCCCCAAATTACAAAGCAACCTTATCATGGTTGTATCCCCTAACTTTCCCACTTACTACAGTCTCTATAAATGAAGTAAAACC
>MU223474.1:1434932-1450129 GCA_018584345.1 Thuja plicata
ATCCAATTAAATCACATACACAAAATTGACTTCAAGTCAAATTACATTCATATTTTGATCTTTTAGATCATTCATTCTTTATGAGTCATCCAAGTGACCCCTTAGCATGTCTTTGTTAGGGTGCCCTACACCACTTGATAATGGAAAAATGCTAGAATTTCTATGCAACTTCAAATAGTATTTTCCCTTGTAAATGAGAAGTGTGACTTCTTGGATTCCCAAGTAGGATTCATTTCTATATAATTTTTGCTAGAGACTTTTGTTGCATCATTTTTCCATTTTATCTCCTTGATATTAAAGTATATGAAATTTTATTTTGTAATCTTCTTTTGTGGATGAAAACTGATGGGTTGTGCTAGTAAGAGGATTGTTGGTGTAATTAAATATTACTAATTAAACTTTACTTAATCTTACTTAGGTTAATGCATACATAGTATTTTACATATGAGACACCTAGGAGTTTGCACATTTATTAGCACATGGTGTAGGAGAAGCTTCATTTTAGGTGGTGATAGTTGTTATCACATTCTACTTTATGTGTTGTCTCCACCTTTAGTGCTCTTATCATATTATCATCCTCCACTTGTTGCACATACTTCATTGCATAATGGAGGATGATCCACCTTTAGTGGCCATGTGATTCCATCTTGTGTGGGTGATATCTTATCTTCTCCTTATCATGGTCTCTTATTGCCTTGCCTATATGACTAGGCATATCTTTCATTGTACTCAATTCATTCCAGTTGATTTAATCCAATCCAATATTTTTCTATCTATTGCAGTTAAATAGAACATTTTATCTCTCTTGTTTGTGCTATTCATTGGGCTTCTAGATCTTGGCATATTGTCTTAGGCAAATTATTACATTGCATCAGATAAATTCTCACATGGTATCAGGACCATTGAAGCATCCATTGCATAGCCTTGGGAGAGATTTTTCTTTGTTTGTTGGAGGGCTTGCATTCAGATATGGGGAGTAGCATTTTGTGGGAGGATCGAGAGTAAGATCTCACCTCACCATTGCATCTAGGAGATTGTTTCGATAAATTTTGACAATTAATTTGCCTCTTTTGGGAAAAAGTCAAATCTAAGGCAATTATTTTTTGCAAATCGAGTCGTACGACCCGATTTTCATAGTGATCGTACAGATCCAATTTTTTTTTAATTGATTTATTTTTGGTTCTACATTTTTTCCCATCTCTGGTATTTTTCTATAAAAAATTGGGTTTTTGGGCCCCTACCCTATTTTTTGTCAGAATATTCTTTGCAGGCATTGGTAGTACACAGACTATTAGATTTGACACAAACAACGTGAATGATCGAATCCCGACCATCGCACCAGGAAATCACATCTCTAACAAATGAACGTTGACACAAATTGGACGGGTTACCAAACCCACATTTCAGCCTCACCAATCGTCATTTGATTTGTTATTATCTCTACAGGCTTTCATATAAAAACCAACCAAAGTCTTTAGAACCCACACATGTGGGACTAAAGACTTGTCCCACTACTGTCACACAACTCTGAGTGATGAGACTTTTCCACCTAGTGGACCCTTCCTTCCATGGCCAACAATGGTTTTGCCACAACACTACCCCCTCCATATGGCAATAATAGACACACCATGCGGGCGCCACCTGAGCATAACCTCGGCCAACCAGCATGTGACACATCAACACAATAGGACACATCATCTACACTCAGCTAGTGGATCTAACGACATGTGGTATATATATATTTGTCCACGCAATCGCCACATCAGACCGTACAATCCAATAAGCATTCTATGTCATGTGCAGATGGTCAACCATTTCCCACGTAATCAACTAAGATCAGTATCATATTTGTCTAATTTTGATGCTCTTCTGCATGCCATTTTATAGTAGCTGTCTTTTAGCTGTGACAACATTGATGACATCAACATTTTTAAAAAATTTGGACCTCTGACTATTTGCAGTTTTAGTTGTACAATCCAACTTTGGAGGGTCATAACTTGCTCATACGGACCCCATTTTGAGTACAAATTTTTTTTGGGTAGAATTTTGTGAACTTCCAGTGGTGGTGTTCTTTTTCTGGTTTTGGTTGACAAATTGTACATAAATCTCAGTTTTTGGTGACTGTTCTTATCCAATCCTAAGTTTTGCAACTTCTGAGGCTCTATTCAGGCTCATACAGACACATTTTCAAGTGTTCTTTTTATAGTGCATATTTTTTTGTCTACTTTTCAGATATGCTATCAGTTTATAGTTTTCTTTTGGCAAAAATATCACTTTCAGATCTTGGTCTTTTTTGGCCATTTATGATCATTATATCGCTAGGATTTCAGTTTGATCCTTAGCAATATTATTTTGAGTCTAATTTGACCTCAACAAGGCAATTGTAAACATCAAAATTAGAAGTCCACTTAGCTCTTATTCGACAAGTAGAAATTGTACATGCACTACATATAAAGTGCCAAAAGCATCCTTTTTTTGGGGGGGGGGGCGAGGGGGGGGCGTTCTTTGATTGAGTGCATTATGGGGGTGTAATGGTTTGTTGATCTCATTTTTTAATGTGACAAGTGTATCATTGATGTAATCATGGGATATGTAATACATCCTACTATTATAACTTTGACTGGGGCTAATTATGAGTCATGGGCAAAAGGAATCATCACACATTGTAGATGGATTAATCTCTTGCCTCATATTTATAGTCTTGCTCATAAGCCAAAGCCATGGTGGAATCAAGCAATTTGGGGAGATAAGATTGATCATATCAGATTATTGATTATTACAAGCATAAGTTCATTTCTCCTCTATGAAATCCACCCCTAGATTAGAGGTATTGAGTGCCCACGCACAATTTCAACCATTATTTGTGATCTTTTTGGAGATCCACATGTTTCTCCATTCCCAGAAGATCTTGATGTAGATTGCCTCATTCCACTTGATGATGCATATAATATTCCCTTTGATGATGATACCTTATAACTTCTATCAGGTTGGATTTATGATCTAGAGAGTGATGATGATTTAGAAACTCCACTTGCAGCTCCTACTTCTCTAGTTGAGATCACACATTCATCTCTTATTGTTGATCTAGTGAGTCATTGCAAGAGATATCTATTTGTCTTCCTGATTGGGATTCCTATTTTCTAGACATTGTAGGTTTGTTTGTGGAGTCCTACATTTTAGATTTGGGAGACAATATTGATGACATTCATCTTCTTTTTGATGAAGATGATCCTTCTTCAATTGTTGTGAGGGAACACTCTGACCCTCTTCTTCATACTCTACATGATCATTCTTCACAGTTTGACATGATTGTGTATCATTTGATAAAAATTTTTGAGGAGGTCTATTTATCTTCAAAGGATACATTTGAGTCTTTGGAGATTGGCATTCATGAGTCTCTTCCTTCACTTGATATGTCACATTGCTTGGTTCGGGTTGATCATTCTTATGTGATGGATTATTCAAACTCATAGGCCCCCATTAAGTTTTTAGAGACATTCATATTTGATGATAGTTGCGGCAACAATGTTTTTACTCCATCTTTGTCTGTGGAGCTTTCTCACACTCAGTTACCATTGGTTCCTTGTTTGTCACCTTCAACTATGGTTGGGTATGTTCCCAATTGGTTCATGGCATCTTCATCATCCAAGGACATGGCGATGCATGAGAAAATTTTAGAGACATATTCATACTTCATTTGGATTTCACTTCCTAATTCCTATCCAAAATGGGAAGCATTCCTGCATTTGTACTTGGTCTATCTTCTTCCGAAGGGGACAAATGTTGTTTGTAACCATTGGACTATGTTTTTCCTTCATTCACTCACTATTTTTGCAAGACATTGTTCATTATGGGGGGAAGGGGGATGGATATCATGTCTCCCTCTTCCCTTCATATGGGGGATAATTGATTGTATATACATGATCTATGTAGTCCTAGGGGGGTCTTAAGTCCTCCATACATGCATCTTGTTTGTTTTCATCTCGCTTTTTGAGGGGGGTTTTTTCCCGTGTGGTTTTCTCCCTTGCATTGCATATTGTACATGGGTACCTAAAGATTAAATGTTAATATAAATGTCCCAAGGAGGCATTGAATCCTTGGGCTTATTTTACATTGGAGTTATTTAGACCAAAATCTATAATAGTTAGGAAAAATCATTTTGAGCTATGAAGAAAACAACTGACACTTGATAATGGAAAAATGTTGGAATTTCTATGCAAATTCAAATAATATTTTCCCTCCTAAATGGGAAGTGTGACTTCTTGGATTCCCAAGTTGGATTCATTTCTATATAATTTTTGTTAGATACTTTTGTTGCATCAGTTTTCTATTTTATCTCCTTGATTTTAAAGTATATGAACTTTTATTTTGTAACCTTATTTTGTGGATGAAAACCCATGGGTTGTTCTAGTAAGATGATTGTTGGTGTAATTAAATATTCCTAATTACACTTTACTTAAGGTTACTTAGGTTAATGCATACATAGTAGTTTTCATATGAGACTATAGACACTAAAAAATGGTTCACGCCTACGCCCCCCCACCCCAAATTTAACATGTCTTCTATATTGCATGTTTGATTTTTATCATTCACTGATATCGTGTCATTCTTCCATGTCATCATCACTAATTTTCATAATTTTCTAATCAATTCGATCTTTTGATCATGTCCAATCATGTCATTTTTCATCATCGATCATTTTAGTCCTTTCAATCAATCAATTCATCTTCTATAGGGATAAATAATTAATAATTTATTCCCTATTCCTAAGTCCCAGTCTATGATAAGTAAATAAAATTTATTTATCTTAATGTTCCCCCCTTTTCCCACAATTAATTAATTAATTGTCTAATTTTAAATATGGGAATTACTATTAATTTCCTATTTCTAATTTCTAATTTTTCCTATTTTCCTAATTCCTAATTTACTAACATGAGTGGAATTAATTTAAAAATCAATTATCCACTCATCCCCCTTTTCTAGCCTCCACTTCCTAAATTCTAGCCTCTACCTCCTATTAATTAGCCTTCACTTCTTACACCTTCCCTTTTTCTTTTGTCATAATTGTCATAGCTTATGACAATTTTTCTTTTTCCTTTTGTCATGATTGTCATAGTTTATGATAATTTTCCTTTTTCCTTTTGTCATAAATGTCATAGTTTATGACAATTTCTCTTTTTCCCACTTGTCATAAAGTGTCACAGTTTATGAAAAATTTCCCCCCTTTTCACTCATTATTTTCTAATTGTGCATCAAACTTATCATACATTGCCATAGTTTATGAAAAATTTCCCTTTTGCACACTTAATTGTTAAATTTTCAATTCCTCTTCCAAATTCTATAAATTGAGATGAATTTCTCTCATTTTGTGAACCACACTCATAGTATTCTCATTATCATCATTTTGCTTTCAATCATAAGTGTATTTTGTTAAAATCAAGAGCTATATCAATACATTTCAATGGAGAAGAAATGAGAGCATTGGAACTACATTTGAAGGGAGATTTTGTGTTGTTTTGCATTTGTCTTTGAGCTCTCATTTCAAATGGTTTTAATGTTAGATTAGATAGGTTTGCATATTGTTTGAGAGTTTGTGGTTTCTCTTAATATGCTTGCTATGCCTTTTTATGCTCCTACATTTGGTGAACCTGACGCAAACATACAATTCTGATGGATTTTTTCTTTCTTTTGATGTGTTTTACATGTAGAGGAACAAGATCTATGCACTTGGGAGTCAAACTTGTGATACATGCAGGATTTCTTGTTTTAAATATACAACAAATCATAATTTTAAATTGGTCTTTAAAATGAACAACAAATTGCATCATAGCCTAATTAGCAGGATAAATGAACATCAAATTACACATAGCCTAATTAGGGGGATAAACGAGTTCATCAAATTGTACATAGCCTAATTAAGAGGATAAATGAACTACAAATTTCACATATTCTAATTAGGTGGATCAAAGAACCCTATAATCTTCACACAATTTTAATTAGGAAAGGAAAGAACAATAAATTGTCCTATTTTCATCATATTTCCTTTCTTAATGGGTTAATGAACAATACTTTTCATCTAGTTTTAATTAGGAAGAAAAAGAACAACAAATTGTACAATTGTGATCACATTTCCATTCTAATTGGAAAATGAACAATTTTTCTTGAAGTGTTTTGTAGATTTTAATCCTAAGGTTGAATAAACATATCCTCTCCCCTTGCTTTCATGGATCTTGGGTGACGAGAAATTCATTCAGTCTTTTAGAGGATCTGTCTCCTGAGCGCTTTAGCATAGCATGCAGGAGGGAATGAACCAAGTGGGAAGAAGGAAAAGACAACCTCTCCCAACCCACTATAATCAAATCCCTCCTTGAAATGATAATTTTAGAGGCCTAAGATCACTTGTGCCTGGTATTTGTGGGACTATAGGTCTAAATAGCTCTTGCGCTACCACATTGTCTTGTATGATTCACAAGTAATCTTCAGAATGAATTCCTTGACTAAACACCTTTGTTGTAGTATCCCAAATAAAATCTTCTATTCAGTGACGCAGGGGGAAACTCCGCAGACATCCCATTCTTTCACGACTCTCAATAGAGACAACGATCCCTTGGGAATTGATGACCCTTGGTATTCAAAATTTGGTGTCCTGAGAAGTGAGTGCACTGTAAGGAGGAGTGTGTGCCTCCAAGCTTCTAGGTTGTCCGCTCTGAGAAAGCACAACTGAACTTGTTCAAGTGGGAATTCAGTGGATACAGTCTTGGCCAACCTAGGTTGTGGTGTGCTTGTTTTTATTTACAATTTAACCATTACGTGTCTTGTGTGAGTGTGTCAACTATACAGAATAATTTCAAAATAATCCTAAACACTCATAATAACACATTCAAATCTCATTCAAAATGTTCCTAAACACTTTTATTTGTCAGAAAAACCTTGTCTTAAACCTTTGTGAACTTATGGAATCTCAAAACATTCACCTTGGAGCCTTGTGGCATGCGTAGTAGTCCTCATTTCACATCCCCATATCATAGTCCCTTTGTGACCTTTGCATACATTGCATTAGTCCCTTTGCATTTGCAATTTCAATCGTTGGCATTAGTCCTCATTATAAGTCCTCACTATTGTCCCTTTGCATAAGTCCTCATTTTGCACTTAGAACCTTTCAAAACTTTGGAGAATCCCCAAAAAATCCAAATCTTAGAGTCTTTCCTCGTGTTATTGAAAACAAGATCTTGACTTGGTCCCTTTATCCCTTTATCCAAATTGTCCCTCTATCATTTGTTCAAGTTCCATCTTTGTCACGGTGTATTTGACCTAGTCCCTTTTATCCAATTATACTTTGTCCCTTTGATCCCTTTTAAGTCAAGATCCCTATTCAATTTCCTAAGGTTATACTCTTAAGCTTGCATTTTCAAAAGATTTTTCAAAGTCCAAAGTCCCAAAAACATAGTTGAATTTTGCACAATCATTCCAAATCCCAAAACCCAAAGACATTTGCATACCTTAGGTTGCATTCTCATTCCAAAGTCTCCTAAAAATTCAAAACAAAGTTACATTGTGCATTCTCTTATCCTTAATTGCATTTAGTCATCATGCCAAATGTAACAAGATCTCAAAGGCAAGGTTCTTATTAATCCATGTATATTTCAAATGAGACACAAACACCTTTTGATCCAAGATAAGGTATACATTTGTAACAACAAGGTTTTGACCCAAATATCATGTACAATTCACAACAACCTCTTGAACGAAGACAAATTACATTAACACAATCGAACAATCAATTGCATCAATCCCACACATACTTGATCCAAATATTGCGAGAGAAATTGGATAAAGAAAATAAAATCTTGTAAGAGAGGGTAGAGGGGATGACCAAAATCCTTAGACATCCAAATGAACGTTTTGATGAAATTGACATACAATCTCTTATTAAAAAATCCAAAATACTAAAACTTATTTCACAACTAATTGAGGCAAACAAAATCTTCAACCAAGCCCAATTCACTCACGGGCAAGAGAATTTTTTTTTCAACCAAATCCCTGATCATGCTCAATTCAATCAAGTTCAAATCAGTCTCCATGTGATAAAATTTCAAATCAATCATTCAACCAAGTTCCAAATCAAGACTTTCAACCAGAGCATGACATAATTCAATTGGGGCCACCACCTAATTATGAACAAATATTCATTCCAATGCAACCAAGTGTCCCTCAAACAATTTCAAAACCTCTTGTGCCAATCATGCAATCAAGTCAATCAATACGAAGGTCACAAATAATTTTTTCTTCAAGAACATCCCATGTCAATTAATATCCTTTTGAATCCTCAAATTCACCAAAGTTCTCTCAAACAAAAACAAATACAAACATGACACCTTTTGGGCATAAATCAAGCATAATCAATGAGCAACCTATTGTGGCACAAGTTCAACCCAAAAATTTGTACAACCTATAAATATCGATGTGGTATCACCAACAAGATCAACCGAGCAACGAAAGTTCAAATCTAAAGTTCTAAAGAATTTGTTTCAAAAATTGGATCCTATATATGAAGAGCATGAAAAAAATAATTCACCCATGTCTAGCAATGGCTCATCCCAAATAAATCACATGGATGACACACCTATTTCCCCTCAAGACATCAAACTTCAAGAAAAATCCATGTTTCCCTCCACTTCTTCATCCCCCAAAGTTTCACAAGAGCAGTTTCCTCCACCTCCCTCAAGTTGCATATCCAATGATGCAACTTTTCAAGGGCTATCCATAGAAAAAATTGAAGTTAATCTATTTATTGATACAAGTCCCTTTCATGCTTCCTAAATACTAGAACCAATGTCACCATGTACTCAATTTTCAAGCAATCACATTCATGAAATTCCCATCCAAAGTCCATCTCCTCCATGTCAAAATATTGACCCCTTCCCAGAACCCCCCTTGCATGTCCAAATTCATACCCCATGTCAACAGGATAATCCAAAGTATGAATAAATGATTCCCAAAATAAATCAAGACCAAGATCCTATCAATGACCAATCCTATCCAACTTTTGACCAAGATCCCATTTCCCTTGAGCCTCATGATAATCCTATTATCCCTAGCTCTCCTATCCAAGATGATCCCTTCCATATCAAGACCAAAATATATTTCCAAGTCTCATTGACCTTCCACTTCTTAAGCAAGATCATGAACTCTCTTCCATTCTTCACAATGATTCCATCCAAAGTCAAGAGAAAACCACATTTCAAATGGAGTCCAATGATCCTCTTCCTAGTCAAGATCAAAGTGACCCTTCAAATTCATTTCCATCACAAGATCCCATCATTATTTTAGATCCTCCTCAAGATACCCCCATCCCTTCATTTCCTTGTCCTACTCCTATAGATTCCCCATAAGATCCTATCATTTCTCCTATTCTATCACAGGATCCCATTATTTCTCTTGATCCCCCTCATGATCCTAACACATCTATGCAATTTATTCATGAAAACCATACAAGTGAACGGGTTCCTCTTCTTCCATCGTGTCCGATCCACTTCATGATCCTATGAATCCTTCCATATCATATCCACATAATAATGGTCTTGGATCTTGTAGCAAGTATCCCACTAATCAAAGAAAGCATTATCAGGTCAAAGGGTTAGACCTCCATGCAAAAGGTATATTAGAACCCTTTCATGTCAAAGAAAATTTTGATGACCATGGTATTAATCAAAAATCTCAATCTCAAGGTGTTGGTATCCATTCAAAATCCAAATCCAAGCATATACCTCCCCCTTCATCCCTTTCATCCATCCTAGGTCCATATATTCCTCCCTCCACTAGCTCGCAATCCATTTACACTTTCCCAAATGCAAGTCAAAAAAGGCACACATCTATGAGAAACTTCCATCTATCCAAAAGGCCTCCATACAATTCCTATCCATTCATAAATCCCATTTCCTTTCCAAGAAATTTGGATTCCAAACATAAAGTGCATGAGAAAAGCAATCCACATGCAATTAAGGATCAACATGTCCAGTCTAATCGACATGTAAAAAAGAAGAAAAATATGATCTAAAAAGAAAAAGAAATTTCCAAAAGGCCACAAAGGCCCATTAAGAAAAAAGAAAATTCAAAAGAAATATGGGTTCCTAAATCCCTTGTACAAGCAATGCATTCCAAGGACCCACAAAAAAATGAAAAATCAAAATGCATGTGGATTCCCAAGAAGCTTCTTGAAGCACAAAGTCCTAAATAAAAATCAAAATTGGCATCCAAAATTGTTATCCCTCCATCTAAATGCTTTCCACCTTCCAAATCCAGTTTGGGTCCTTTTATCCTAAAATCCATATCCATTCCTCCATTAAGCCTTCAAAATCCAAATTCGCCTTTTCCTCCATCACCCCTCAAGGTATGTGCCAATATTTTTCTTGCATCCATTTTCATCCACTCAAAATCAAGTCTTCTTACATTCCCTCCTCTATTTGAAACCTATTTTCCAACCTATCCAATCTTTTTCATAATCCTTATCCTATCCTATCCAATCACCCATGTCATCTCCCTTTTTTATCACCCTACCAACGTCTTTGAGTATACTATCATTGTCATGGTCTGTTATTTTGTACCTTTCAAGAGAACTATTCAAAGATCTAGGCGCTTGAGTCCTTTTTCCATGTCATGCCATGCGTCCATTATCTTCCAAAATGTCAAAAAAAACCAAAAAGAAAGCAAAAAAAGAAAAAAAATGGAAAAAGCACTGCCTTGATGAAAACTTGGCAAACTGGCTTCTTGGTAACACAAAAAAAAATAATAAAGAAAAATAATTTTGTCCAATAGTGAAAACCTAGAAAACAGGCGCTTTGGGCAAGTACCATGATGAAAACCTAGTAAACATGCATCATATGTAATTTATGAACTTCTTGTGTTCCATACTTGGGGGCAGATTTCATCCATAATTTTCCTATTCATTATCCTCCATTACCCCTTTTTCATTTCCTCCATTATCCCCATCATTTCCTCCATTATCCTATGCTTGTCCTATCCCTTATCCTATTGACATCCCTATCCCCCTTTTCCCAACTTTGATCTTGAACAGGTTACATATCTTCCTAGAAGCATCGCATATCCTATTTGCTTTACGTTGTTCACATCCTTTGGTCCATATCGTGTATCCTATCACAACCTTTCATCAATATTTACTATCTTATTGCAGCCTTTAATCCACATCCCTTCCCTTTATCCCTTATTGATTTTGCATATCCTACCCATATCTTGCTTTCCCTATCCATATCCTATCATTATCCTATCCAAATCCCTTTCTTGGTCTTGATGAAAATAAGGAAGTGAAATACACAATATATTTTCAAAAACCTCTTGACATGGCCATCTCTATGCATCACATGCCATTCATTGCGCCATTTCAGTGCCTATCTTTTCATATCCAATCCCTAAGCTTGGTAAAAAATATGTTATCCTATTTCTTGGATAGTCCTTGGCAACCTAACTAGATTGAATGCAAGTGACCCTTGGCCTTCATCCATCTACCAGTCCACTTTCCCTCCCATATTGTTCTTGCCTTGCTAGACACTGGGGGCAATTTCAATAAATCTTGCACATGTAAATACTTAAATGACTTGAAAAAATCCTAAAAATTGAATATGATCTTGAAAAAAGACCATAAAAATCACATATGATGCTGAAAAAATCCCAAAATTTTTCAAATGTTGTGAAGAAAGCACAAAAATTTCAAATATTTCAAAAATCCTAAAAAGTAAAA
The DNA here is from genome assembly GCA_018584345.1 of Thuja plicata. Classification (NCBI taxonomy): domain Eukaryota; kingdom Viridiplantae; phylum Streptophyta; class Pinopsida; order Cupressales; family Cupressaceae; genus Thuja; species Thuja plicata. The sequence continues at coordinate 1,446,688 of MU223474.1, forward strand.
AATCATAAAAAAATCCAAAGCAATAAATGTCATTTTATGACACTCATTTGATTTCCTCATCATGTGCATAATCATTTTTGATGTCATCAATAAATTATCCCTTGTGACAAGAAAAACATTTGAGCAGATGAAATCTGAAGACTTGTCAAACATTGCGCTTAATGAAATTACGTATCAATAAACAAACTATCTAATCCAGTTAGCAATCAATTAGATCAAACTTGTCAATCAATCAACATCAATTTTTCCTTTATCAATCATCATTTTGTCCTTTACAAGGTGTGGTATACTTGAAACTAGACGATATTAGTCTTAGACGAGGTACTTCATTCTTGAAACCAGACATCATCATCATTATCAATCAAATAAACTATCAAATTTGACAAAATGATCAGAATGGTTGTTGACTTTCTTGGTTCAGTGAGTCTTATCTTTTATTGATTTATCTTTGGTCGTGTTCCTATGGTACTTCGGGATATCACTGAAGTGGTCGGGATGGTTCATGATCCTTTATTTTTGTTTTTGTCTTCTATTTGCAGAATGTTATTCATTAAGTTCTAGGGCACGTATGTCATATGCTTCAAGATGGATGGAAACATTCCTTGTTTGTAGTGTTTTTTATTTTTATGCAAAGGGATTGCATTATCGCCCTGACTTTCTGTGTCATGGTGTGACGCATCCATTTTGCCATATTAAATAAAGCTCTTATGATAATAATGCACTTATGAAAGAAATGTTTCATCATTACTGACTCTTATCTGTCTACTTTCTTCCTTTTAATAACATTTCTTCTGTCAATCCTAGCAATCTATTTCTTTTCAAAAAATCATCCTCATGTCAATTTTTACCCAATTTTTTGAGGGGGCATCCTGCCTCCATTCTATCGATCCACTGGGGCATGATCTTTACTTTTTATTTTGACACAATGCTCATAATCACATTGTATCAAAGAGGGGCAAAATGTAGACACTAAAAAATGGTTCATGCCCCTGGCCCCCCTTTTTAACATGTCTTCTATATTGTGTGTTTGATTTTCATCATTAACTGATATTGTATCATTCTTCCATGTCATCATCACTAATTTTTGTCCCTAATTTGCATCATTTTCTAATCAATTCGATCTTTTGATTATGTCCAATCATGTCATTTTTCATCATCGATCATTTTAATCATGTCAGTCAATCAATTCATATTCTATAGGGGTAAGTAATTAATAATTTATCCCCTATTCCTAAGTCCTAATTTATGATAAATAAATAAACTTTATTTATCCTAATGTTCCCCCTTTTCCCCACAATTAATTAATTGTCTAATTTTAAATATGAGAATTATTACTAATTTTCTATTTCTAATTTCTATTTTTTCCTATATTCTTGATTCCTAATTTACTAACATGAGTGGAATTAATTTAAAATCAATTAACCACTAATCCCCCATTTCTAGCCTCAACTTCCTAAATTCTAGCCTCTACCTCCTATTAATTAGCCTCCACTTCTTACACCTTCCCTTTTTCTTTTGTCATAATTGTCATAGTTTATGAAAATTTTCCTTTTTTCCTTTTGTCATAATTGTCATAGTTTATGACAATTTCTCCTTTTCCCATTTGTCATAGTTTATGACAAATTTCCCCATTTTCACTCATTTTTTCTAATTGTGCATCAAACTTGTCATAAATTCACATAGTTTATGACAAATTTCCTCTTTCAAATTTGCCAATTTTCATAGTTTATGACAATTTCCCTTTTGCACACTTAATTGCTAAATTTTCAATTCATGTTCCAAATTCTATAAATTGACATGTATTTCTCTCATTTTGTGAACCACACTCCTAGTATTCTCATTATCATCATTTTGCTTTCAATCATAAGTGAATTTTGTTAAAATCAAGAGCTACATCCATACATTTTAATGGAGAAGAAATGAGAGCATTGGAACTACATTTGAAGGGAGTTTTTGTGTTGTTTTGCATATGTTTTTGAACTCTCATTTCAAATTGTTTTAATATTAGATTAGATAGGTTTGCATATTGTTTAAGAGTTTGTGGTTGCTCTTAGTATGCTTTCTATGCATTTTTCTACTCCTACAGAGACACTTAGGAGTTTGCACCTTTATTAGCACGTGGTGTAGGAGAAAATCCACTTTAGGCGGTGATTGTCATTATCACATTCGACTTTATGTGTTGTATGCACCTTTAGTTCTCTTATCACATTATCATCGTCCACTTGTTTCACATACTTCATTGCATAATGAAGGATGACCCACCTTTAGTGGACATGTGATTCCACCTTGTGTGAGTGATAGCTTATCTTATCCTTATCATGGTCTCTGATTGCCTTTCCTACATAAGCACACATATCTTTCATTGTACTCAATTCAGTCTAGTTGATTGAATCGAATTCAATATTTTTCCATCTATTGCAGTTCAATAGAATATTTTATCTCTCTTGTTTGTGCTATTCATTGGGCTTCTATCTTGGCATATTGTCTTAGGAAAATTCTTACAATGCATCAAAGCAATTATCACAAGGATGAAATCCATGGGATTATAGAGCACATTCTCACTCATGGAATGTATTGAAGCTTCTTCAAATTGATTAATCTAGATAGTTTGTTTGTGGAGTTTTATGTGCAAGTGTGAGTTATAGTTTTTGTTTCTCGGAGTGTTATAGGAGTGTTTATTGTTGAAGATTCAAGTTGATGTTATTTTCAAAACCTTATATCATTTATTTTATTGTAGCTTTTCTTTTGTGTTAATTGGGTGAAGCTCGCAATGTATAATGAAATCAATGTATAAATCACTTGACTTTGTGTATTAGTGCATAATTCTTTTCAAATTTATTTTTGTGGGTGTTTTGGATGCCATAACAACTCATTCTCATGCAATGCCAATTTTTATATGTTTGATAGAAGTTGTGGAAGTTTCAGTTGTTTTCAATATATTAACATTATTTTAGGAGTAGTTTGTTGCTGAGATAATTTGTTTCCTTAATTATTTGTATTTTTTGTTGTATTAGTTTATTTGGGTGTGTTGTAGATGTTAAAATGATTATAACAATAGTCTATAGGATGTCCATTTCTATAATTTGCTAATGTATTTTAATTTGCAAGTAATCCAAATGAATACAATATAATTTAAATGTTTCCAAATAACATGTTTTTATTATTTTCGCAAGTTTGGTGAAATCTGTTTTACAATTTGAGATCTAGTGTTATTTTTAAAAAATAATCATTGTCATATTACATCTTCTAAATATTATTAATCCTTGGACCTCAACATTACACCATTCATTTACCTTAGACGACATCTTAGGATGATAGAGCCACCTTTTGTAAAATTGGAATGGGTAACCATTCCTTCTATTTTCACTATCTAAGCTGAAGGAGACTAATCTAACTCATTACGAGAGAGAGAGAGAGAGAGAGAGAGAGAGAGAGAGAGAGA
>MU223474.1:1476497-1500493 GCA_018584345.1 Thuja plicata
ATTTAATTGGAAGAATTTAATTAGTAAGTTTAAATATTTGAATTTAAACTATAGGAAATTGAGTTTAATTAATTAATTTAATGATAATTAATCAATTAAAGCTATTTAATTAAATAAAATTAATTTTGGAAATTTGATTAGATGATTTGGGGAATGAATTTAGAGGAAATTAAATGATTAATTAATGATTAAAACCATTAATTAATAGATGAAAATTAGTGTTTTTAATGTAAAGTCGCAAGCCTGTCCATTTTTGGGTGTCTACAAAAAGATAGATCTTAAAATGGCCATGGATCAGATCAAGAAACTTAAGCATCAGCTCTCTCTTTCCCTTAAAAAGAAGAAAAGAATTAGCAGTGCAGATGAATGACAAGAACTATATAGAAGAAAGAATTGAAGACTTTTTCCAAGACAAAAGTTTTGAAGAAGTTGATGCAACAATTGAAGACTTACTTACAAAGAATATCACTTTACATGAAGAAGTCATAAAGTTGAAAAGAGAACATGAAATTCATTCAATCATAATATGTGAAGTCATGGAACTAAAGAACAAAGATGAAAATGACAGAGATATAGCACAAGAAGATACAAGACTGCTGAGTGGAATATTAGAAGAAAAAGAAAATGAAATCCAATGCTTGTCACTTCAGCAAGTTGATTTGGTAAGTCAACTCAATAATGCAACACAAGAAATTGTCAATCCGAGGACAAAAAATGAAAGACTACAGAATGATCTCAATACTGAAAAGCAAACAAATGAAAGTATGATGAATTCACATGTAAGCATGGATCAAGCAACAGAATTCAGACCGCATGGACAGACTGGATTAGGTTATACTGAACAAGGTGAATCTTCACAACAAGGAGCTCAAAAGAACAACAAGCCTACATGTAATCATTGTGGTAAGTTAGGGCATACATCAAATAAATGTTGGAGCAATGAAAAGTCAAAATTTAATGGTAAATGCTACAGTTGCAACAAAAATGGACATAGAGCAAGTGAATGCAAAGAGAAACCTAAATTTGAAGGAAAATGCTACAAGTGTAACAAACAAGGTCATAGATCTTCCGAATGCAGAACTAAGAAGTGGAATCCTGCTGAACAATTAGCCAAGGCAATTTTTGGTTAGGATTACAACACATGGTACAAATGTTGTCATTGTGGTGAATATGGGCACATTGATGCAAATTGTATGAAGAATCACTTCAGAAAAAGGGATCCTACTAAGAGATGTTATGTGTGTAAGCAACTCGGTCATCTAAGCAAGAATTGTATGAACAGAGAAAAAGTTGATACTGGTTTTGAGAATTGAAAAGCTAAAGTCTCATAAATCATAACTTAGATGAGAAATAAATGGGTAAGGAAATCCTCAGATAATTCAGATCAAATCAATTAAGGATCTATTAGCACCCAAAACAGTGAGCTGGGTGGATCTACCATTACAGAATAGGAATGTAAGGAGATGACTGGAACTATGCAATACAAGCCATCATACATCAGTTCCAGATGAGCTAAAAGGTCCATATCCACATATTGATGCATGAGGACATATTATAGCTCTATCTGAGTTAGAATGTTGGTTACACCCGAGCTACTCTAGCTTAACCGAGCTGAGTCGGGCAGTATTGAGAGCTGGGAAGTTAGTTTCACCCGAGCTTCTAAGTGAATCTTGGAGAAACACCCAAGACATGCCAGCTACTATGTACATAACATTTAATAAAATACTCTAACAGTTGAAAATATCTTATAAATGAAGGGTTGTAAATGTTATTGTTTACAAAGTTTTCAGTTTACAAATCAATTCAGAGCCCTTAGCGATTCAATGCGAATTTGTGATTGAAAGTGAAGTTTGATCATTTTTTTTGAACAATATGGCATCCACATCCAGCAGCAAGTTCAAGAAAGGTTCTGAGATGTTGGTGAGAAATGCAATTTGTGATCCTCCAGTGTTTAAGCTTCATCCAACAGTTGCAGAGGAGATATACCTGATGGGAGCTCATTCCCTAATTCCTATGAAAGTGTTACTGGTTAACGGCATCCAAAGCCTCTATCACTGCAACATACATGAGCTTGGAACCATTGAGATGAATAAAGAATATGATGAATTATGTACAAATGGGAGTTTGAAGCCTAAGAATAAGCACATCGAAACCAAGAGTTTGACACACATCATGCACATGCCAAGGAATTTCCAGATAAAGTGGATGAGATATGTTCTTAGCCATGTCCACGACATGCACATGTGGTTGGAACATCCTGTAAAGATCATGAATAAGATGATACACCATGTCACTGGGTTTCCTATGCTAGAAAAACTGAAAGCTACCAAAACCCTAACCCGGGATGACCTAGCCGAGTTAACTCTTGTCAAGTGGGATGGCAGAGGCATGAGACTTAATGAAGTAACTAATATGGAATTGAAGTTTGGCATTCATGTTATATCCCATAAGATATACAGTTTGAACAGACCTAACAGTGTTTTGCATGAAGCTGTTGACCTAGCATACAAAGTGGTGAAGAAGAATCTGGTATTCGACCGAGCATAATTGCAGCTCATCCAATTGAGCAAGAATATGGAAAGCATCCAAGTATCCAAGACCAATCCATGTAAGTTTGGTTCTCTTCTAATCTGCATACTCTTTTATGTTGAGAAGTTATTTCCCTCCAAGGGTACAATAGCATGGAAGAGGGATAGACCAATAATCCATCAGATTAATGAATTTATAGCTGAGTTAGGAGATAAATTTGATAAAATTATGGATGGATACTTTGAGAATTTCAAACAGAAGATGTAGAGTAGGTAAAAAATTCCTAAACAACTATTTGTAGATTACAAAGATGAAATTTCTTTCCTAGTTGATTGTGATAAGGTTTATATACAAGCAGAAAAGTCAAGGGTTGCATGGGTAAAGCCCCTCTCATATGAGATCAACATAGATGACAAAAGAGACATCATAGAGGCTCTTGTAAATGAACTTGCCAATCCAAAGGCACCCTACTTTGGAACATATGAGGAAGCTAAGAGAAGGATATCTTTGGAGATTGAGATTCCCAAGATTTTGAAAAGAGGAAAGAAGAGGCTTGATACATTTAAGAAGAAGTATGGCAAGACCTCTGACCCTCCTGCCATCTCTGAGAGTAAAGAGGATACAATTAAAATAGAGGATGTTGAACCTGAGGAAGAAAAGGAAGAGACTGATATTGAACCTCCTCCTTAGAAGAGGAAGGAAGCACCCAAGCAGCAAAAAGAAAAAAGCACTACCCCTGTTATCACCATAAGAAGATCAAGGAAAAAACTTGTATTGGGTAAAGATGAGGATGATGATGACGAAACTGATACTGTGGTTTTTATGAAACCACCACCCTCACTTGATCAGAAAATTAAAGAACTAAAATAAGGAAGAAGGATGAGTTCTTTGAAGTCACTTAATTATGCTTCTAGGACTAAGGAAGAAAAGAGGAAGATTGAAGAAGCAGTGGTGGAGAAGATGGAAAAATGGAAATATGACCCCTCCGAGCTGAAGAGTCATATGACTAAAGATCTATTCAAGGCAGTCTCTATTCCCTGGTATAATGCAGTCTAAACTGAAAAGAACATAAGGGAACAGACATTGAAGAAAGTCATGCCTGCAATGAAGGGAAAAGAAGTCTTGAGTAAATATGAAAATAATCACATCCCCAAATTTAGGGCATTCCAAATATTAAAAAAAAACATAGAAGATGTAGTTCAGCATACCACATTAGTGTGGAAATTAATATTTGAAATAAAAGAAGATAATGATAAGGCAGAAGTACCGAGTACAGACCCTCCAGAATAGGAAAATGATGATACATTACCTGAGGTATAGACTATTGAAGAGTCCAATGCTAAGAAGATTGTAGTAGAGGTAATGGCATCACTACCTAGATATCCTATTCAAAATATAGTACCTCCGAGCAAGGAAAAAGTTGCAGAATTCACATATGAACAAGTAGAAACCGAGCAACAGGCTCCACTTACTACTGAGCCAAGCATACCTGAGTCACAGAAGGACAATGTAGATATTTCTACTACCAGTATTGACTCATCGGTTAACATTGATTCAATAATTGGTACTGTAAAGGTCAATGACCTAATTGAATTGAATACTAAAAAAAGGACGAGGAAGGTAAAGGTAAGGAAATTGTTCCTTCACCGAGTCCTAAGAAAAAAGGAAAAGAAAAACTAGTAAATACTGATGAGATAGATCTTGATGAATAAATTGTGATTCCAAATTGGGATCAATCCACCTTATCTGTAGAGCAAATGAAAATTCTGGGAGAACTTTGGAAGAAAAGAGCTACACAGCAGAAGCTCCAAAAGGAAAGGCAAAGGAATAAAGTACTTGAAGATGTCAATGACATATTTGTAGATGCATTGCATATTGAAGTCAATGAAAGTAACTCAATAATGGACCAACTTGCTGACATTGTCCACAAGTTCAACACAGATATGAATGGTCAAGAGAAGTTACTTGAGAATGCAGAAAAGAAATTTGAGAACAAGGTTCTAGAAAACATTGCAAAGAAGATTGCAATTGACCAGGTGTAGCTTACCAATATCATCAGCACTATAGAAACCACTGTGACCAATGTGGTAGCACTGTTTGTAAAGTTAAGTGACATCTCTAACTTTACTACGAAGATCAAGAACAAGATAGTGAAGATTGATGCAGACATGAAGGAAAGTGCAAGGCAGTTAACACTTGACCCAAGCACTAGTTCAGCTCACTTCATGAAGGTCAAGTATCTTACTGATCTTCAGGCTGAATTGTTGAGAGAAGAAGCCAGAACTAGAGAGTCACTTACAACCATACAAAGGAAACTGCTACCACACATGGATACAATGCAGAAACGCATCACACATGCAAAGACACTCATTCATGACAATAACTTCTCAGTTGTAGAACTAATGATAGAGTTGTCTACAGAGCTAAAAATTGAATTGCACATCATGAAGGTGCTACGGGACAATTGGGACAACACTTTGTCTTAGATTTAAAAGGTACATAGTGATTTCCTATCCTACTTTGGAATAACCTTGTAAATATCAATTTTGGCATTTTTGTCAAAAACAAGGGGTAAATATCATTATATTATAATAAAGGGGAAATATCGTTGAGGAAACATATGTACAGTGGAACAGTGAAAAACAAATACTTTACAGAAACAATTTTTGAAAAAAACAAAAATAGAGTCAGTTGGACCCAAGCAACAGAAGCAAGTGTCAAAACCCGAGCAGACAGTAAGGGGGAGTTTTGATATATTAGATACAAAATTCAATGATAAGTGTTTTTGTCACTAATTCCAAAGGGGGAGATTGTAGACCTTATGGCAATACATATTGTCAATAAGTGTCAAAACACTTAGTCATTTAGTGTCGACCGAGCCAACAAGCATTATGCAAGTCCCGAGTGATCAGTGTTGCCTGAGTGATTAGCATTGCCCGAGTGACCAGAATCGCCCGAGTGATAGTTTATCACCCGAGTAGACTTTTGGACCCGAGTGACAGTTTGAAGCCGACTTTGCATGTATTGTTAAATATCATTTCATTTATTGCAAGCTGACTTGTAGAGTTATTTTTTTGGATAAGATATATATGTAAGATAGTTTGTTTTATCCAAAATGTAGAAATAATATATGAATGTAATGAAATGTACGTATATGTATAAGTGTAAGACATGTGAATGGAAATTTGATTAAAGAGCAGAAGTATTCAGGACAACAGAGTCTCATCTATCACATTCAGGTGATTAGTTATATTCAGAAGGATCTTATTCAACAATCATAGTTGCATAGAGAAGATCATCAAATGGTTCATTCTCATAGGTGGATCAATAAAATCCTTTAACAAGGTGGACCTAATAGTCCTTTCTCTAAATCTCTTAACAGAGTTGCATTACTTATTTTATTGTACAAAATCCTTTAACAAGGTGGACCTAACAGTCCTTTCTATGCTCTTAACAGGGCAGACCGTTAGAAGTGGTCATTGTAAGCTCTAATAGGATAAATTTATACTGCAGTACTAAATCTTGTGGGTATCATCCCCACCCCAATTTTACTTTCTTTTGGAAGGTTTCTAGGTAACCAAATATTGTGTTATGTGTTGTGTATGATTCTTTACTTTCAATTTCTATGCATGCAAACAAAGAATTTAATCTAATTGTAGATTAAATGGATTAAGTTCTATTGGTTCTTGATTCACCCCCCCCTCTCAGTCACTGGGCACATCATATATTTCCAACACCATGCTCATTACAAAAGTTAGTGAACTCATGAGAAATAAATTCTCTTCCTTTATCTGATCTTAAACATTTCAGTTCTTTTCCACTTTGTTTTTCAATTTTAGCTTTATACCATTTAAACATATTAAATGCTTCAGATTTCTCTTTTAAGAACATGACAGTCATCATTCTAGAATAGTCATCAATGAATAGAATAAAGTATCTATTACCATAATAGCTCTTTGTTATCATTGGTCCACATAAGTTAGTATGGACTAACTCCAAAATAGCATTAGACGTGTAGGTTTTTCTCTTGAAACTAGACTTTGTCATGTTTCCTTTTTGATAATTCTTGCACATAACATGGTCGAGCTTTGAAATACTCGGTAAGCCTCTTACTTTTATTTTCTTACTTATCTTAACCATGTTGTCAAAATTCACATGACATAACCTTTTATGCCATAACCAAACATCTTCATTTCTAGCCAATAAACAAGTGGTCTCAATATTATCAAGATAGAATAGATTACCTTTTGTTTGCTCACCAGTACCGATCAACTTTCCTGTTCCATTATAGATCATTTCCTTTTTTTTCTCAAATACAACTCGATGTCCTGTATTGTTCAGCTGTGAAACACTCAATAGATTATAGTTAAGTCTTTTTACCCAATATGCATTTTCACATCTAATCAGTTTATTCAACATGATGGTACCTTTTCCTTCAACTCAGCAAGGTGCATCATTACCCATCCTAACTAATCCACCATTATAATATTCAAAAGTTTCAAACTTTTCTTTATCTCTAGTCATGTGATGAGTACAACCACTATCAATAATCCAGACATCATTTTTGCTAACTTTAGATATGCGTGTTGTTTCAACATACCTTTCTTCTTCGTTTGAATCATCCTTCATAGCAATAAATACTACCTCAATATCTTCATTAGAATCAATGTCAAAAATTTCAGCTTTGTTCTCAACTAGGTAACAAGCCTTCTTGCCTTTGTCCTTGCAATCTTGGTTATCTCTTCTGTCAGAGTGTCGGTTGCTTCTGTAGTATCGGTCATCACTTCTGTCATACTTCTTTTCATAAGATCTGTCATTGTTCTTTTCATCCTTTCTTTTGTTAGGGCATCTAGCAGAAAAATGTCCAATTTATTTGCAATTAAAATAGACCAATGGTAATTTACCTTTATATCTTCCTTTACCTCTATGTAATCTCCTAGCCATTAGTGCTTCAAGTTCATCAAGTTCTTGTTCATCACTAGCACTGTTACTATCATTTCTCATAGTGTGTTTGTTACTAGATTTGGTTATTTTCATAGAAGACTTGAATGTAGACTCAATAGTAGGTAAGACACTGTTGTCATAGTTGATCATCTCAAATGAAATAAGTCTACTAATCAAACTATCAAGAGTAACATTGTTATTAGCTACTGCTCTCATTTCTTGAACTGTAGATACTCTAATAGCATAAACAAGCAGTAACGATCTCAGAATTTTACTTACAACTGTTTCTTCCTCAAGTACTCCTCCTACTCCACGGATAGCATTAACAAATTCTTTGATTCTGTCACTATACTGAGTGATGTTCTCTCCTTAATTCATTCTCAGGTCATCAAATTTTCCTCTTAGGATTTCATCTTTAGCCCTCAGCACATTGGTATCTCCTCCATGTAATAGCTTGAGTTTGTCCCACATTTTATTTGCAGAGGTGCATGATTTCACATCTTCAAATTCAGAATCGGTTAGTGAAGAAGCAAGTTCTATCATCATAGAATTGTGTTCATATCTCTCTCTTAAGTGATCATCAGTCAGAGGTCTAGTAGGTGCAACATATTTAGTATCCAAGTGTTGTGTAACATCATTTCCAATACCAGATAGATGAATTCTTATCCTGCTTTTCCACCATGCAAAGTTGTCCTTGTTCAACTTAGGCACATCCCTTTTACTCATCTTGTGATCTTTAGCTTAAGTCCCTTTAAAATTTTCTCCCAAGCACCAAAGCTCTGATACCAATTGTTAGAATAACTGAGAAGGGGGGGGGGGGGGGGGGGGGGNGTGAATTAGCGGCCTTAAAAATAATTCCAAAAGATCCAACCAAAAACTTATCTCTCAAATATAATACCCTTAGTTATCTCACATTCCCAATTTCAACAAGATGTATACCATAAATAACTTTAACAAATATAAATTGCTTTGGTAAGATATACTATTTATCTTTTCTAGACTTTACCGAGTAGCAACAAATAAACTTAGTGTTAACCGACCAATCCAGTTTCAATAATGTGTAAAGAAAAATATCAATGCAATAAACATATACACATTTGACATATAGATTTTAACGTGGAAACCCAATATGGGAAAAACCACCTAGGACCGGTAACCCAAAATATTTTCACTCTTCTGAATTGAGCTCGGTGAAGAGCCAACCCTGTTAAAGGTTACAATACACACTATTAAGTGTGACCTTGTTACAGGATTTAAAACCAACAGTTTGTCTTTTGACCTAGCACTCACTATGTTATCAATAAGAAAACCTTTTGATACTCTTGAGTATCTCAATACAATAAGGACTGTTAAATCCCACTCGGTTAAGAGATTTTTTGAATCAATGGTTAAAATGATACAGTAAATGATCTTTTCAAAATACAACTTTGATTTGCAAATATTCAAATCTATTGGTAGTTCAATAATATGTCTCTGATCAATATACACTTCTCTTCCTTTGCTTTCTTTCTTTCTTCTTCTCGGTGAATGCTCTGTCCTCTGTTGCTTGGTGCCTGCAAAATTCCTTGGCTCTGTTCTTAAACCTGTATGATCAGATTTGCATGAAGAATGTTATCTTCACACAAATATATTCAACATTCCTCTCTTTGATAATGAATTCCTTGTCTCTTTATATAGACATGATTAGCCGCTCAATCTCCTTTTTTTTGTCGTAGATCTCTTCTTGATCTGTAAAACACGCCATGCGTTGCTTTATCCCATAAAGCTCTCCTTTAGTTTTATTCAGTAAATCTCTCCTTGATAACTGTGAATAAAATGTACTTTAAATCTCTTCCTTGCTTTAGTTTAACTGATCGTTGAAAATAAAGCAATCAATCAGTCAATTCCTAAATTGTAGCTCTGCCAGCTAAGCAATTTTGTGGTTCTTTAAATTTAGTTAGGCTCGGTCATCATCTTCAGTTATGCTCGGTAACAACTTCAGTTACTTCGGTGCTCAGTATACATTATGAACTGCTCGGTGTTCACTTGCTCGGTATACAGTGTGAACTGCTCGCTGTTCACTTGCTCGGTTTACACTGTGAACTGCTCAGTGTTCACTGTCAGTCAGTGTATACAAAATTTTTATATTTTACCGACAACATAAACTCGTTAAGGTTATGATAATATTAGTATGAATAATTAAACCATATCAAGCTGACATCAATGACAATACAATACATTAACTGATTTAGTGTCTTGCATTTACTTTTGCATCTTGATGATCATCAACTTATCATCTTTAAACATTCAATTAGTTATAGTTCATCACTAAGGGGTGGATACGTTAATGAGTTCTAAAGGGTTATATAGTTGTTGAATAAGGAGTACTAACACAGGTCCTAGGATACATAATAGGTCATAAGGGTTGTCAAATACATAATAGGTCCTAACGAATAATAATTACAAATTGTACGCTTGTAAATGGTATTTATTTTGTGTGCAATTGACGTCCATATAAGAATTTAATTCAATGCACCATATTAAGATTCTATACTTCTTTTAGTGTAAGTTAGTGGTTTACGATTTCTATATATTCAAAATTATTTGTTTCAAGGGTTTCGATTGTGAGTTATTTATTTAGGGTTTTGATTGTGAGTTATTTATTTAGGGTTATGATTCCAAGTTTTTGGTTTAAGGTTTATATTTTAGGATGTTAATTTTTTAAATCTAGTTCATCATGTGTACGTACATGTTAATTTTCAGTAAAAAGTTAAAAAATTTACATCTATATACATGAAAAACTATTTTTTAAACATTTATAGAGTAGAACTATACGAAAAAACTAAATACATTTTTATAAAAAACTATTTTTTTTACATTTTCAACAATAAAATTATATGAAAAAACTAATTATAAATGAAAAAATCTATTTTTAAAACATTTCTGCAATAAATCTAAAAAAATTTAACATATAAATTCATTTTTCGTAATAAAAATAAACAAATACTAACTAAATTGATAAAAAATAGTAAAAATAACATAAAATAATAGTTAAAATGAAAAAAACCAAAAAAGGCCTACCTAGAGAGGTTTCTGGCAGGAGAGGAAACGAGGTGGGGCTCTCAAATCGGGGGGACGTTTGTGAAAAATAAGTCCACCCCGTTAAAAAAATAAATAAATAGTTTTCAGAAACGGGGCCCTGCTTAGAAATGGGGCCCTGTTACAAACGTCACCCCATTTTGAAACGTGGTGACGTTTGTAACGAGCCCCCATTTCTAAGCGGGGCCCCATTTTTTACAAAGTTGGTTCAGGGTCCTGTGCCTTACGGGGTCCCAATTTGAATTTTGTCTCGGGACCCCGAAGCGTAACGTGACCCCGTTTTGTAAAAGTAAGTTTCACGAAATTGACTAAGTGTAAAAGTTCCACAAGAAGTGGACTCATCTTCTTGTTTACACCCTTGAATCATAATTTAGCAATATCACAATTTGAATTGATGTGGAAAATATCTCTTACTTATTAATTGACGAGCTTAAGGGACAATATAATGAATGGTTCATAAGGCACACCATAACCATGGAGGAAACTTCGTAGTTAAGCACACTTGAGCTAGAGTATTACTGGGATGGGTGACCTCTCGAGAAGTCTTGGTGCTTCACCTCTATGAGCATCACCTAGATGCAATGAGCTAAGTGTTCCATTCATTATCATGAGAGATGGGTTCTAGTTGTGAGCCACTACTAATGAAACATGGGTCGATGACTTTGACTAAAAAACTACACAGTTGAATCTTGATAGCAATATCACAATTTGACTTGCTGTGAGAAATATCTCCTACTTATCAAGAATAGCATCTTCCTTATTTTATTAGAAATCTCTCTCCTCCCTCTCGTTCTTCCTTAATGACATTTTCACTCCCTACCTTCTTTTCATCCAAACTCTAATGTTATGTCGTAAAACTTGATGTTATATTCTATGCTATTGCATTTTGGTTATCCCACCAAAAGCCTTTTCACTCTCCTACCATTATTTGATTATTTTTATCCTTTTTGTGAAAGAATACATGCCATATTGCCTCCTTAATCCCCCTCCATTGTTCATAGTGACAAGCAATAAAGATTATAAGCAAGCGCAATTATATTCTATAAATTTAGATTATATAAATAGTTATTAAAGAGGAAAATGAAGGTTGTGACAATTTCCTCCAAATAAGGGAAATCCAAGGGTTTTATGTTGATGTTGCTAGGAGGTACATTATTCTCTTTAGTAATATGATAACATTTCTAATCTCCATTAATAATTCAATTATGACTAAGGTGGTTTTATGTTGATGTTGCTAGGAGGTACATTATTCTCTTTAGTAGTATGATAACATTTCTAATCTCAATTAATAATTCAATTATGACTAAGGTTTTGAGAATCTTGAATTTTTTTGATCTTAAGATCTTTATTGTAGAAATTTTAATTATCACTAGGGAGAGCATACTGGTGGCCATTATAGCTAACTTTGTACACCCACAAATCTTGAATGTTACATTGGATTTTAGCATATTTTTTGTTGGAGTCTTCATATGTGACTTAAACTACTTATAGCTATTGTTTTGGCTTTTGGGTAGTAATGACGCATATTGTGGAATTTGTTAAGTGTGAAATTGTAAAAAAGTGGTCATTTCAAAGTGTTGTTAGAGACTCGCATAAAGATGTTCCAATAACCATGCAATATAGCCACCTCAAAAATTGTCAATACTTATACACAAATGTCCCAACACTTGTACTATATAGATAATGCTTAACACAAGTCGTTGCCAATTCTAAAGATTGAATGGATGTAGGGGAGGCTTGCTTCTTGAGCAATCCCATTAATCAAGACACTCTTGCCCAATCTATTAAATTATCTCTAGACAGCCCAATTTTTAAGTCCTCCAAGTAGATATGCGCCAAGTCATCCATAGAAAAATAATTTTAGATGGAGTATTTATTAATAATTATCCAAAAGAATTGGACAGTCCAAACACTTCAAGCGATTTATTTGAGAGAGCGTAAGCTTTACGTAAGACATCTTAATTTGTACGGTTTGGAATAATAAACGTATCAATATCACAAGGATATTCATCATACCGAAATGTTTTAGGGTTTTATGTTAGAAATACATTGAAATAAGCCTTTATGTCAATGAAAAAAATCTAAATCTCAGGCGCATAACTCGGAACACGGCTTAACTAATACTATAGTACTTGCATCTTGATGGTTTGCACTCAAATTCATAATTTTTTTATTTTTTATTTATTATTTATTTTTTAAATAATTTTATTGGTAGATAGATAGATAGATAAATTTTAATGTCTATGAGGCTAAACATAGTCTATGAGACAACTAGACAAAATAAACCAACTTCAATAATTTGGTTCTTTTCTTGTACAAGTTGACAATGAACACACCTAACTTCTCAATGTACTCCTTGCCGAATAGGTTGATAAAAGAAAAATAATAGACTCCAAGAAAAAGGAAAAAGAAAATGTTAAGAGTACAAGGATTTATTGATTTTTAGGTGTTTGACAAGAAAATAAACTTTTAAAAACATGTCTTAGGATGCCTACCAATTAAATTAACTTAAAATAACATTTTGATTGGTCAGTAGACAAAGTTTGAATGGCGGGTTTAATGATGCAAGTCAAGAGAGTTCTCAATTGTTTAGCAAAATGTGTGAATGGTGAAGATTTTGAATTTTATAAAGGTTAGATTGCACATATGAGCCATAAGTACAACTTAATGGGTGGTTGAGTGAGTAGAGTATGGGAGAATTCCATCGATGTCCTATAAACTATTTTCTTAAATAGGGTTTTCTTTGTAAAGTTAGTAGGTGACCTAGACATTGAATAAAATTTTGAAAATAGAGGAAGGAAAATAGAAATATAATCAATTAAAGTAACAATAAGACTTTGAACTTCAAATTTAGAAATCGATAAGTTCTTTAGAATTCTATAATTATGTTAAAGTTTAAGAAAAGTTAAGTCTAGCCTTCTAAAACACTCTTAAGACCTTCATACATTTGGTCAATTTTCCTAACTTCAAATGCATTCTTCTAAGGCCTTAAAAGCTATAGTACTATGTAGAGCTTATGACATAAGATTTGGATTTGGTTTGGTTGGAAATTGTTACTTAGAGGGATTCAACTCCTCATTTGTATAATGTTTTGTTCTTATTTGTAAATTATGAATAAAATTGTAGTCTTGAATTTAGTATTTATTTCTATTTTTCAATGGTGTTTGGGAGTATGTAAAATGCATTTATTAATAAGTTTTAAAAAATGAAACTATGCTTTTAGCGTTGTGAAGTAAAGTGTTGTTTATATGTATGTGAATGTTTCTCATATCAAAAAGAAAAAGCTCTTTGCTATATATTTACTTAGCCTTGATTAGATACGCACATCAGAGGGTCCGAACCCTTTACAGATTAGCCATCAAGGGAAAAAGAAAACCACCAAGAGGTTTACTTAGTCATATATATTAAATTTGAAACTTAAAATTATAATAAATGTATATATATACAAATATATTATATTTTGCATATACACACTTCTTTAGGATTTTGTAATATCTCCCCATATTATAACTAATGTGGAAGGTATGATACTAAGATGAATAGCAGAACTATAGAATATATGCATTCATAAAATAACAAATTTAAAAATGATATTAGACATGTTTATAAATCAATAAAAATCCATTTTGCATAAATACAAAAATATTGGCATTCTATAAGTGCATGTATTATTGAAACATTTTGTTAGACAATTCAATTCCTTGTATATGCTTCCACTTATTGCATATACATTTCTTTGCAACATGTTTTTAAATAGTTCTCATGTCCTATTTATGTTCCCACATATGCACACAAATCTATTAATGTAGTTGTAACTATAACATCTCACAACTCCCCTATTCTTGATGTTGTTATAGATGATAACACCCTATTGAAAGCTCACATCTAGGAACAATTAGGAAAATGATGTCAAAAGTTTGAATCTGATTTATAATTTATGAGATGTAGTTGCTTATTGGGTTAAAAGGAATTTTTAGAGAGCAAATGAAAGACACAACTCCTTAAATAGAAGGGCATCGCCCTCTTCCCTATTTGACCTTGTCCTCTAAAATATCTCATTTGATTTTTTTTTTTTAAATGTTAGCTCTATGGCTATCTTTTCAAATAGATAGCATCAAATATTTAGATAATAAAGGAAAAAAATAAAGAAAAAGATTAGGGTTTACCCTTGCGATATACATTTTATTTGACAATATAAACTAATAAGACGTGTAGTTAGTTTCTGTTTACCCTTGCGATATTTTTTTTGATAATATAAACTGATAATAGGTGTGGTTCGTTCCCTGATTTGAAGAGATTTATTTTGAATTATTTTAGGTTCCTTTCCATGGCCATGTTGAATGATATAGATTTATATCTTATAATTTTAAGACCTTACAAACACTTGCTCAATTTTCCCAACTTCAAATGCAGTCTTCTAATATCTTCAAAAAGACACCTAATACCTTCAAAAAGACAACAATATTCTCACAAGAAACACAATTGCCTCTCAATTCAACCAAGGAAAAGTGAACACAAAAGGTGCAAAGGGAAGAAAGAGGGAGGAAATATTACTAGCTTGGGGCCCTGGGGGTTGATTACTTATGCAAATCTGATAGTTAAGAAGTGATCACTTGCCTCAAAAAATCTTTGGTACTCTATAGAGCTTATGATGACAAGATTTGGATTTGGTTTGGTTGGAAATTGTTACTTAGAGCGATTCAAATCCTTATTTGTATATTTTTTGGTCATATTTGTAAATCTACAAATGGATAAAAATTATACTCTTGAATTTAGTATTTTTCTCTAAATTTTGCATAATAATTGGGAACACGTAAAATGCATTCATTAATAAGTCTAAAAAAACATGAAAATATATTTTTAAGGTTGTGAAGTAAAGTATAGTCATGTCTATGTGAGCCTCTCTCATATTGAAAAGGAAAACCATTTGCTATATATTTACTTAATTGTATATATTAAATTTTGAACTTAAAAATAAAATAAATGCATACTTAATTTTTTTTTTTGTATGCACATTTCCTTATGATTTTGCAATTACTCCTTATATTATAACTATATGCAAAAGGTAGATTGCAAGATTGAATACTACAACTAGAAATACATGATATATATGCTTATAATATTAAATTTAAATATGATATTTAGGCATCTATGTGAATGAACAAAATTCATTCTATGCATATCTAGTGTTCTCGATAATTCTCGCTTATGTTATCTCATATAGCTTAAATTAGTGAGTAGATCAACTTCGTTTGTAATCAAAGTTTCTGACACAATAAATAGAGATTCACTTGTGCATACTTATGTGTTTTCTTTGTAATTTGAGGATGAAATTTTTTAGCAACTTTGAAGCCAATTTAAACATTTATAATAGCAATTCATACATATGAATTGTCCTACTATTTTAATTTGATGCTCTCCTTCTATCACCATTTATGTTGATGTGGTTTTTGACACACTACACTCATGTGGATTGTGATACATCACAAGTAGAAACAACAAAAGCTCCCATACTTCTAAGGTGGCTATCCTTATCAATCATTTTCATGAGGTTTACGAGAATTTCCTAGTTGGAGAGCACTTTGGCTAGTCTATTTAAGGGGCCACATATAATATCAAGAATCATTCATGTGATTAAGACACTTATTTCTGTATAATCCAATCACTTTAAATCCATGTCATAAGTCGTCTTGTTCACTTTTGAGCATGTTCATGATTTTACCTCAATTTATTAGACTTTCCATCAATGATTTGCAACATTAAATCTAGATTAAAAATTATTAAAATACTTTAAATCACAATATGTTCTCAAAATTTAGAACTTTGTGAACTTGAATATAAAAGGTTTCTCTTGAAAATCCATTCTAATTTATTTAGTTATATTTTTTAGGACAACAAGATATTTTTTAGATGTATGCAAAATTTTCTCATAATAAAGTTAAAAAATTATTTATAATTTACACCTTATATGAATGAAATTTGTCATAAAAAAACCTAGAACTAGTCCTAATCTAACATCAATAGATAAAAGGGAGCAGAAGGAGCAGAAATGGATAGGGAGAAGAAGAGGGATAGTGAGAAAAAGGAAAAAACTAATACCTATCTTCCATCCTTTCTTTGGATTTGTTAGCATAGTAATCCAAGCATAAGACAATATGATTTTTGAAAGAGTAATGACCACATGCATGAGTAATGCCAAATTTGAGGTTACATGAATGTGTTCAAGTTGACTACACGTGATAATGCATCATCAATCAAATGTGAAACATATTGAATCCATCAAACATTTAGGGAATTGAATACATTGAGTAATAAAAAGAAAAGATATTAAGAATTCGCAAACACCATAAAATAGAAACCCAGAAAATTTGGGTAAAAAATGGTATATGATTTTCCAAGCCCTTACAATGCTTTACAAGTGAATATATAGGCATAGTAGATGTGGAAGACAAACAATCAATACCTCCAAAACATACAAAAGAATAATTGCATTGGAATGTAAAGGATCACTTTGACTTGTCTTGCACATTATGTTCCTTCATTATGTTGCAGCCAAAATTTGACTTGTAGACAAGTGGCACACATCTAGTACTCACTTTCTCGCTTGAGACTATCTCCTATAAATAAGAATCAAAATTTTCATACAATACCAATTCGACATGTTCTAGATCATGTCCATCTTCTTATTCATCATCCCAGTCCTAACTCATCCATTTCTCTAGCAATTTATGTTCCTTGTTCATAGTCTTCATTCAATACTAAATTCCACTAGTGTTAGCAATTTACATTCTTTGACTACAATATTCATTCTCAATGATCAACATGTCTTTGTATAACTGGTATTCTTATAATCAACAACAATGAAGTATCAAACATTTAAATAAAAACTCAACAATTTAATTAAATAAAAAACAATAACAATATAAACAAATTTTCAAGGGGTTGACCTTAATTGGCTAAAGCATTGAATTCACATTGTGGAGATCCAAGTACAAATCTAGAGGGACATCTAATATGGAATAATAAGTTGTGAGTCTTGGTCTTCCATAATTGCCTTCTAATGCAGATTTCTAAGTTGTGACTCTTGGTATTCCATAAATTGACTCTAGTGTAATTGTTCGAAGTAAGCTAATATTAATATCTTGACGATACTAACAAGAAATTTTATTGGTCTCACACTAATACTCATATAAACAAAATATTTGCAAACAAAATTAGCAAGATAAAAAAATATGCAATCAACTTTATTATGCTTCTGCACATCTTTTAACCTATCATAATGAATCTTTTCAAGAATTTCAACAAAGGCAATGCCCATGGTTGCATATCATGTGTAATCCATTTCCTGCATTTATAATCTTTTCACTTCCATTCGCCCTATTGGCCCATATGAACTATATGCACATACTCGTCATCACTTTTAGAAAGAACCGGCCTCTAGTGAACACTCAGCATCAACCATCATCAATAGCAAAGCACGAAGAAGGTAGTTCAGAAGCTGAGTTATAGTGCTTCACAATTAGGAAGAATCATTTCATCAAAAGCATAACAAATATCCCTATCACACCCATTCTAATTACACATCTTTAAAATTTTGTAAACCCATTTCAACATACTTACAGAACTTTCACATGTACTAATCAAATTCACCTACAGTAGGAAAAGCAGAAGCCACTATAGCCCACATGGCATCCTTGTGGACTGTTAAACTTTTGCAGGAAAAAAAGAGTCATCATTTGATAAATACATTGTTGAAACCATATTCAGTACCATCCACTTCACACAAGTTGTGTATAATTACCTGCAATACCCCACACAATACTGCCTACAGATCACTTTGTTTTGCCCTCTCATTTGATGATACCATTTAAAGCTCGATTGTTTGCCTCATTATGATGGAGAGTAGTAACCACATTATACTTTTTACAATATATTGGGTAGAAGTAGAGCACATCAAATTTTCATTTAAAGTCTTGTATGCAAATTTTCATTTTCTTTTCACCATACTCTCCCTCACTAATATCCAGATCACTTCTACCAATTCTTTTTTTAAAGAATGGTTTCTCCTCCTTCATGAGAGGGCAATAATGCTTCTGCAGACTTTTCAATGGTATTTTGCAAAATGCCAGTGGTATCAATGCTTCCATTGACATATAGATTGTCATTATCACAAAAATGTAGACAAGGTTGGATTGCTGTGAAAATTCTATAGGTCCATTGCTTGACACACTTTTAGCCTTCTTGTTTAAGGAAGATGGTACTGACACAGGATTTCTTGGTTCAGTTTGAAATGTTGAGTTGGTCTTGATGGAGTGAACTTTCTTTATGGATGAGGGAAGGACTTTCATTAAACTCTAAGAAGTTTCCAAAATTGATGAGGGATTTTTTATGGTCCGTGGCTTAGGTTTAGTATGTAATTCGGGAACTCTGAAGAAGTATCTCTGCCATTAGAGTCCCCAAATTACAACTCAAAGATTTAAAAAATTCTCCAAGGTAAACACATCAAGCACTATTAAAGGTTCAACAAGAGAAGCATCCTGGAAATGACAAACTTGATTGTTTTCAACAAGTACAATCTGTTTAATTACAAAATCCAAACTAAGAATCATGGACATGTCACTAGCATCCCACCATCAGTGACAATTCCTTATGTAATCAGATCACATTGGTCATAAAGCTCTATAGCCATATGAACAACCTTCTCATTTTTGAAGTTGACAAACAATGTTGATTGATTGGAAAAATACTCAATGATCACTGCTTATCTTTAGATGTCTTCAATATCAATCAAAGTCCTGCTCTACTCAATGCTATGGAATTTGATGTGATGACATTTATATGAGGCATTCTGTCAAACAGTTTGCGTCCCTTGTTTGTTTTTCCACATTTTGCAAACACGTGAACTGGATCATTCGATGAGACCACATTTCTTTGAGGAATTCCATAAAATAGTTCTATTTCCTATCGTTGCTTCCATCTAAGAACTCCCAATTGAAAAATCTCAAAAAATTTCCTCCATTATGCTTCGATGGGATCTAAACTCTAATAATCGCAATGCTGTCACAGGTGTAAAGAATGCTTGTAGAACTTGTGGAAATGGCTTTACACCCACCGTTTGATTTTATTTGCAGGCTCCTAAACCCATTTCAGCTTATTCATTTGTGAATCTGTAACAATCATGGCATTCCATGAGATCACATTTCTTCAAGGCGATTCCAATAGACCAATTATGTTCATATCTTTCGACAATGGCATTCCCTTGAAGCGTTATGCTGAACATATCATGCACTTTGAGACCACAAAGAAATGCTTTGATGAATGTCTATACCCTGATTCGCAGCTCCCGTTTTGGAATCGGCATGGAGGATACTAGCACAGAGGATGTTGGGTTTGGCTTTGCAAATGCCATTCGCCTTTGCTTTTCGTTTTTTGAGTTTTTTGAACGAATCCATTTTAGGGCATATATGCTGCAATCTGAGCATTTCGACTTCTTTTGTGATTGTTTGGCTACTTCTTTTTAGGCTTCACAACCAACAAGCATCTTGCACAAACTTGTAGCTAGGATTTCACAGTTAAGAAGCATTTTGCAATCTGTGTTGAGAGTTGAAGGCCAACAGTCCCTTTTGTCTTTTCCTTCTTATTATGACTCTTCGTATTCGAAGACTCTTGATTGTAATATTGTAGGAAGACTTTATATTTGCTACCTCTGCTCATTTGTAACTTGATCCTTTATATTAATACAATACTCTGCAGTTTGGATGTAACCACATTTGTGGTGAACTAGGATAAAACTCTGTGTTGTCTATTTGTTTCATCTAATTGGCATTTGTTGTTTATTCTTTCACATTCAAATCCTTTCAATTGGTATCAGAGCACAGGTTGTGCAGATTGGAAATCGGCGTTGAATTTCTGGAAAGATGGAGGATACGAAAGTGGAGAAATTCGCAGGCAAGAACTTCAGCCTGTGGAAAGTGCAGATGCATTCCTTGCTGATCAAGCAAGACTTATCAATCGCGCTGGAAGGAAAAACTAAGAAACCAGCTGTGATGTCAGATGAAGATTGGAAGAAAATAGATGATAAAGCGATGGCATCAATCTTTCTTTCGCTATCGCAAAATGTCTTGTTCAATGTCTTGAATGAGAAGACAGCAAAAGAAATTTGGGACAAACTTCAGACCATGTATGAGACGACATCGGCTGCAAATAAAATCTTCATTATGAAGAGACTCTACAAGTTAAAAATGAAGGAAGGGGCTGCGATGTCAAATCATATAAATGATTTAAATACTTTACTATGTCAAGCAACCTCAGTTGGCATGACACAAGATGACAAAGCCAAAGCCATTATCTTGTTGTGTTCCTTACCCGACAGTTGGGATCCCGTAGTTACAGCTGTTAGCACTTCTAATTCCACAAACAAGAAGTTGGTCTACGATGAAGTGGTTGCCACTTTACTTAGTGAAGATATGAGAAGAAGTAACAAAGACACTCCATCCAGTGATGCTCTTACCATGGTCAGCATTGAAAATAGAGGAAGAAGCCAACATAGAGGCATAAATAATTACAATCGGCGACCACAATCAACAAGAAGATCGTAATCTAGAGGAAGAGAAGGCAGTTGTTGGTTTTGTGGCAAATCTGGCCATGTTAAGAAAGATTGTAGAAAATACAAGAAGGCACAACAAAAGGTTTTGGACAGCGGAGCGAACATAGCTCATGATAGAGACAATGGCATCTTAATTCTCTCCACAAGAGACACAACATACGAATCTTGGGTCCTAGATTCTGGTGCTTCCTTTCACGCCACTTCTTGCACGGATTTGTTTACAAACTACCAAGAAGGCGAGTTTGGAAAAGTTTATTTGGGGGACAATAATTCGTGTGAAATTATTGGAAGAGGTGATATTGTTTTGCATTTAAATGGAGGAGTTAAATGGTTGTTAAAAGATGTTAGGCATATTCCAAAATTGAGGAAAAATCTGATTTCTGTAAGTCAGCTATATACACAAGGACTTCTCACCACTCTCATGGACAAATGGAAAGTCGCCAGTGGTTCTATGGTTATCACAAAAGGCGATAAAGTGGGCAGCCTTTATGTTGTTGAAACTATTGGTGAGGTGGGAGCTGCTATGACTCTAGTGGGCAGCGATGCCGCCCTTTGGCATCAAAGATTGGGTCACATGAGTAAGAAAGGCCTTGAGGTTATGCTGAACCGAGATCAATTACCCGGTCTTCAATCCGCATATTTAGAATTCTGCAAACATTGCCTTTGTGGGAAACAAAAACAGGTCAGCTTCTTGAAGAATGCCCATGACAAGAAGACAACACCATTGGAGTTCATACACTCGGACGTCTTCGGTCCTACGGAGGTAACCTCTCATGGAGGGGCGAATTAATTTGTCACATTTCTTGATGATTTTACAAGGAAGGTATGGATTTATATGATTTCTCGCAAATCTGAAGTGTTTTCAAAATTTAAAACTTTCAAAGCACTTGTTGAAAATCAAAGTGGTCACAATATTAAATGCTTGAAAACGGACAATGGAGGAGAATTTTGCTCTTTGGAGGTTGACAATTTTTATGCAGACCAAGGTATTCAGAGAATTAAGATTGTTCCTTTCACTCCCCAAGCGAATGGAGCAGCGGAAAGACTCAACCGAACCATCCTTGAGAAAGCACGATGCATGCTTTCCAATGCTGGTTTAAGCAAGGAGTTTTGGGCTGAGGCTTGCAATACAGCTGTGTATCTTATTAATAGGAGTCCTTCATCACGGTTGGACTTCGGTATCCTGAAAGAGTAATGGTTGGGTAAGCGAATCTCATATTCTCATCTCCACGTGTTCGGTTGCCAAGCATTTGTTCATGTTCCTAAAGAAAAAAGGAGAAAATTGGATTCTAAATCAGAGGAGTGCATCTTCATGGGTTATAGTGAAGATCAATTTGGTTTTCGTATGTGGAATCCAGTTGAAAGGAAAATTATTCAAAGTCGGGATGTGGTGTTTAATGAATCTATGTTTCCAGCTATGGAGGAAGAAAAACATGACAAGGAATATGTTCCCTCATCCACATTTCAGACTGATTCCTTTGTTAGTACACACCTACAGCATGATCCACATACACCCAATTCTATTCTAAATCCTCCTTTCTCTTATCATACTGCTACTCCAAGTTCGAATGATGAACAATAGGCAGATGATTCTTATGAAGAAATCCATATGCAGGCAGAACAAGGGATAGCTCCTTACATTTTTCAGCATTCTCCTCATGGAGAAGGCGACACTATTGTTTGGGAGGATGAATGTAATTATTCTCTGCCCATCACTAGTCTGCCATGCTCCACGGTGGACCCTCAACACTCTACGGTAGTTGCAAACAGGGAAGGGCAGTGTGGATTTTAGCATGGCCCGTGTGACTTAGCTCAGGGTCTACGCAACATAGCCCACGACCTGTAGTTTGAGCCCCACAAAGAGTAGTAGGGCCAGCGCAAAGGACAAAGCCTGTGTGGATTGCAGAGCCTGCGGGGAGTGCAAAATGGCTCGTACAAAGAGGAGAATGGAACCCCTCCTGCAGCCACGCATGGGGAAAGCAACACTTCCTCTCCTGCAGCCATGCGTGGGGAAATCAACACTTCCTCTCTTGCAGCCCCATGCATGACATATCACTGTAGTCCAATTCATTCCTCCTCTGCAGACTAGCATGTTGTGAGAAGCCTCTCCAGCGATGAACAATTGGGGGAAAATACAGACTTTGAGAAAAACACATAATTCAATTTTCCGTGCACAAAGAAGTTACGTAAAGATATAGAATTTGGGGATAAAGCCAGAATCAAACGGCCCACAATTGAAAACTCTAATTTCCAGAATGATGTTTCCATGATAAATGATATTGGTCGTATTCAAAATCAAGGATTAAGGAGATCCTCCAGACAGAAGAAAATCCCTTCTAAACTTTCTGATTATGAATTATTGTTCGTTGAGGAAGCAGAGCCTTCAATTCTTGTTTCCAAATTTTCAGAGCCATCGACATTTAAAGCTTCTCTCAAAGATGTCAATAGTGATAAATGGAAAACAACAATGCATGAGGAAATGGATTCTTTACTCAATAATTAGACTTGGGACTTGGTCTCTCTTCCTCTAAATTGAAGACCACTTAGGAACAAGTGGGTATACCGGATAAAAGAAGAAGATGAAGGCAAAAAATTCTTCAAGGCCAAATTGGTGGTAAAGGGGTTTGATCAAGAGCAGGGGATAGATTTTAATGAGATCTTCTCACACGGTTGTCAAGATGACAACTATCCGAATAGTCTTGGGATTAGTAGCAATGTGGGATCTTGAGTTGGAACAACTTGATGTGAAGACCGCATTCCTACATGGTGATGTAGAAGAAGAGTTATACATGGAGCAGCCTCAAGGATTCGTCAAGAAGGGACAAGAACATCTTTATTG
>MU223474.1:1509489-1529882 GCA_018584345.1 Thuja plicata
CTAAATATGCTCTTGATGTACTGAAAAAATTTAATATGAGTGATTGTAAACCATCTAATACACCATGTGAAGTAGGATTAAAACTAAGTGCTAACTCTACTCAAAAGAAGGTGGATGGAAAATTGTATAGACAGCTTGTTGGAAATCTTTTGTATCTTACTATAACTAGACTAGATATTGCATATGCAGTTGGTATTGTATCCAGGTACATGGTAGATCCACACATTGAACATTGGAAAGCGGCTAAAAGAATATTAAAATACATTAAGGATACTTATCAACTTGGCATTGAATATAAGTATGGAGATGAGCCTACTCTAGTTGGATATAGAGATTCTGATTATGCAGGTGACATTGATGATAGAAAATCAACTTCAGGATACATCATTCATCTTGGATCCGGACCAATTTCTTGGAGCAGCAAGAAGCAATCAACAGTGTCACTCTCATCTACAGAGGCTGAATATATTGGTTCATCAAAAGCATCTCAAGAAGCATTATGGCTTAGAATACTACTTGAAGACACACATCATCCACAAAACTCTCCTACTATAATATTTTGTGACAATCAAAGCACTATTAAATGTTAGAGTATATAGTTATCTTCACTTATTAATTATATCATGTTGATATTAATTATTAAGTTAGTCGTACTCTATTTTTCACTTAAGCTTTCTCTTAGGTTAGCTCTTTCCCCTTTTAGGGTTTCATTCACCTTTAAGGTTGAATGCTTGTAATTATTGTTTATCACTTTTTTGAGAAATATAATTTTGCTCTCACTCTGCTGAGATTTTCCAAGGCTTCTATCTCTGTGGTTTCCATTCAGCATTAGATATTTGCATGCAGGTGTTCTTGGCGAGCTGTGAAGTTGGATTTCTCAACTTCTACATGGTATTAGAGCCACCCTGTCGCTGCCTAGTTTGAAGGTTTTTTGAAGCCACGATTCGAAGACGACAGCCACAACTTCTCTGGGGTTTTTTTTGTCACTTTGAAGGAGGAGCTATTTTTTGGAGCTGTTTGAGCCAAAACGGACTCCACCATCACGCTTAGAAGGCCTGGGAGAGTCAAAATACATATAAAGTTCAATATATTTGGTCACAACGACCTCTAGAAATTTTTTTTGGCCTCCCAGGCCGTACGACACACACTTCGAGAAAAAAAATTAAAAAAAAACATTTTTTATTACTTTTTTAGGGCTACTAAAGTGGCCACCAGAGCACGCCACCCCGCGCCACCCCGGTGCGCTTGGCCCCTGCCGACGCGCCGCCTGCCGGTCACCACCATCACCGTGGGTGCAGACACCACCACCGGTGGTGCCCCCTACATCAGCGCTACCACCCAGGAACCACCCGGGAGTAGCCCGCTAGCCACCGCCACCAGCGTTTGCCGCCAGCCCACCACCGGGTTCTCCACCAGTTGCCAGGTGATGTCATTGCTGAAATCACCAGTCGGAAAAGTTTTTTTCCAGTGGGTTTTTTAAATTTTCTAGCCATTTTTTGAAATTTTCGGTGACCGGAAAAATTTTCCGGCGACAGCCTCGACGGCCGTCAAATTTTTGCTAGTGGACAGTGATGGGCATTTGAACGTCAAATTTTATCTAGTGTCTGGTTTTTTCCAGAGAGTTGGTTTTCGGAGGGGCACTTGGTTTGTTGGCCGTAACTTGAGCATACGGTGTCCGTTTTTGAAAAATGAAATATCGCCGAAAAGGTGTTTCTGAGCCGGACGTGTTGATGCTAGTCTTGATCATTGGTTCCACTATTTGAGCTCCTATTTTTAGTGTCAAAGTTGAGGCTTTGTTTTCCTCCTTCTCTGCATTTGGACCTCAGGTTTTTCTCTTGTTCTTTGTGTTTTTTGCTTCATTTTGTGGTGTACGAGAGTTAGTTTGATAGTTTGTGGGGGGGTGCATATTTATTTTTGCATTTTCAATTCAGAGAGACCCTTCTACTTCCGTCTTATTCTCCCAATGTTGGACACATCCATTATCGTTCTGACTCCACATAACTACCACACATGGAAGCCACAAATGACCAGAATCCTCATGTCACGAGGTTTATGGTCTTGCCTGGATGTGGTTCAGCCAGTTCTACAGAGACCTTATGAGGCTCTTATGCATAGAAATAGGATGGATGAGGCAATGGGCCTCATTGCCATGAATATTTCAGATGGGTTGTTGTTCCACCTAGATGGTCTGACCACACCCAGGGATATGTGGGACAAGTTTTCCACCTTGTTTGGCACAATGAATTAGTTTAGGGTTCTCCAGATAGATGCAGAGTTCACCTCCTTGGTACCTGAATCATTCACCAACATTGAGGACTTCCTGATGAAGTTCAAGTCTCTTCAATCTATTTTACAGGTTGTTGGAAAGACGAAGTCAGATGATGAGTGTATCTTTCTGATACTCTCAAAGCTTCGTGGCCCTTATTAGATTTTCACTTCTACCTTCTACTCCACTATGGATGCACTGGGTGTACGTCATGTTATGCCCTCTTTTGAGACCTTCTGTGATAGGTTAACTTGTGAGCAGTCCAAGCTCAGTTAGATGGATTCTCTTACAGGTTCACAGTCACAGGCATTGCTTGCCAAGTCATCTCAGGATACACAGAAGCCAAAGCTGAAGCAAATATCTGATTCCTCTTCTCAGCACTCTACTGGCCCACCATCTTCTTCTAAGAAGGATAAATAGAAGACTAAGAACCCTACATGTTCCTATTGTCAGAAGGGGCCTCATGATGAGTCACATTATTTTCAGAAGAGATTTGATGGCTATGAGAAACAGATTGCAGATTTGCAAGCTCCCCTTTAGAAGAGCACTATTTCCTCTCCATCCTCTTCCACCTCACAGGGGTCTACTTTTCAGTCTTCTGCCTCATCTTTGACATCTGGACAAGATTTTGGACAGGGTCATGCATTACGGGCTTCCATTACATCCCCTTCCCAGGTCCCTTGGATACTAGATTCAGGTGCTTCTCACCATATGGCATCTTCTCCGGAGATCTTCTCTTCTATTGAGGCTTCTCGTATTCCCCACATTCTCATGGGGAATAAAAATGTTATGCCAGTCTGCGGGAAAGGTTATGTATGCATTCAAGATGGCACATTCAATGATGTATTGTATGTTCCATCTCTATCTGCAAACCTTCTCTCAATTTACCAGATTACACACAGTGGATTAGGGAAGACAGTTGAGTTCACTCTAGATTCAGTCTTCATTCAGGATAGTGCGACAGGTGGCATTGTTGCTATAGGGATAGTTGATCATTCCACCCGTCTCTACACCTTTTCTCACTTTGGTCCACCATCTCCATCATCAGAGCATAGCTCTCCTCTTCTGCAAGAGCATCATGTGGTGCAGTCAGGTCACTTGAATCTCTGTGTTGTTCCTGAGACCACTGTTGTGACTGCCACACCACATCTTGTTGAGGTTTTTTCTCTTCAGCAGGACTCTTCTTTAGCACTTCTAGAGCCTCTAGCTCCATTCATCGAGCCACTAGGTGCAGTTGTTGAGGATTCTACAGAGGACACTCATCTCCTCTCTCATGATAGTGTAAGCACACCTGTCATACCACTTGCATTGGGGATTCTATTTCAGGATCCTCGTGTCTACTCCTTTGAGCATCAGCTCGGCCTTCCAGTGCCACCTCTTATTTTGAGATTACCTCTTCATTACTCACTATATTTCACTCCTTTGCATTGGATTCACGGTGGTTTGTTCATTGATCCAGGGGTTCTTTCATTCTGGGGGGCTTTGGAGCCTTGACCCTCTCTCACGGGGGGGTTGGCAGCACGCATTGTACTCATGGCTTTGAGAGAGTCTCTTGAAGTCATTATTTGTCTTTTTCTTGCTTTTCTATCTCTTTTTGGAGAGGAGTTTTTCCCACTGGGTTTTCTCCTTTGTCTCCGGTTTATAGATATTTCCTTGTATTGGGTACCTGATCAGGCCTTGTTACCGGAACCCATTTTCCTACTTTCATAGTTGTGCTAGGTTCGCTTACCTCCTGAGCTTCGCTTAAGGGGAGGTGTTAGAGTATATAGTTATCTTCACTTATTAATTATATCATGTTGATATTAATTATTAAGTTAGTCGTACTCTATTTTTCACTTAAGATTTCTCTGAGGTTAGCTCTTTCCCCTTTTAGGGTTTCATTCACCTTTAAGGTTGATTGCTTGTAATTATTTTTTATCACTTTTTTGGGAAATATAATTTTGCTCTCACTCCGCTGAGATTTTCCAACGCTTCTGTCTCTGTGGTTTCCATTCAACATTAGGTATTTGCATGCAGGTGTTCTTGGCGAGTTGTGAAGTTGGATTTCTCAAATCCTACATTGTATCAGATTCCTAGTTGATAATTATCAAAAAATATGGTATATCATGCCAGGTCCAAACATATATAAGTGCATCATCATTTTGTTCAAGATCTAATTGAAAGTAAACTGGTGGAGCTACAATTTTGTGGAACAGAGGATCAAGTTGCTGACATATTTACAAAAGCATTATCTATTGTAAAATTTTCCAAACTTAGAGACTTGTTACAACTCAAGGAGGTTCCCACTCTCTCCAAATAAACATTATGGGGGGGGGGGGGGGGGNGGGTGTTGGCGTAATGTTTATTTGATGCCATCTATAGTAGTGTGTAGGTGAGCATTCAATGCACAGTCCAGAATCCTCTTATTGTAGAAGACTCTAGATTTCTCTTATTTTCCCTCATCGTAGCTTCTACAGAATACTCCATAAGCATGTAGGAAGTGTATAAATATTGCAGCCTCCCTCACTAATCTGTGTGTAGAAAAATAGCAGTGCTGCATACTCCTACTTTTTTATTAACTAAGTGTTGTTTTCTCTGTGCATATAATACAATTGGTCTATTTTCTTTTACTCTGTTTTGTTGTTGCTCTATTTTACAACATACTCTATTTTTTACTATCTTTTTTTTAAATTGCTCATCAATACCAAGAGTCATGAGTTGAATCACCTGCCTCAAATGTCAATTTTAGCCTTCAAATTGAGGGGAGAAGGACTGTTGATAATTTGACAATTATCCCCAAAGATGTTATCATTGGTAGTGTGAGGCGATTGGGGAGGAACCATTGTTGATGGTGGTCACACGATAGTGGCATCCTCTCTATTGTCATGCACTTTTCTATCATCGATTGCTGGCAGTATATCCATACACATAGACTAATGCTTGTCATAGAAAAATGCACTTTGTTGACTATCTATTTTGGACACATCAAATTCATCACACAAATGCTCTGTTTGCTGCACATACTTGGTAATAGGAGGTACTGATAGTACTTGCAAAATAGGGGTTGGGAGGGGCTAGGAGCTATATGTTTGATTTACAACATTATTATTTGTTATATCAAACAGAGGTATATACTCTTTTGTAGATCGCTTCTGAATTTGTAGACCTGGAAATAATTTCTCATTGAAAACCACATCCAGACAGTGAATTATATTTCTCGCAACTGGATCCCAAATTCTAAAACCATATTGATCTTCACTGTAACCAACAAATATACAATGTGTAGATTTAGGATCCAATTTCATTTGCTTTTCTTTGGGGACATGAAAAAATTCCTCACAACCAAATACCCGTAAATGACTGTAGGAAATTCATTTTCCCAACCATCTCTCCTTCAGAATATCAAAATTCAATCTGGATGAGGGACTTCATTTAATTAAGTACAAAACTGTATTGCAAGCCTCTACCATAAACTCTTTACCCAGACCTACATTAGATAGCATGCATTGAGTTCTCTCTTAAATCGTTCTATTTAATCTCTCAATTGCACTGTTCTCTTAGAGGTGTCGTTGCACCATTCTCTTGAGGTGTATAGGGAATGATTTTAATTTTACGAATACCATTATCTGTACAAAAATTATTAAATTCTAGTGAATAAAATTACTCCCTATTATTTGTTTGTAAATATTTAATCTTATGCCCAATCTGATTCTCAACTAAGGCTTTAAAAACTTTGAATTTACTAAACACTTCAAATTTCCTATTAAGCATATAAATCTATACCTTCCTAGTGCAATCATCAAGGAATGTAAAAAAATAGTTTGCATCTCCAATAGAGGTTACCTCAGTAGGGCCGAAGATGTTTGAATGAACAAGCTCCAAAGGTTGTTCGTCTTCTCATGATCAGTCTTCAAGAAGCTAACCCACTTTTGTTTGTCATAGAGACAATGTTCACAAAACTCCAAATCAACAAGTTTCAGATCGGGAAGTTGTTCTCTTGTGAGCATAACATCAAGACCTTACTTGCTCATATGGGAAAGTCGTTTATGACAAAGTTCGGGATACCATTGTTTGCAACCAACATTGCAGCTCCCACTTCACCATGATTCTCAAGTAAATACAAACTACCTACTTTGTTTCCCTTTGTAATCACCAAAACACCCTTTATTACTTTCCAAGCATCAGAAGAGAAAAATATTTTGCATCCTTGAGTATAAAGATAAGTTATGGATATTAAATTCCTCTTTAGTAATGTGTTTAACATCTTTTAACAACTATTTTCTTCCACCTTCCAATTGCAACATAACATTGCCTTTCTCAATTATTTCACAAGCTTTATCATCCCCTAAATATACTCTTCCAAACTAACCTTCTTGGTGGTTTGCAAATGCTTCCATACATGAAGTAGCATGGAAAAATGTACCAAAATCCAACACTCACAAATCTAAAGTGGTGTCGGTTGTTGACAAAACTAGAACACTTTCATCTTTATCATAAGTCATTGATTTTGTTGTATCGTACCTTTTCTTTTGTCTTTTTATAAGACCAACATTTCATTTTATTATGACCCACTTTGCCACAAAACCAACACTCACCATTTCTTCCCCTCGACTTCGATCTTTTCATAGATTTGGACCTTCTATTAGCATTTCTACCCCTTTCTTGAGGCCTTTGCCTACTAACAATGCTCAATGCATCATCAAAAGAGGTTTCTTAGTTTTTCCTTGTCATGTCTTCCCTGAGAAGATTGGCCACAACATCATCAAATTTTAATTTTCTTTTGGCAACCACCCAAGTGCTAATTTCCATCATCACCACTCCTTCCCAGTTGTTTAGTAGAGAACATAATAATAGAATGTCCATAATTTCATCATCCAAATTTATACCCACCAAAGTCAATTGGCTAACCAAAGTACAAAATTCATTGAGGTGATTTGATACAGTCCCTCCTTCCTTCATTTTTAGACTGTATAATCTCTTCATGATGAATTCTTTATTTGTGGCAGAAGCCATTTCATACATACTGGAAATTTTATCCCAAAACTCCGTTGAAGCCTTCTCGGTTGAAACATTGAAGAGGACATTGATGGACAATGAAAGAAATATTGTGGCCTGTTCTTTCTTACAAAACTTCTCCCACTCTTCATCTTGCATTGAAGTTGGTTTCTTTTTTTTTTTTTCCCTTCCGATACGAGTGAAAAATCTTGTTTAATCAAGACTGACTCCATCTGCACTTTCCATAGCTTGAAATTCTACCCAGCATATTTCTCTATATTCCATTTATCCACTTCCTCCATTGTTCTGGAAATTCACCTCGGATTTCCAATAATCTCAACAATTGAGCTCTGACACCAATTGTTAATTGTATAGTGCGAATAAATTGAATGTGCAAAATCATAAATGAAAAACAAAACAGACACACAATTAGAGACACAAAACACAAAGTTTACAGTGGTTCACCATGACTAGCTTAATCCACTTTTGAAGTAGGGAAAATATTTTATTAATCTTTGTTAATCTTAGTTACATGTTGTAGAAAATCACATCATATTAATAGACAATAATATCTTATACAAAATGTGAAGAGCCAAAAGAAAAATGGAAGGAAAATTAAGTGACCTTTGGACTTTATCTATCCAACATCTATAGCCACTATTTCATTTTATTTGCAGCCTCCTAAATCCATTTCAACTTATTCATTTGTGAATCTGTAGCAATCATGGCATTCCATGAGATCACATTTCTTCAAGGTGATTCCAATAGATCAATTATGTTCATATCCTTCCACAATGACATTACCTTGAATCATTATGCTAAACATAAAGAGCACAAAGAAATGCTTTGTTAAAAATCCATACCCTGATTTGCAGCTCCCGTTTTGGCATCAACATAAAGGATACTAGCACAAAGGATGTTGGATTTGGCTTTGCAAATGCCACTAGCCTTTGCTTGTAGTTTTTAAGTTTTTTGAATGAATTTATTTTAGGCCATATATCTTGCAATCTGAGTATTTCAACTTATTTTGTGATAGTTTGGCTACTACATTTTGAGCTTAAGAACCAAGAAGGATATTGCACAAACTTGTAGCTACGGTTTCACAATTGAGAAGCATTTTGCAATCTAACCCCAAATTTTAGTTTACAATTTTGAGGTTCTAAAAAAACTTACAATTTGCTAGTTGCGAATTCACCTACAATGTGCAATCTGGCCCAAACTCTGGTTTACAAGTTGCATTCTAGAGTTTGTCTCTAGTTTGTAACTTGCATCAAAATTGAATTTTGTATTTTTTAGTTTGATTTTATAATTAGGGATAGCAATTTAGATCCAATTCGGAATTGATACATTGATCATTCAAAACTTTAAACTATTTAATCCTTCAAATTTATAATATACATGGCCATTGTTGAAAATATGGCAACATTAGGGCTAGAAATTAAAGGAATGAGATGTTGGAGTTAAAAGGATTCTCTTCCACCTCAGTTCAAACTCTTTTTTTGGGAAAGAGTACATAAATACATAACCTATAGTTTATCTTTGCTTGTCTAAATCACTGACCATTTCAAAATGAATAAAGCCTTGCAACGAAGCATCATTCCCATCAAAGCACAATAAAAAATTAGAAGTACCTTTGAGATTTCAAAAAATACAATTAATGACATACCAATGTGATTTTCCTAGATTAATCATAAGACTACTTACCATTGTCACTACATGGGCAATGTTTCGATGAGTGCACACCATTGCATATATGAGGCTACCAATAGCGAAAGAATATGAAGTGCCCTTAATTTCATATTTTTCCTCTTGTGTCTTGGGACACATGGAAAATGATAAATGGAAATGTTTAGCTAATGGAGTGTTAACAACCTTGGCATTTTCCTTACCAAAGTTGTCCAAAACCTTGTTAATATATTTTTCTTGTGACAACTTGATTTCCTTATTTTATCTATCTCAGATTATGATCATACCAAGTATCCATCTTGTTGCTCCCAAGTCCTTCATTGAAAACTCATTTTCTAAATGTTCCTTTAATTCACAAACAATCTGCATGCTAGTGTCAGTTACTAGAATGTCATCAACATAAAGTAATAGAAGAACAAACTTAGCATTGTGTAGCTTTTTGTAATAAACACATGGATCAGTTTCACATCAAGTGAAATTATGCTTATTCATGAAGCTATCAAACTTGAGGTACCAGTGCCTCAGGGCTTTCTTGATCCCATACAAAATTTGGTTTAATCTACAATATAAATATTCATGTCCTTGTTTTACAAAACCTTTGGGCTGCAACATATACAACTCCTCAATTATGTGACCATGAAGAAAGGCTATTTTTACATCAATTTTCTCAAGTTCAATATTATAAATTGCAACAAATCCCAAGACTACATTAATGGTGGTCATTTTGACAACTAGTGAGAAAATTTCATTTAAATCAACCGCCTTTTGCTAATCATGTCCTTTCAAAACTAGTTTGGCTTTGAATATCTTCCTACCACTGTCTTCTTCTTTCAATCAATTTGGTGGAAGGGGAACCAAATCTCAAGTATCATTTGTCATTAATGAATCCATTTCTTCTTACATTTATTCCATCCCATTCTCACGATTAACATCGTTACAAGCTTGGTTGAAAGTGAGTGGCTATGGTTGATCAATAAATAGTAATTTAGGACTATCGGAAGCTAATAATTCATAATCAACAAACTTGGCTAGAAGTTTTTTCTACCTAGTAGACCTCCTCAACTCTAAATTATGATTACTTTTCTCTGATTATATATTTGTGTGTCCAACATTATCAATGCTGCCAATAGTATTCCTCTTTGCGGGGCGAATATGAGTAGGCATCGAAATACTCATCTCTTGTAAATTTTTAATCCATGTAAACGTATTTTCAAGTTGCATAGAGATTTAAGCATCCCTTAATTGTGCTTTCTCACTATAACTTTTAGTGGATAGACCATCTCTTCCTTGTTATGCATTTTGAAATTGTTGCATAGACTCTATCGAATCCTTAAGCATTGGTGTGACAACACTTGTTTGCAAGTTTCATGCTTGCATATAAGATAGACTACAAAAAACTGTCTTTTATGTTCACCGTGTGTGTTCCCACTATGCTCCAAAGTAAACATCGACTCTGGAATATTTTTAATAACCAACGACTATGCTGAGGAAATGCTATGTGAATCCCCTCTGTCATTAGACATTGTATATGGTAAAATGGTGATCAATGATAGACCGCCAAATTAAATATACATTGAATGACCCAATATCTTATCCTTAAACCAAATTTGATTTGTACAACCCAAAAGGATGGAGGGATACAAATGCAAAATCTAGCTAGAAGGTAGATTTAGGGTATTCTATGGAAGAAGGTGGCAAGAGATCTTATGTTTATGACTAAAAGTAGATGAAAGATATAGAAGAAGGAATGTGTGCACTTGAAAATGGAAGAAGGAGGATTCTTGATGGTGATTTTATGCCTGACAAAATTCCAGAGTGACCTGATACCTGAATCCAAAAATTTGTAACCTACAACTCTTTGTTCTGCTATGGGAATAGGTTGAAAGTGGTTCGACCTATACCCAGGTATAGGTTGAAAGTTTGACCTATACCTAATATGGCCAAAATTAGAAACAGAAAGTTGATCTAGGCAATTCTTTTGATTTTCCTTCTATCTCTTTAATAGGATCTACACTTAGGATATCAAGGTATAGGCTGAAGGTTTGACCTATACCTAATACAGTTAGAATCTAGAAAAAAAAAGTGGATCTAGAAAGGTCTTCAGATTGGCTCCTTGGATCTGTAGTTGTACTTGCACTTCGAACTTGCACCTACACACAAGAGAGAAGGGGAAATTGTTGGGGGGAGGGGCTTGCCTTGGTCAAGCTCTTGTTTAGGAATTAACCTTGAATTTAAATAAAGGAAATGCTATCATGTAGAAGAGATTAAATATAATAATAGAAATGTACCATACCATATAGATGCAATTGTACTTAATACGAGATCAAATGTGTTAATGCAATAGCCTTGACTCAACACAAAAACCAAAAGGAAATCATGTAAGACAAAACCTCATGTAGTAGATGCTTGTAATTCACCTCAATATTGGATTGAAGAAGAAGAAGATGAAGACTTGAATGGATGGATATAGATCTCCTCCCTTGATGATCAACTCATTTTCTTCCTATGGAGAAAGAAGCCATCTCTATGGAAGAAAATTGCATGAAGATGGATGAATGCCTTCAATAAATGCTTTCTTTCTTGAAGTCCTTGAATGCATAATGAATTGCTTGATTTCTTGAAAATGGATGTGAAACCCACCAAAATTCAACCCCTGACATATAGGTCGAAAGTGGCTCGACCTATACCTAGTATAGGTCAAACCAGATTCGACCTATACCCAGAAGGTATAAATGTTGAGGTAAGGTTGCGGGATCCAAGAGGTATTAAGTGGTTCAGAGAAAGATGAAAAGGTAAGTAGGAAATGCATCCAAATATTGAAATAGGGCCCAAGAGGGAAATGAATCATGTGAATGGATGGGTAAATGGGAAATTGTGCATAGGAACTAGAGCCAACTTAGAGTTTTGATCAAGGTTGAAGGAGAAGGCAGGACCTTAATTTAAATTATGTATGCAATTAGGTGCAATGTAGGGTCCTAACATAAGGAGGATACTAAAGAGGGATAAAATGGTCCCAAAAATGAATACAAAAGCAAGTGCTTACCTTTTAGGACTACACATTTAGCCCCCACTTTAGCGAGAGTATGAGTCAAGATCATGATCATGATAAAGGAAGAGATAGAAGAAAGAGAGAGATAAAGATGATTGCAACAAATTGCAAAGAGATAAGACATCACTAAGTCTAAGGACATAAGACCCCAAACTAAGGATCCTAACTCCACATCCATGCACAAGGGCACAAAAAAAAAGGAAAAGGGTAAAAGAAAAATCAAAGACAAAAGATATTGAAAACAACAAAGGGGCTAGTACTAAAAAAACTCCAAATCAACTAGTGAAAGAGACCTCGATCGGAAATGTCTCGGCCACTAATATCATATCTATAAAGCTATTACAAGAGCACAAGTGATCACATAGGAAGAACTAGAGCACCGCTATTGACAATACCAAATCCATGATTTAACCTACTAGCTTAACCATGGTAGCAGAGAGAGAGAGAGAGATTACCTTGCCTAGTATTATTTTATGTCTCACTATGAACCACACAAAGGATAAGATTGAAATTTCTAGTAGGTTGTATTCCATGCTAGTCAATTCTATCCAAAAAATTGTGCCCACTGGCGACTTTTCCTATGTGCACCTCATGAATGGATACAGATCCACTGTGTTCATGAAGATTTGTTTGTATATGTGCACTGCATGGATAGATACATATCCATTATATCCATGAAGATTGGTTTGTATATGTGCACCCCATGGATGGATACAGATCCACTCTATCCACGGGGATTGGTTTGTATGTAAAAACGCAGAAGAGAAATGTGCAAGAGAATGTACAAGGGAGGCCATATGTATGCACCCCTCCTTATCATGGCTACATAGTAGACATGATAAGGAAGAGAATAAATGATACCTACCTCCAACAACAAGGAGATATCCTTAAAAAAACAATGTATGCCACAAACTTAGCTAAGAGTGTAAACTCTTTCAGGATAAGAAAATAGATAATCATGAAAGGATATTCCGCTTGTGAGAAGAGACCCTTGAAAGGAAGATATCTCATTTACAAGACATCTACCTTCAAGAGGAGTGCTTGAACAAAAATAACATCTTCAATACAAAGAGGGGGAAGAGAACAAGAATGCACCCATTTAGCCCCCTATCACTAGGTGAAATAGGGATTCTTGATGAAGGATGACAAACTTTGAAATACAACATAAGGGAGTATTTTTATAATGTACATAGGTTTACAAATAAAGAAGAGGTGATGATCAAAGATTGAAACCTATTTCATAAGAGAGAATCTCAATCAAAACAACAAGTCTTTAAATAGGAAAAGAATGTCACATG
Organism: Thuja plicata; assembly: GCA_018584345.1. Taxonomy (NCBI): domain Eukaryota; kingdom Viridiplantae; phylum Streptophyta; class Pinopsida; order Cupressales; family Cupressaceae; genus Thuja; species Thuja plicata. The sequence goes on from MU223474.1 coordinate 1,522,763, forward strand.
ATAAACAAATTCCACTATACAAAGGAAGGTAGATCCTTAGACAAAAGAGAGAGAATGTACATGCAACCTTGCCCCACAAGTGTGAAGGTAAGATATAAAATATAAAATACACCTTAAATGATAACTACCTCATGATAGATACACAATCCCAAGAAAAATAAGCTGTAAACTATAGAGAAATCCTAAAACATACATATATGCTAGAAAAGACTTCACATATAAAGTAAGTCATCAAGGAAATAAAGGGAATAATGAAACTATGGATGATTATTGAATGATAAACATGCCATGTTAAGACATAAAAAGTATTTCCAAGCAAAGACATTAGGATCTTACATGTAACAAAGTATATTATGCCGAAAGGAATGTATCATAAAATAATTCAAAACCATAGAGAGATGAAATGAGAGAAAGGATGCCACATCATACACTCTTAGTGGTCAACTCAATTATACAAGATATGAATTCCCAAGTAAGGAAGAAGTAGGATACTAATCTCGGTAGGACAAAGAGCCTGTAACAATAAGGCCACACATGGGAAGACATCATAGTACAATAGAGATGGAAAACAAAGAGATAATGGATCCTTGAAAGAAAGGAGAAAGAGAAAGAAGATCTAATATATGCCCTAAGTGATTGATATTTTATAACAGACATGCTTTATCAAGAAAGTGTAAGGTTGAAAATTGGGATGTAAATATCCTCGTGTTAAACAACAAATTCATGCAAGAAATAACATGACACTATAAAGATGCAAGTTTACGAGGGATATTGGATGCAAAATGACATAAGAGGATGTTAGTAATAACTGAGAGGGGGGGGGGAGTGAATCAGTGGCCTCAAAAATTTATCCTTTAAACTTTAATCCACCAATTAATACACCTCAGATTATTAAGTCCCTACAAGATGTATGCTTTTGAAATACTTGAAATAAATAACTGTCTGTTGGTTTACCTTGTCTGTCCTTATTCTCCTTGATTACTGATAAGCAACAAAACTCATTTACCGATACTCAGTAAATATGCAGAGTATACCAATCAATCCTGAAATGCATATGTGAAATGTAAAACAATAAAGTAATAAACCATACACACATAACACATGGATTTTAACATGGAAACCCTGTTAAGGGAAAAACGACTGGGACTGGTACCCAAATTTTCACTCTTCTGAAGTGATCCCTGTTAGGAGCCAACCCTGTTAAAGGTTACAAACACACGGTTAAGTGTGACCTTGTTAGAGGATTTTTATACATAGGTTGTCACTTAGTATTTGGCATCTACGCTACCATCCTTGACTCAGTCTTTAGACTCTCAATAGGCTTTATGCTAATCTTACTACCATCCTTGAATCAACCTCCTTCTTAGACTGTCAATAGGCTTTAGGTAAGACCGCTGCTACCATCATGAATCAACCTTTTTGGTAATCTGTTAGGATATACCTCAATTATAGAAGACAGTTAAGTCCTTCTCTGTTAAGAGACTTAATGCTTCAATGGTTAAACTAAAACACAATGACCTGTTTCTAATGCAACTTTGAATTGCAGATATTTAGATCTATTTATGTACAATACCTCTTTGATCAATGTATCAATTCAATTCCTTTATACTTCACACTTTCTGCTCTATGATGTTGTGCTTCACTATTCTTCGGTGTTTGTAGAATTCTTTAGCTCTCCCTTAGCTTGATTGATCAGGACTGTATGAAGTTTATCCTTCACCAGTTTCTCTTCAGCATCTTCTTTCAATTCACTCCCCCGTGTATCTGAGTGCATTCATAAATGAATTATGCTTGTCTCTTATATAGACACGATATTCCTTAATTCTTGATTCTTGGCGTGAAAAGCAATCTAGCCAATTTGATTTATGGCTTTAACTCTTGATTTATCTCGTAGTTATCTTCTTGCCAATTGTATAAATCAATTGTTTTAACTATGGTCAAATAAAACAAATAAAACAACCAGTTAAGTCTATCCTTAAGCTCTTCCAGCTAGATATTTTTTCATTTTCTGATCTCTCTATTCTGTCGGTCAATTCTGCAGTTCGTCGCCGGTGACAACTACCAGTTCCATCGGTGCAACTTTAGTTAGCTTTGGAATCTCCATCCGTCGGGTATCATTGGATCTTTCTCGTCGGGCAACTCTATTTTTAGCTCATCGGGCATCCTGTGATTCTGCTTCATCGGGAAACACTGTCTTCTACTTGTCGGGCATCACTGTGACTTTATCTTTGTCTTTACCGGTGGTGTGCACTTTGTCGGTGTTGTTTGTCACTTAGTGAATACTTGACTTTTATGCATTGCTGAAAGCATAATCATTATTCCATTGATTATCTGAAGTCTTTGGCATTATGTTTATGACCATACAAATGATATCAAGTTGACATCAATGACAATACAAACCATTAACTGATTTAATGTCTTGTATCATCTTCGACTTAACATTATCAAACATTCAATCAGTTACATGTCATCAGAGGAAAGGAAGACTTTTTTAAGCTCCCTAAATGGTTTATATTGTATGCACTTCCTAACCAACATAATGTATGCTAGGAAGGATATTCAAGAAACATCCAAATAAAGGGAGAAAAGAGATTCCAAAAAGAAGAGAGGAAATGGTAAACCATTTTTCCCCTGGTTAGGAGAACAAAGGGTACAACCCTATTATGTTTCTCTCACATGTATTACAAAAATTATAATGGAGAGCATCACAATAGGAGAAAGAAATGCTAATTGTAAACTTTGGTACGAAGAAAACATATAATATCCAGTGTGGAATGAATAAGACTTTTATCAATGGATTCTTGAACAAATTTTGTAAACTGAACACAATCAAAAAGTAAGTGTTTGTTTCTATGATGATAAAAGCACAAGAATTCACCCTTAATAGGTCTATGATTTCTTGAGAGGTTTCTATAAGGGAATAAAATCTTAGGATTATACTTGAGACTCCAATAAATTCTTTTTGCCAAAGCTAAGTGATCAACATAATGGGACAGAGTATTATATGAAGTGGGAAAAAGAATTTCCAAAGGAGGTTTGGGTTGAGCGGAAGATGGAGAAAAATGATCAACATGAGGAACATGATGTTCCTTAGGACCATTGTGTGAAGATAAAGGAACATCATATATGATTGGTGGGGGGAATCTAGGTTTTGATAGTCATCAAAGGAATCAACAATTTATTTGAGATTATGAATGATAGTAGGTTGAGGAGAGCTATGTCTTTATATCACAAGATTGGTAGGAAATTGGTCTGGAGAAATATTAGTGGGTGAGATGAAACCTAATATACCTTTATGATGTTGTTGAGGAGGATTAATAGGAAATTTAATACCTTGTTCATTACTGACAATTCCTAAACCTTTATAGACTTGTTGAGTGGTGATATCATATCCTATAAGTATCTTTTAATGTAGAGGGAGAAGGTGATTCATCTTGAGGTATATGAGCATGTGTAGTTTCAGGAGGAATATTATTTTTAAGAGGATTAGTATTCTCATCCATTTTAGGTGGTGGAGAAGAAGTATTACCCAAAGCTCTAGAAGATAAATCATCTAGAAAATGTCTAACATCTAGATCATGGATGATATTTTGGAGATTGTGAAAATAATAATTAAACATTTGAGGATGATTAGGAGGGTGAACTTGAGTAGGGGGAATAAGATTAGGAAGGTTGAAACTAGGCTCATTAACAAACACCCTTTAGGCAATCTATATATCCCACGCATTTGGTTAAAATTTGAAGAAGAATTAGACATGCAAAATTGATAATGGTCTTGAAATATGCCTTATAAAGAAGGATTATATTAGTTAATATAATTTTTCCATATGAAAGAACACCATGAAGGAAGATACAAAAAGAAATGCAAGAAGTTATTATTCACTCCATGTGTTTGATAAAGAGAAGTAATAACATGAGTAATTGCACACCATTCCATTTTAGAGAGTTCCATGTTAAACAAAACACAATGAGATATCCAAATAGGAATGGGATAGGAATAAGATATATAATAATGCAAAAGATATTCTCAAAATATGAAGAGATGATGCAAAGGAGATCGCACAAAGAAGATTTAACTACCCAATCAGAAAGTATAAAGCATGAAAGTGATAGGGTCACCAAAATGTATATGGTAAAATGGTGATCAATGATAGACCACCAAATTACATATACATTGAGTGACCCACAATCTTGTCCTTAAACTAAATCTGATTTGTACACCCCAAAAGAATGGAGGGATACAAATGAAAAATCTAGCTAGAAGGTAGATTTAGGGTATTCTATGGAAGAAGGTGGCAAGAGGTCTTATGTTTATGACTAAATGTAGATGCAAGATATAGAAGAAGGAATGCGTGCACCTGAAAATGGAAGAAGAAGGAGGAATCTTGATCTTGATTTTATGACTGACAGAATTCTGGAATGATTTGATATTGAAATCCAACAATCTGTAACTTGCAACTCTGAAACCTGCAACTCTTTGTTTTTCTTTGGGAACAGATCGAAATTGGTTTGACCTATACCCATGTATAGGTCAAAAGTTTGACCTGTACCTGAGATGGCCAAAGTTAGAAACATAAAGTTGATTTGGGAAAGTCTTTCGATTGTCCTTCTGGCTCTATAGAAGGATCTGCACTCATAATATTAGAGTATAGGTCAAAGGTTTGACCTATACCTGATACTATTAGAATCCAGAACAAAAAATTGGATCTAAAAAGGTCTTCAGATTGGCTCCTCAGATCTATAGTTGTACCTGCACTTCAGACCTGCACCTACACATAAGAGAGAAGTGAAAATTGTTGGTGGGAGGTTCTTGCCTTGGTCAAGCCCCTATTTAGGAATTAACCTTGAATTGAAATAAAGGAAATGCTATCATGTAGAAGAGATTAAATGTAATAATAGAAATGTATAATACCATTAGATGCAGTTGTACTTAATATGAGATCAAATATGAGTGCAATAGCCTTGACTCAATACAAAAACCAAAAGGAATTCATGTAAGAAAAAACCTCATGTAGTAGATGCTTTTAATTTGCTTCAATTTTGGATTGAAGTAGAAGAAGAGGAAGACTTGAATGGATGGATAATAAATATCCTCCCTTGATGACCAACTCCTTTGCTTCCTATGTAGAAAGAAGCTAGATCTATGGAAGAAAATTGTATGAAGATGGATGAATGACTTCAATGAATGCTTGCTCGTTTGAACTCCTTGAATGTACAATAGCTTGCTTGATTTCTTGAAAGTGGATGTGATTTCTTGTATGCGTATATATAGATATGAAAATGAAGGAAAGAGGCCTCCTTTTATAGTAATTTTGGGGTCCAAAGTCCAAAAGGCCGACCTCACTGGGCAGGAAAATGAAAACACCTTGCACCAGGCCCAAAAATACCAAAATTTGACCCCAAGGTATGATCAAAAGTGGTTCGACCTATTCCCGAAAGGTATAAATTTTGAGGTAAGGTGGTGGGATCCAAGAGGTATTAAGTTGTTCAGGAAAAAAATGGAAAGGTAAGCGAGAAATGCATGCAAATATTGAATTGGGGCCCAAGAGGGAAATGAATTATGTGAATGGATGGGCAAATGGGAAATTGTGCATAGGAACTAGAGCCAACTTAGAGTTTTGAACAAGGGTGAAGGAGAATGCAGGACCTTAATTTAAATTATGTATGCAATTAGGTGCACTGTAGGGTCCTATTATAAGGAGCACACTAAAGAGGGATAAAATTGTCCCAAAAAAGAATACAAAAGCAAGTGCTTACTTTTTAGGACTATTTAGACACTTCAACATTTCATGTTTATACAATTTTGTCAATTGCCAAATCATGGAGAGCTTGCATAGGCAAAGAGTTGTGAGTTGAATCACTTGCCACAAAGTTCAATTTTGACCTTCAAAATGAGGGGAGAACAAACTATTGATAATCTAAGAAATTATCCCCAAAGACTTTGTCTTATTCAATGTGAGGTGATTGGGGAGGAACCATTTTTTATGGTGGCCATGCGATAGTGGCATCCTCTTTATTTTATTGCACAATTTTATCATTTGTTTCTTATTGTATATCCATACACATGGAGTAATGTTTGTCAAAGAACAATGAACTTTTTTTACTATGTTTTCTAGACAAACCAAATTCATCATGCAAATGATCCATTTATTGCATATACTTGGTAATAGGAGATATTGAAAGTACCTATAGAATAGGGGCCAGGAGGAGCTATGAGATATATGTTTGATTTGCAATATTATAATTTATTATATCAAACACAGGTATATACTCTTTTTTAGATCACTTCTGAATTTGCAGACCTAGAAATGATTTATCATTGAAAACCACATCTTGACAACGAATTATCTTTTTCACAACTGGATCCAAAATTATGAAACCATATTGATCTTCTCCATAACCAACAAATATATAGTGTGTAGATTTAGGATCCAAATTAATTTTCTTTTCCTTGGAGACATGAGCGAGTACCTCACAACCAAATACCTATAAATGATTATAATAAAATTAATTTCTGAACCATCTCTCCTTCAAAATATCAAAACTCAATCTCGATGAGGGAATTTAATTAATTGAGTGCACAATTGTATCACTAGTAGATTTGAACCCAAATTTTGACCAAAGTGCAAAATGGTTTTAAAATTTTCTTTTTTTTTCTTTCTATGCCCGTGTTGGTCGAAATTTTGACCAACACATGTTGGTCAAAATTTCGACCAACTCGTGTATAAAGGTAAAAAAGAGATTTATGCCCCGTGTTGGTCAAAATTTCGACCAACACGGGGCATAAAAGTGAAAAAAAAAATAAATGCATTTCATTTGAACATGACTTCCGCTTTCATTTTGGGCGCAGGCGGGAGCAGGCAAGCGGGCGGGCGAGGGTATGAAAACAAGAAGCTCTGGCTGCTCTGAAGAAACAGTTTAAAATAAGAGATTAGATTTCGGATCCTTGCTTTGCTCTTCCATGGGAAGGACTGCAGTGCAAAAATAACCCTTCCTCTGTCAGAGTTTCAGAAATGTAATTTTTGATAACATATTTCCTCTTTTGCCTTTATGGATTGAGAACATGGAAGTAAAGGTGCTAATTAATTGGTGATTATTGTGTATGTGCAGAATCTTGTCT
>MU223474.1:1550498-1597628 GCA_018584345.1 Thuja plicata
ATATACATATATGGTTCAATCTAGAGTTTAATATATATATATATACATGTGTATATATATATATACATTTGTATATATATATACACATATATGCATATATACATATATATGCATATATACATATATATGCATATATACATGCTATATATACACATATACATGCATATATACACATATATACACATATATACATATATACACATATATACATATATACACATATATGCATATATACATGCAAATATACATGTATATATACATGTATACATGTATATATACATATATACATATATATACACATATATGCATATATACATGCATATATACACATATATACACATATATATGCATATATACACATATATACATGCATATATACACATATACACATATACATACATATATACACATATATACATGCATATATACATATATATACACATATATATGCATATATACACATATACATGCATATATACACATATTTACAAACAATATATATTAAAAAACATTAAAATGCATGTATATACAAACAATATATATTATAAAACAATAAAATATGGAAATTAGAAACGTGAAAACCCTGATTTATTGACGTTTGATAAAACGGAAGCCACTGTCACTTTCAACCCAGCCGAAATAGTCACAATGACTGTTTTGGCGGGTTTTATTCCGCTAAAACAAAACCTAGTTACTTTCGATCGAAAGTAACTAGGTACTTTCGATTGAAAGTACTCATTTTGGGTACTTTCGATGGAAAGTTAGTTGCTTTCGATCGAAAGTTTTTAACATTTTCGATCGAAAGTAATAAAATGTTTTAGTGGGTCACGCTTTTTGGGGCGAATTCCTTCCTCCCGAAAAGTGTAACCCACTATTGTGGTATTACCCATATACACTTTGACATTAAAGGAACCCGTCCCCAAATCACATTCTATGCTCAAATCTAGATGTTGCATTAGCACCCCTTCATCATTTTGGGGTGTGCTAATCTAATTTTGGTTTGGGGGTGATCCTTTGGCGGTGTTCCTAATGTATCATAATTCCATCCATTTGATTTGGTGAGTGATCTTTCTCCATAGCATTGCTCACCATTTCATATGATACAAATAGAAGAAAAAACTTACCATTGTGCAGCTTTCTCTAATAAACACATGGATCAGATTCTCATTGAATGAAATGATGCTCAGTCGTGAAGCTTGCAAACTTGAGGTAATACTACCTTGGGGCTTACTTGAGCCCATACAAGGTTCACTTTAATCTATAATATAAATGTTCTTGCCCCTATTTTAGAAAACCTTCGAGCTTCACCATATACAACTCTTCACTTATGCCACCATGAAGAAAGGTTGTTTTGACATCAAGTTGCTTAAGTTCAAGATTATAAATTGCAACCAATCCCAAGACTACACAAATTCTAGTCATTTTGACAATCGGTGAGAAAATTTCATTGAAATAAACTCCCTTTTGCTGATCATATCCTTCCATAACTAGTTTGGATTTGAATCTCTTCCTACCACCGTCTTCTTCTTTCAATCGTTAGACCCGTCAATTCTTCAAGGGTCTGCAATTTGGTTGAAGGTGAACCAAATCTCAAGCATTTTTTTTCATTAACAAATCAATTTCTTCTTGCATCCCTGACATCCATTTGTCACGATTAATATCTCTATAAGATAGGTTGAAAGTGAGTGGATCTGTTGACCAATAAATAATACTTCGGGATGATTAGAAGCTAAAAATTCATAATCAACAATATTGGCCAGAAGTTTTCTCTTCCTAGTAGACCTCCTCAACTCTGAATTATGACTTGGTTTATTAATTCTCTCTGATTTCAAATTTGTGTCTCCAACATTATCACTGTTACCAACAATATTACTCTTTGCGGGGAAAATAAGAGTAGACATCGAAGCACTCATCCCTTTTAAATTTTTGATCCCTGTCAACGTATTTTTTGGCTGCGTAGAAATATGTGTATCCCTTATTTGTGCTTGGTCACTATAATTTTTAGCGGAGATACCATCTCTTTCTGTCTGCTCAGTTTAAAATTGTTGTGTGGACTCTGTGGAATCCTTGAGAATTTACGTGATAACACTTGTGTTCACCGTGTGTGTTCCCACTATGATCCAAAATAAGCAACTTTGGAATATTTTTTTATAACCAATGATTATGATGAGGAAACGTCGTGTGAAACCCTTGTGTCATTCAAAACTTTAACATTCCATATTTGTGCAGGGTTGTCGAGTGCCAAAACATGGAGATCTTGTACAATCCAAGTGTCGTGAATTGAATCACTGGTTGCAAAGGTCGATTTTGACCTTCAAATTGATGGGATAATAGACTGTTGATAATCTAAGCAATTATCACCAAAGACATTGTCATTGCTAGTCTGAGGCGATTGGGGAGAAACCATTGTTGATGGTGGCCACGCAATAGTGGCATCCTCCCTATTTTATGACTCATTTCTATCATCTTTTGATGGCCGCATATCCATATGCATAGAGTAATGTTTGTTAGAGAACAATGAACTTTGCTTACTATCTGTTCTGGACACACCTGCTGAGTTGAAATTACAAAATATAAATAAAAACAAAAAATGAAAAAGAAATAGACCCAGAGAAAAACAAAGATTTATAGTGGTTCGTCCAAATGGACTACATCCACTCTACTAGCAGGGGAAATCTATTTTATTCAGATACTTCACAGTATTGCAATGCATAGCAGCTCAAACCATATTAACCTTCTTATCAAAGAAGACTCATTTTTCTATATTTTCCATCGCAGCATAATTGGAGAATGAAAAATGGTTTTGGAATACCAAAAAATATCAGTTAGAAGAAAGAAATAATGATTGGGCTTCATAGTCAGGTAAGAACCGTTACAATCTATCACTTGAAGTCCAATCAATGTTGCGACAGTGTTGCATAGAGATATCCCCCACTTGGATCTTATGGCTATGTCATCACAATGCCGAGAGAAGCTCTACAAATTCAAACTTCTCCTGAGATACAACCTTTGTTAATACATCTGTCGGATTGAATTTGGTGTCAATTTTATCTATCTGTACTTTTCCTTCCTCAAGAGCATGGCAAATGAAATGATATCTAGTCTCTATATGCTTTGTGCGACTGTGGAAAGATTAATTTTTAGCCAAATTAATGGGACTATTACTATCACAAAACATAATGAAAATAGATTGCTTACACCCCAACTCTCCTAAAAGTCTCTATAGCCATATCATCTCCTTGGCTCCCTCAGTGAGAGCAACGTATTTAACCTCGGTAGAGGAAAGAGCGACAACCTGTTGCTTATGAGAGGCTCAGCTGACTGCTGCCCCGACAAAAGTGAACACATAACCAGTAGTAGATCTCCTCTTATCTAAAGCTCCAACCATATCCGAATCAACATAACCAAAAAATTGAATATCCTTACCAATGAAATGTAAGACATAATCAGAGGTACCTTTCAAGTACTCGAGAATCCATTGAACTGCTTGCCAATGAGTTTTTCTTGGATTACTCATAAAGCTGCTCACAACTCCCACTACATGAGCAATATTCAGACGAGTTAAAACCATTGCATACATAAGATTTCCAACAACAGATGAGCATGAAATATTATCCATTTCTTCTTCTTCTTATGGAGTAGCGGGACACATTTCAAAAGACAAACAAAACTGATCAACCAATCGAGTACAAATAGACTTGGCATTTTTCATATTAAATTTGTCCAAAACTTTTAAAATGTAATTTTCTTGAGATAATCTAATTTCCCATTTTTGTCTATTTATGATTATATCCATCCCAATAATTCTCTTCGTTGCCCCTAAAAATTTCATGGAAAAATGAAGAGCCAAATGCATCTTTAATTCACTGACAACCTGCAGTCGCTTGTAGTAAACACACAGATCTGATTTACAACAAAAAAACTATTTCCAAGTCATGAAGCTATCGAACTTCAAATACCATTGTTTTGGGGTTTGCTTAAGCCCATACAAACTCCTCTTAAACCTGCAATATTTCTTGACCCTGTTTAACAAAACCTTCAGGTTGCTCCATATAAAGTTCCTCTGCAATATCCCCATGAAGAAACATTGTCTTAACATCAAGTTGTTCAAGCTCGAGATCCCAAACAAGTGCCATACCCAAAACAAGACAAATTGTTTGCATTTTCACAACTGGTGAAAAATTTTCATTAAAATATATGCCCTTTTGTTGAGAAAAGCCTTTCACCACCAATATGGCCATGTATCTTTTTCTTCCTCCATGTTCTTCTTTCAAGGTAAACCCACTTATTTTTCAAATCTTTCCGATTTGGAGGAAGAGTGACCAAATCCAAAGTATTATTTTCTCGCAAAGACTCCAATTCGTCATTCATAGCATCCATCCAATGGACTGGATTTATATCATTGCATGTCTGTTTAAAAAGTTTGAGGTTATGTCTGATAAGAAAATAAGGAAAATAAAAGCTCATAATCATCAAATTTTTTAGGGCGCTTTCTCTCTATGGTAGACCTTTGCAGTTGAGAACCCTTCTCATTTGCAATTTTTTGGTCATTACCAACCCACTGTTGATAATCAATGGCTTGTTCATAACTAGCGGCCTGTTCAAAACCAGTGACTTGTTCATAATCAACGACCTGTCCATTTTCAGTGTCAAGTGCTCATATAGTGTAGGAGCAATCACAGGAGGGTTTGTGTGAGTAAGGACAGACAATGGTGCAAATGTTGAAGGTTGCGTGTGTGAGAGAGGAGCAACAAGAGACTGAGTGATCCCTTGCGGCAATAGACAATGTGGAGTTCACGTGGAAAACAAATTATCGTGCTCTATTGCAGCTCCTCCGTCCAAGATTTGAGTAGGGTACTATGGTATTTGGAGAGCCGCGGACCCATAAGGAGATTGTGTTGGAAATTGGGGAGACACAATTTTCTCGATAGAACTGTGTAATAGGGGTTCGTTGAAAGTTGTTGTAGGAACCGTCATAGAAGGAGAAAGATGCATGGGTGTAGGCTGTAAGGGAGTAATAACAGGGGAAGTGATGATCATGAGGGGCTTCTTAGAATGCAATAGGCACATTGGAAAGACCCATAGAGACTTTTGTTGGTTGTGATGAAATTATTAAAGGATGAGAAAAAGAAATAGTTGATTTCTGGGTAATGCTATTATCAAACAAATCAACCTTGATATATTCAGGTGGAGAAGAGGTCTCTGTATGCAAACCAGGGAAAATTTTCTCAATAAATATAACATCATGACTGTGAATAAATTTATTTGCAACTGAATCCCACAGTCTAAAACCGAATTGATCTTTGCCATAACTGAGAAAAATATACCTTTTTGACTTAAAATCAAGTTCTGTTCGCTGCTCCTTCGAAATATGCACAAATGCTTCACAACCAAACACCCTCAAATATTGATAAGAAATTCTTTTGTTGGGCCATCTCTCTTCTAGAATTTCAAAATCAAGACGAGATGAAGGAGCACGATTGATTAAAAAAATTGCAGTGTTGCATGTCTCTGCCGAAAATTCTTTCCCCAAACTGGCATTGGATAGCATACATCGAGCCCTCTTTAAAATTCTTATTCAACCTCTCAGCTGCACCATTTTCTTGAGGAGTGAACATAACTACTTTAATTCTGCGAATCCCATGGTCTACACAAAAATTGTCAAACTCCAACGAACAAAACTCTCCATTGTCAGTTTTAAGATACTTGATTTTATGACCACTTTGGTATTCACAAGAGCTTTAAACATTTTAAATTTCAAAAAAAATTCAAATTTCTTATTCACCATGTAAATCCAGATTTTACGAGTGCAATCATCAAGAAATGTAACAAATTAATTAGCACCACCGATAGAAGTTACCTTCGTAGGACCGAAAACATCATAATGCACAAGTTGTAAAGGAGAGGATTTCTTATCATGACCTGTTCTCAAGAAGCTAGTCTTATTTTGTTTTCCATAAAGGAAATGTTCATATAACTCCAAATTGACTAATTAAAGACCCGGAAGTTGATTTCATTGAAGCATAAATTCAAGACCCTTCTTACTCATGTGTCTGAGCCTCTTATGCCAAAGTTCAACATTACTATCCATAACAACCATGGCAGCTTCCAGTTCACCATTGCACTCTAAAACATATAAACTCCCTAATTTCTTTCCTTTTACCAAAACCAACAGACCTTTGGTTACTTTCCATGAATCTAAGGAGAAATTAACATTACATCCTTGCACATAAAGCTGAACAACATAAATTAGATTTATTTTAAGAGTAGGAACATGTCATCCATATTTCAAAAGCCATTTACTACCATTTTTTAGTGATATTAAAATGTCACCCTTTTGAAAATGTCACATTCTTTGTTATCTCCAAGAAAAACTTTACCAAACATAACTTCTTCATAAGTCGTGAAAGCACTCTGACACGGAGTAGCATGGAATGAGGCTCCAGAATCAAGGATCCACGAACTTGCATTCGTGTCACCAGCTGCGAGAACCAAAACTCCATTATCTTTAACAACTGCAGTATTTACTCCATCCTTGATCACTTTATCTTGGGCCTTTTTGTAGTTCCCACATTTCCTTTTTGTATGTCCTGGTTTACCACAAAACCAACATGCACCATTTTTGCCTCTAGATTTTGATCGGTGTGTAGATTTTGACCTTCCATTATTGCTATATTTTCCTCTTTCTCAACTCCTACCTCTATTTCTTGTGCTTACGATAGTTAGTGCATCACTGGATGAAGACTCTTGATTCTGCCTGCACATGTATTCACCAAGAAGTGCGGCTGCAACCTCACCAAATTTCATTTTTTTTTGGCATCCATCGAAGTGCTTAATTGCCATTACCACCCCTTCCCATCTATTCAACAATGAACATAGCAACAAAGTAGCTTTCATTTCATCATCTAATATTATTCCTATTAAAATCAATTGAGAAAGTAAGGTATTGAACTCATTAAGGTGATTAGACATAACTCCTCCTTCATTTTCAGATTGTATAAATTTTTCATTATGAATACCTTGTTCGATGCTGACGCTATCTCATATAATAAAAATTTATTCCATAGCTCTTTTGTTGTCTTCTCTGCTGAAACATTGAAGAGCACATTTCTTGAGAGTGATAGAAAAATCATTGCTCGTGCTTTTTGATCGAGTTTCTCCCATTCTCCATTCGTTAGTGAACCTTGACCCTTGGTTTTTCCTTGCAATGCGGGTGAAAGATCCATAACCCAAAATTTTGCCTAGCAAACTTCTCAAATTTCCATTTGTTTGCTTCATCCATTGCTTCGAGAAATCTTCACCGATTTCCAGAAAATGAATCAAGCTCTCTCAACTCTGATACCAATTGTTGAGTTAAAGAAATTACAGAATATAAATAAAAATAGAAAATGCAAGAGAAATAGACACACATGGAAAAATAGAGATTTATAGTGGTTCGTCCAAATGAACTACATCCACTCTACAAGCAGAGGAAATCTCTTTTTATTTATATACTTCACAATATTACAATGCACAACAGATCAAACCATATTAACCTTCTTATCAAAGAAAATTCTTTTTTTTTTTTCTATATTTGTCATCGCAGCATAACTTGAGAATGAAAAACGGTTTTGGAATACCAACATCCATCGGTTAGAAGAAAGAAATAATGATTGGGCTTCACAGTCAGATCAGAACCGTTACAACACCAAATTCCTCACAAAAATGCTCTATTTTTTGCATATAATTGGTAATAGGAGGTATTGAAAGTACTTGCAGAACAGGGGTTGGGAGTTATACCTTTGATTTAAAACATTATTATTTATTATATCAAAAAGAGGTACATACTCTTTTGTAGATCGCTTTTGAATTTGTAGACCTAGAAATAATTTCTCATTGAAAACTACAACCCGACTGTGAATTATATGTTTCGCAATGGGATCCTAGATTCTGAAACCATATCGGTATTTACAGTAATCAACAAATATACAGTGTGTAGAATTAGGATCCAATTTCGCTCGCTTTTCTTTGGGGACATGTGTGAATGCCTCTCCTTTCCTAATTATTTCACAAGCAATATAACGATAAAATGACACACTAAAAATAACAAGTATTTAAATGTCAATGTGATTGGACTAAATCACTTCCAAGTAGGCAAACCATAGACTTTAATGACTATGCTTGTGAGTATAAGCTTAGGGTAAATAATAATATACCAAAAATATAATGCAAAATTTCCCTTCTTAGACTTAAAATATGAAGGATGGTATGAAGTTAGAGCTAAAAAAAGAAGAGTACAGGTCCCAATCTTACATAGATATTGAAATGTTGAAGAGATTACAACAAGTAGTGTGAGTGAGAGTTGCTTCAATGTCAATTTTTCTAGTAACAATTTAATTAGGAGAGATCAGTATAGATTTTTGGTAGGAATTTATTTTTAGATGTTGTGTTACACGTATGTGAAGAAGAACATTTAATGTAGTTTCATTTCATTTACATGAGTAAGGAGTATGTAAAGGTAATGTATGAACAATACTATCCATCCTTTGGTGCTACAACATTAAACCTATAGTCTTCATACAATTATTAGTAGTTAGCTTGTGGCTACCTTGACTCTTATTTATTTTATATGATTATTAATATAGCCTTATATAGGTAGTTAAGTCATCCTAGAGGTGGTATCCAAAGAAAAAGTATAGTAAGTATAGGAGAAGGTGGTTACTTTATTTAATGATCATATTAAAAATTGTTCTCTTCTTGGAAACTTCTAGAGGTTTGACCCCTTGTAATGGCTTAATATTATCAAGTATCACCAATTATTTATAGTATATTTCCTATAATATTCTTGTGTGAATTGATATAAGTGGTATCAAAGCATGATCTTGGCATCATGAATGTAAGAAATAAGATGATTTTTTAAAACAATTATTCATATTGGGAAGTTCATATCTCTCTCATTTTTGTGAATTTTATATTAAATTACAGAGGGTTAATTAGGAAGATATACAAACTACTTCATTCTTGATTTGAGGTTGATTGGAGTATAATAAAGGGAGTCATTACACCACTAGATTTTCTCTTAAGACAACAAATCGATGTTTAATCTGTTTTAGTTTCTAAAGGGTTGAACAATGTTGCATTTATACACCTAAATTCATTTGGATTCATTCTTTGGTATGTTATTACAATTTTAGTGTTTCATAAAATCTCTCTATAGGTTGCAATTTGTGGAATTTCTTATATTTGTTTATATTTGTAGAAATTTATTGAAAAAATTTGTTTGGTTATAGTCTTTGAAATTTTAATTTTCTAGCTGAAATAATTATGAAGTCTTCTAAAGGTTTGGTTTAAAAAATATATTACAGTGCACTATGGTTGGACCATAGAGCAAAGGAAAAGGTAAAATTCCTATAATCCTAATAAAGTTGATTCACCACTAGCTGAAATGTATACCATATCCATGCAAGAGGTAAGGAAGAAGCCAAAAAGATGGAGGATATGTAACACTCGAAGAAAAAATGTACACACACACACACACACACACATGTATATATAGATTTGTGTGTGTGTGTATATATGTATATGTATATATGTATGTATGTATGTATATATGCATATATGTATCTATATATGTATATATGTATATATATATGTATATATGTATCGACATATGCATGTATATGTGTGTACATATGTATCTATATATATGTATATATGCTCATATATACATACGTGTATATACACACACACACACACACACACACACACACACACACATATATACACACACACACATATAAACACACACACACACACACACACACACACACACACACACACACATTGGAAAATACCAATATCTATATCTAGAATCAATTAGACTTACAACTGGATGCTTCTAGTAACCAAGGTGGATCACTAGTTTAGTCAATTGAGATTGAAATTCTAGCGCTCATATGGGATCTAGGAATATGATACCAAGGGGGATATTCATAAGTTTGATGGAAGGGATCCACTAACTTAGATAACTCAAATGGAGAATTTTTGGTTATACTTCAATTTTTAAGTTGACAAAAAATACTAATGGATTCTTTATGTCTAGAATGAGAGAAATTCATTTAGTACTAATGGCTACATGTGCACAATGAAAGAAGAAGGTTCTCATTTTAATATGATTGATTTTTACAAAGGAGTTATAGTTTTAATATGACAAAAGTGTGGCAAACAACTATTTTAGCTAGTTAGTTAAATTATGTTAAATAAGATTCATCAATGATTATATCTAGCAATTCTAGAACATACCATTAAAAGTATATATCAGTCTAGAAGAGAACTCAAATGACTTATTCTTGTATAGATATCAATATAGTTTATGATCCAACATGAGGCATACATATTTAGCACTAATTCTATATCGACCTCTTTTATCATTTGTAACATAGAATATAAGCTTTTACTTCCTTGAAGGTAAGGGTTTGGTGGAATAAGATACAATATTTAATAATATCATTCATTTTCCTTAGTATATCATTTTAACATTATAGATTTGTCATCTACCATCATGAATAAGACCATTGTTTTAGTGACATGTTTGATTTGATTAGATAAGCATGGGAAGAGCCTAGACCCACTACAAAATAACCATCAATGAAAATAAGGCAAATCTCACCAGACGTGAGATTGGAACAAAAAATTCTAGATACTAAAAGGCTTTTGTCTAGAGAAAAGCATTAGTGGGAAACAAGGGCCCCAACCCTAATTTGTAGACTTCTCTTTCGCAACACACAAAAGAGAGAGAGGAGATGAATAACCTTTCCTCCTACAGAACACCATCCAAGCAATACAATTGTGCTAGACATCAATATCATGGGAAATAAGCGGTGACTCCTCTACTCAACCGATCAATAAAAACCATAGAAGGGACAACAAGAGAACCAAGTGAGAGATAAGAGTCACTCACAAGAGGATAAGAATGGATTGAAGCAGAACTTGAAGAAACCGAATCCTTAGGAATCAAAATGAAATAGAAGTTGAGCATGTAGTGAGAATAATTGAGCTCATAAGCACCACATCAAGAGCAATAGAGCACTCCAAGGCCACATCAACAACAATGTATACATCAAGATTCTACTCTTAAGATGTAGGATCCTCGAAAGTTAAATGATCTTTATTAGCATTCATCCACCAAGAGGTCAAACCTTTCTGACGTGAAAGAGAGAAACTCGTAGCTAAGTGACTAGTAGAAAGGCAAAGACAACATTTGAATGGGAGGTCCTCCTAATCTAGTGTCTACGTCCAAGTTCTATCCCCAACCATCACAACTACATCACCATGAAGAGGCTTGGAGATGTTGATATCAACCAAGATGTGAGCAAAGGTGTTGTGACCTATATGCAAAGGACAATCATCAATCTTTAAAAAACAACCAAATGTGTTGCCTATGACCTCAAAACACAAATCCTCACAAAACTAGAGGGGAAGATTTAGAAGTATGATCCAAATAGGGTGTACAAATAGAGGTTTTAGAGAGAGGATTCAAGGAGGGAGTCCAAGGATTTCTATAGAGAAGATGTTCTCTCCAAGCCCAATGCTGACTAAGCACCAAATTTTGATTCGTAGAAGAGGAAAATGAGGCAATGAAAAATCCTTTCACACAAGGGTAAATTTCGATCGAACCAACCATGATGGGCTTCTAAGTAGCCCAACTATGCAGATCAGAAAGAGAAGGCCAGAGGTTGCAGAATGGGTACACCAAAACTATGCGCTAATAGGACTCCTCCTTTTCAATAACCTCAACACCATAAATAACCATGAGAGATGGTTTGGCACATGAGATATCCTGGATCACACATTGGGATAAAATGAGGCTTGATCTAGTAGCTTGGGCAAAGCTACTAGAGCCAACAAAAGAACAATGGGAAATAGCCTTGACACAAGAACCAGGTTCATGAGAAAAACGACCCCCACCAGGACCCACAACAACAATTGTAGAGGGAGACCAAGGGCGAACACAAGTAGCACCAACCACTGGTCGAGACACAAAGGCAACAAAGACATAGGATGTAAGCTTGGAGTGTTCAAAGCATGTAGGAAAAGAGGACAACCCTAAACTGCCTTGAAAACCTCAAGAAACCCCTTACCAATCATGCACAAAATTGACCCAAGAAACTAGACTAGCCAAAGTGGAAGGAAGAGTTGCAACAAGCAGAGTAACATGGATCACATCCTCAATAAATGAAGCACTTGCAGAGGTCAAGATCACATCCGCAAGGAACAGAGGCGAGTGGAAGACATTTCAAAAATTGAAACAAGAGATTTAGTGACATGTTTGTTGTTAGCTAGTTCTCCCAATAGTTATTTGGAGGTAAAAAATGGTCACTTATTATTTCTTTATCAATATGAAATAATGAACATTACATAAATACCTTCAAAAAATTCTAACTATTTACCAACAATACAAAAATACCATCCATTCCCTCACCACATGTTTCATTTGTTAAAACTAGAGATTATATTAATACTATGAAAATAACTAATAATAAAAGCTCTAAAACAATATAATAAAATAATAATAATAATAAATAGCAAGTACATAGTGCACGTAGATCTATGTGGGCAAATTGACAAAAAGGTATATGACTTTTCAAGCTAAGTTTCCAACCCTTTACGGTTCTTTACTAAACAAATTAAACCGCTAGTACTCACTTTCAAGTGCCTTACACACTCTCTTGAGAATAAGCATCAAAATTTTCATACAATACCAACTTTGACATGTATTAGATCATGTCCTCCTCATTAACCATCCGACTACTAACTCATCCATTACTCTAGCAATTTATATTCATTTTTAGTAGTCTTCATTCAATACTAAATTCCACCATAGTCTTAGCAATTTGCATTCTTTGGCTGCAATATTCATTCTCAATGATCAACATGTCTTTGTATAACTAGTATTGAGCAACAAAGAATTATCAAATTCATTTTAATTAAACATAAACAATATCTTTATTAACGCTTATGCACATCTTCTAACTTATCATAATGAATGTTTTCAAAAGTTTCTAGATAGGCAATGTCCTTGGTTGCATCTCTTGCCTAAATCCATTTTCTGGGTTTATAATCTCTCACTTCCGTTCACCCTGTTGGCCCATATGAGCTATTCTACCTACCCTATGCACTGTATTCTCATTGTCATCACCAAGATATTCATACTGAATAATGCATATCACTTTTAGAAAGTACCAGCCTCTAGTGAACACTTAGCATCACCCATCATCAATAGCAAAGCATGAGCAAGGTAGTTCAGAAGCTGAGTTATAATGCCATCACAATTAGGAAGAATCATTTAAAGCTTGAATTTTTGGTTTTGATTGTGTATGTTTTTTAACATCAACGTTTTGGCTCACACTCCGTGATCCATCATCAGGATGTAAGAACAAAGAGCATGAAGAATATGTAAAAATAAGATGACAAATATCGCTATCACACCAATTCTAATTACACAAAACTTGATTTTCTTTAAAACTTTGCAAACCCACTTCAACATACTTATAGAACTTTCACATGTACTTATCAAGTTTACCTCCAATAGGAAAAGCAAAAGCCACTATAACCAACATGGCTTCCTTGTCCACTGTTACACTTCTGCAGGAGAACAGAGCCATCATTTGATAAATACATTGTTGAATGCCATATTCTGCACCATCCACTTCTCTCAATTTGTGTATAATTACCTGCAATACCCCACACAATAATGCCTACAGATCACTTTGTTTCTCCTTATCATTTGATGACATTATCTAAAGTTCAAATGTTTGCAGGTTGCCCATTATGATGGAAAGTAACCGCATTCTAATGTTAGAAATATTGGGTAGAAACAGAAAATTTTCATTTAAAATCTTGTATGCATGTGACTTTGAGATGAGAGTCGGTTGCATCATTTCATTCTGCCATTGCAAGAAGAGCACTAGTTATATATTTTCTAGACTTTTGATGAACTTTTGTACTTCTTGGCTTTTCTCATTGTTCTTCAATTGATACAATATATTCATTATTCATCAAGATAGGGTTTTTGGTTTTCCATCATGTGCATCCCCACTCTCCTCACAAAACTCAATATTAGGTGAATAACATTCTGAGTCATTAATTGTAGATTCTCAATATAATGCTCCACCAAAGAATCCCTGAAGAAACAAGCCAAGGAAACCTGGAATAACTTTTTTTGAAACTTTCCAGATGAACTTAACAATATCTTGAACATTAACTTAAAGCACGATTAACATTGAGTGTAGCATCATTTCACTCACAATGCATAAAATATCATAACACAAAATGCATCAGGTCCTCTTAAGGAATTAAGCACAACAGAATACACACATCCACTACAATGCAGTCACAACAACAACCAATAGTCCAAGACATCATAAGTCACAAAGAGCACCAAATGCACACTGAAGCAGACATAGATCAGGCATTTGAGAGAAAAGCATAAACATAACTCAACATTGTGATATTGCTATCAGGATTCAACTGTGTAGTTTCTTGATTCAACTGTGTAGTTTCTTGAGTCAATATTTCCAAAAACAAGACCAAAACACAAAGAGATGTCCACATCTCCAACTGCAAACGGAGAGGGCATTACACTCAATATTGTTTAACAGAGCCTTAAAGTCTCAACTTCTCAACTTTAGAATCATATTCATCATCATGGTCTGTGATATTTCCCATCTCAGAGGTTAGGTATACAGTTAAGTTATTTGGTGTAATAAGAGAAAATAGCTTATCTTTCTAAACTCTTACCCATAGACCCCTTTACAGCTTGATATGTTTGGGAATCAAGTCATCTAATAAAAGGAAGATGACATCGGTCTTAAAGAAAGAATAATTGCTATGATACAATACAGATGAATCAACATTCCAACCGAGATCGTTGTTTCTTTTCACCATGCTCTCCCTCATTAAAGTCGGGTCACTTTTATCATTTCTCTTTTTTTTCATTGAATTGTTTCTTCTCCTTCATGAGAGGGCAATTATGCTTCAGCAGACTTTTCAATGGTATTTTGAAAAATGGCAGTGGAATCAATGCTTCCATTGACATCTAGATTGTCATTATCACAACAATGTAGACAAGGTTGGATTGTTGTAATCCACTATTATATAGGTTCATTGCTAGTCATACTTTTTACCTTCTTATTGAAAGAAGATGGTACTGACGCAGGAAACCTTGGTTTAGTGTGAAATGTTGTGGTGGCCTTTATGGAGTGAGCTTTCTTTATGGATGAGGGAAGCACTTTGATTAAATTCTAAGAAGCACTTTGCAAAATTGATGTGGGAATTTTTTATTGTCCATGGATTAGATCTGGTATTTAATCCCGGAACTCTGAAAGAAGTATCTCTGCCATTAGAGTTCGCAAATTACTGCCATCTCTGTTTTTATCAAAGATTTCAAAATTCTCTAAGGTAACCACATCAAGAACAATTAAAGGTTCAACAAGACTGGAAATGGCAAACTTGATTGTTTTCACCAAATGCAATCCGCATAATTACAAAATCCAAACTAAGAATCATGGACATGTCACTAGCAACCCACTCACATTGTTGGTGGAGCCTCACAAAGCTCTGCAACGAAATGGACAACTTTCTCATCTTTGAAGCTTACAAACTATGTTTGAATAATTGGGCAAATACTCAATGATCACTACTTATCTTTGGATGTCTTCAATGTCAATCAAAGTCCTGCTCTACTCAAGGCTATGGCATTTGATGTGATGACATTTATTTCAGGTATTCTGTCAAACAGTTTGCGTGCCTTCTTTGTTTTTCCACATTTTGCAAACAAGAAATTCCTCAAATAGTTCATATTTACTATCGTTGCTTCCACTTAAAAACTCCAAATTATAATGTCTCACAATAATTTGCCTACATTATGCTTTGATTGGCAACTAAACTCTCGTCCCCCGTCCCCATGCTGTCACAGGTCTAAAGAATGCTAGTAGAAAATTGTGGAAATGGCTTTTTAGCCACCATTTGATTTCTTATGCAGACTTCTAAATCCTTTTCAACGTATCCATTTTGTGAATCTGTAACGATCATGGCATTCCACGAGATCACAGTTCTTCAAGGCGATTTTAATAGATCAGTTGTGTTATTATCCTTCCACCATGGCGTCTTTGAAGCCCATTCCCTTGAAGCGTTACGCTTAACACATAATGAACTTTGAAACCACAAAGAAATGCTTTGATGAATGTCCATACCTTGATTTGCAGCTTCCCGTTTCGGCATTCGCATGGAGGATACTTGCACAGAGGATGTTGGGATTTGGCATTCGCATTTGCTTGTAGTTTTTAATTTTTTTGAACGAATCCATTTTAGGGCATAAATGCTGTAATCTGAGCATTTCGACTTCTTTCGTGATGGTTTGGCTACTTTGTAAGATGCTTCAAAGTCAAGAAGCATCTTGCACAAACTTATATTTTGCAATCTGAACTTGAATTTCAGTTTACAATTTTGAGGTTACAAAAAAACTTACAATTCGCAAGCTGCAAATTCACTTGCAATGTACAATCCATCCCAAACTCTGGTCTACAAGTTCCCCCAACATTGTATTTTGTAAGTTTTCAGTTTGATTTTCTAATTATGGATAGCAATTCAGATCCGATTCAGAGTGGATACCCTGTAAACTAAACATGGATCCTTCAAAACTCTATACTTTTAATCATTTCAAATTTAAAATATGCATCGCCATTGAAAAGAGTACGTCTTAAAACTCATAGCAATTGTATATATCATTAAAATTATATATTTAATATTTCTATAAATTAAAATTATTAAAATGAAATATAAATTAAAGTGTGTATATTTTAATTTTAGAAATCAAATATATATATTTGAACTTGTAGAAATCAAAACATAGAAAATTTTAAAATATAAATTTGTAAATCGTAATGTTTAATAAATAAAATATAAAATATAATTGAGGGAACACCTCACAACGTAGCGGTAAGTTGTGAGTCTCTCATCTGGGAGGTCTTGGGTTTGAGTCTATTCGAGTCTCATGTTGATCTCGGCTTTGTCCCATTATATATATGGACCCTACATGCAATGAGAGCCCATATGCATGACATTAAGGTGTGATACACACTAGACCTTACACACCAATAAATTTGACACTATGATAGAAAGTAATGAGGGTAATGCAAGACATCAAATCTAAAATGCAACATTGATAATAGTTGAAAGGAGAAAAAAATATAAATGTAAATGGGACTTAATGAAAAGATGACCCAAGAAATTATCAAAATATTGGCAATTTGACCATTATTTGGAAACCCTTTTTCGAGTTGAACATGGCTAGGAGTCTGTCAAGAACTTGATGACATGATTTGAACCTAAAGATGCAAAATCTCACATCATTATGTGAAATGTAACAAGTTGCTTGGCATTGTGTAACTTAGTGAATCCAACGTTAAAACGACAAGTAAAAACAACAAGTGTATGAATGTCAAGGTGATTGGACTAAATCACTTCCAAATAAGAAAATAACACACTTTAATAACTAAGCTTGTGAGTATAAGCTTAGGATAAATAGTAATGTACCAAAAATATAATGCAAAATTCAAAGTATAATGTTGTTGAGGTTACAAGTAGTGTGAGTGAGAGTTGCTTCAAAGTCAATTCTTCTAGCAATAATTTTATTAGGAAGTAGCAACATAGATTGTTGGTAGGAATTAAGTTTTAGATGTTGTGTCACATGTACATGAAGAAGAACATAATGTAGTTTCATTTCATTTATATGAGTAAGGGATGAAGTGTGTAAAGGTAATGTATGAAAAACATTATCCATTCTTTGGTGCTATAATCTTAAACATATAGGCTTCATAGGATTATTATTAATAGTCAACTTGTGGCTACCTTGACACTTATTTACTTTATATGATCATCAAAACATAGCCTTATAGAAGTAGTTAATTCATTCCAGGTGGGATCCAAAGAATAAGTATAGTACGTATAGGAGAAGGTAGTTAGTTTATTCAATCATCATATTAAAATTTGTACTCTTCTTGGAAAATTTTAGAGGTTTGACCCCTTAGAGTGGCTTAATATCAGCAAATATCACCAATTAATTATAGTATATTTCTTGTAATATTCTTGTATAATTTGATTCATTATAAGTGGTATCAAATCATGATCTTAGGATCATGAATGCAAGAAATAAGATGAAATTTTTTAATTCATATTGAGAAGTGCATATCTCTCTCATTTTTTCTGAATTTCATAATAATTTATAGAGGGTTAATTAGAGAGATTACAAACTATTTGTAATACCCACCTGTCCTTCAATCAGTTTACTACTTTAGACTCATACTCTATTTAATATGATGTGGATGTGTGTGTGTGTGTGTGTGTGTGTGTGTGTGTGTGTGTGTGTGTGTGTGTGTGCATCTATATATACATATACATTAACAAGATAATAATGACGCCTCACCCATTCCTTGAGTGCTTATTCAGACTAAGGATGGGAATGGGATGATGTTTGTTTGTCCATGGGACATATGGAGTTGGCATGATCGAACTCCTTTATTTGCATGGAAGGATGTTCGGTTCTACATGAGTTGTCAAATGGGGGCTAGGGTCTTGAGGGACTGCTTGGGTAACCCATATTGAGGCTATGCGCTAACGCTCGCTCCTCCATGTTCTCTAGAGTTCAGTCCTAATAATTATGAGTAGTTTTTAAAGATAAAATCACATATGGTTGCATTTATTTTGTCTATTCTTCATGTGCTTAGCCCTTGTTGTGGTGTGTTGCCTATGATTGTGTGGACAGGTCTCTAAGAATTGAAGGGCTATAGTTCCAATTTCTCCTTCCTTTAGTATCAATATTGTCATATTGCATTTGGTTGTTGATTTATAATATGTTTTATAATTCTATATTTTAGTGACATTTGACATTTAATTCCTTCTTGTGGAGATTACTGTAATGTATAGGATGAATTATAAGACCCACCTTGATATGGTTGTACATTCTGTTTATGATGAAAGATTAATTTAGGAATATTTAGAAATGGAGTCTAAAATGAGCCCAGTAGTAATGATAATAATGTTCATTATAAATGAGATGCATTTCATTATCTTTTAGTAAGTTAGATATGTGGTTGATGTGTTTCTTAGTAAGCGACGTTAGGGAAACCATAAAAGACATAACTTAGAGTTATCAGCTTTTTTCCATTTATGCTTTTAATGAATGCAAATGTGAAGTGTTATTCTATCTTAATTATGCAATCATAGCGTAAATGAAATCATAATGTATTAAATTATAATGTAATTATACAAAAAAATTGCTATGTTTTTGTCATGTAACTCATAATGAACTTTGAAACCATAAAGAAATGCTTTGATGAATGTCCATACCCTGATTTGCAGCTCCCCCTTTCGGCATTCACATGGAGGATACTAGCACAAAGGATGTTGGGTTTTGACATTCGCAGTTTCTTGTAGTTTTTAAAATTTTTGAATGAATCTGTTTTAGGGCATAAATGTTGTAATCTGAGCATTTCAACTTCTTTTGTGATGGTTTGGCTACTAAATTTTAAGCTTCAAATTCAAGAAGCATCTTACACAAACTTATATTTTGCAATCTAAACTTGAATTCCAGCTTACAATTTTGAGGTTACAAAAAAATTTACGATTTGCAAGTTGCAAATTCACTTGCAATGTGCAATCCATCCCAAACTCTGGTCTACAAGTTGTTGTTGGAAAGATTGCTACATTGTAGACAATTGTTATTTTGTCATTGATGTCAAACCTTAATTGGTAAGACTATTGTTGTATGTTTGAGTACCTCATCCATTGATTGATGAAGATTTGAAAATAATGGGATAACAAGAAGACCAAAGAAATGGTTGAGTTATGAGTATAAACAAGGGTACTTGATCATCTGGCACTTTGGCAAAGTGATACGTTGTTTATCTAGCACTGACAGTTCACTGGAAGGTCAATGCCGAGCAAAGCAAAGTCGATGCTAAGAAAAGCAAAAGGTGATGCCGAGCAAAGCAAATATGATGCCGAGCGCCAGTGAAATGCCGAGGGAGACAGTGAAATGTCGAGCATCAATATTTTGTTTATTGATGAGATTTGAGATCTATGGCCGACATAATTGATTTTATTGGGATATGCAATATTAATTAAGATTGGTCCATAATCATTTAATGCACGGGAAACCGTTATCAGTGCATGGATTCAATGGTTAATTAATGACTGTATTGGAGAAGTAAATTAAATGTAAAGATGGAAAGATCCATTGGATCTGACCTAACCTAAGATCTACGATCTTGGTTAAGCGGCAAAAGATTTATTTGACCTAAATGAAGAGGTATAATATAACCTACTGTGGTTATTATTAAGACATGAGAGGGAAATGCAAAGTGTTGCATGGTTAATTGACTGATTGGCAAGATCTACGCAGAGAAGGCTGAACAGAGAAGTAGAGAGAGATTGCTTGACGGATCTCCAAGTAGATCTAAAGTTTGAGATGAGAATGGAGGCCACTCAGTGAATTAGCATTAAGAGCTGAAACTGGATCTGGATTTGCAAGGTAAGTTGTATGAATCAGATCACACCTGCTGATTACTTTCTAACCATTGTATCAGTTAAAATCCTTTAACCAGGTTGACCTAACAATCATTGTATAAATTCTCTAAACAAGGTGACATTCATATTGGAATGTTCCAAGTCCTCTAACAAGGCCACTCCTAACAGGGTGATTAAATCCTTTAACCAGGTCACATTTGACAGTGTGTTTTGTAACGTTTGACAGGGTTGGCTCCTCACAAGGCATTACTTCAGAAGAGTAAAATTTTGGTAGCATGCTACTGGTGGTTTTTCCCATATTGGGTTTCCACGTTAAATCATGGTGTCAAAATGTGTGAATGTTATTATTGTGTTTTACTGTTAAGTTTCTGCAAGTTTATTCCATTAATACAGTAAACTGCACACTTTTATTATTTGTTACTGTCAGGAAGATTTGAGTTGTTGAAGTTGATTTAAAGTTTTATATGGGAACATCTGGACCTGAGGATAACTGATTCACCCCCCCCCCCTCTCAGTTATTCTGAATTCATATTAACAATTGGTATCAGAGCACTTGTTCTCTTGATAATTTTGAAGGTACTTGGAGATAAAGATCAAGATGTATAAAAGGGACGGACCAAAGATCAACAGGGAAAACTTTCCTGCATCGCAAAGTTTGATGAAACTTCATCTGGATGGTATTGGTGAGTCTGCTAAATGACATATTGAAACAAAATATGTAGCTCCTACTGGAACTCTGAATGCTGTAGAACTAAGAGAGAAGCATGAACATAATCAAGCAATGCTGGAACTTGCATCATCTCTGAACTATCATGAATTTGAGGACATCAAAGATTGTACAAGCGCAAAGCAGATGTGGGATACCCTAAAAACTATCTATGGAGGTGATACGAATGTACTAAGAGCCAAATCTGAAAGTTTGAGAGGTAAGTTTGATGATTTAAAAATGTAAGAAGGAGAAAATATAGTGCAATACTATGATAGGATAAAGGAAGTTGTAAATGCTATTAGAGGAGCCAAGGGAGTCATTGGTGATGATACTATTATGAGCAAGGTACTGAGAACACTTCTTCCTATTTATGCTATTAGATTATCTGCAATTCAAGAACTGATATGTACTCCTAATAACAATTTAACTCTGGAAAGTCTGGTAGGCAGACTTACTGCATTTGAGATGTCAAATTTTGACAACTATACTCCACAAGCTATTGAAATTGCATTCAAGTCACAGTTGGTCATTAGCAAATCTAAGAAAGGAAAGAAATGTGTGGACAGTGACAGCGACACCTCAAATGATGATCTTGAAGAGCTTGAGGCACTTATGGCAAGAAGACTAGCAAGAGGAAAAGGAAAATTCAAAGGTAAACTTCCTATTTTTTTTTTTCTTGTAACAAAGTTGGTCATATTGCTGCTAGATGCCGTGACAAGAATGAGAAGGATGAAAGAAGGGAGAGCAAGTATAAAGACAGAAAGGATGACCGAGACTACAGAAAGTACAAAGACTACAAAGACAAAGGTAAGAAATCCTGCTATATAGCTGAAGAAGCTTTTGAAAGTGAATTTGACAAATCTGATGAAAATGATATAGAAGTAGTGTATGTTGCAATGAAAGATGATTCTGATGATGATGAGAAAACTGCACTAATTTCTTACATGAGTAAAGGTGACCGTTGGATTATTGACATTGGTTGTTCACATCACATGACTGGTGATAAGGACAAATTTGAAACATTAGATCAATGCAAAGGTGGATATGTTAAATTTGGTAATGACACACCTTGTAGAGTCAAAGGGAAAGGATCAATTCAATTGACTAATAAGATTAGATGTGATGATGTATACTGGGTTGATGATCTTAAGTATAACTTGTTGAGTGTTTCACAGTTAAACACTTCTGGTTATAGAGTTGAGTTCCATCATAGGAAAGCAAAGATTTATGATACAAATGGAGAATTAGTTGGAAGTGGTGAGCAAACAAAAGGTAACTTGTTTTATCTGGATTTAGCTGAAGAGACATGTTTGTTTGCACAATATAATGATATTTGGCTATGGCATAAGAGGCTATGTCATGTTAACTTTGATAACCTGGTAAGCATAAGGAAATTGAGAAAGGTTAGAGGGTTGCCTAAGTTAAAGAAACCTGAAAATGCAATGTGTAAGAAATGTCAGTTGGGCAATATGACTAAATCTAGTTTTAAAAGAAAAACTCATACTTCTGAGAATATTTTGGAATTAGTTCCTACTGACCTTTGTGGACCTATTGGTGAGAAAAGTTACTGTGAAGACAAATATTTTATTTTATTTGTAGATGAATACTCTAGGATGATGACTGTTTCCTTTTAAAAGATTTCTATTTGTAGATGACTACTCTAGGAGGAGAATTTATTTCTAACAAGTTCAACAGGTTTTGAAATGACCAAGGGATAAAAAGACAGATGTTAGCACCTAGGACGCCACCAAAAAATGGTATAGCTGAAAGAAGAAATTGATCTATCATGGATTGTGCAAGAACATTAATGATGGAGAAAAATGTTGAACAGAAATATTGGAGAGAAGTTGTAAGCACAGTTGTCTATACCTTGAACAGAGTACAAGTCAAGAAAGGTACAAATTCTACACCTTACGAGCTATGGTATGGATATGCACGTACTGTAAGTTACTTCAAAGTCTTTGGAAGAAAATGTTTTATACTGAAGGATAACATAAATGGTAAACTTGATGCTAAAGGAGAAGAAGGCATATTTCTTGGATATTCTACTAAAAGTAAGGCATATAAATGTTTGAATTCTAACACTATGGAAAGTGAAAATGTTAGAATTGATGAATATGCAGAAAGAAATGAAGCTGAAAGCATGATTGAGCCTAAAAGTTACAGATCATTCACATATCCTGAAGAAGAGGATTCTAATGAAACTAAAAAATGAAGTTGTCGAGCAACAGTCTGCACCTGCCGAGACACAAAACAACATTGTCGGGCAACAGGAAGTGATTGCTGAGCTATCTGATAGAGATGCTGAGTCACAGTTTCACCCTAAACTGAACTTAAATGATCAAAATGATGCTGAGAAAGAGCCTACTTTGGCAAAATATGTAAGAAGGCACCATAAACCTGATCAAATCATAGGATCAAAGGATTCAACAGTCATGACAAGAGGCAAATTAAGAGAAGACACATGTTTGTTGTGTGATTTTGAGCCTAAGACAGTAAAAGATGCTTTGGACAATGAAGACTGGATTCAAGCCATGAACGAAGAGATAGACCAGATTGAAAAGAATAAGACATGGACACTAGTACCTAGACTTGAAAACAAAAATGTAATTGGTACTAAGTGGGTATTCAGGAACAAGCTGAATGAACATGGAGAGGTCACAAGGAATAAAGCAAGACTGGTATGCAAGGGTTACGCACAAGAGGAAGGAATTTACTATGGAGAGACATTCACCCCAGTTGCAAGATTGGAGGGTGTAAGAACTCTACTTGCATATGCAGCCTATAAAGGATTTAAAGTCTATCAAATGGATGTGAAGTCTGCATTTCTAAATGGGATACTAGAAGAAGAAGTATATATTGAACAAGCTGATGGACTTGTTGACCCAAGTAAGAGGAACATGGTTTGCAGACTGCAAAAGGCATTATATGGACTGAAGCAAGCACCACGAGCATGGTATGAAAGATTGCACAATTATCTGATGAAGATTGGATTTGCAAGAACTAATGACAACAAAAATCTGTATTTGAAGATAGAGCAAGGTAAAGGAATTTTATTGGCTGAAATTTTTGTGGATGACATCATATTCAATGGACAAGATATGATATTTAAGGCATTCTCAAAAGAGATGCAAACTGAATTTGAAATGTCTACGTTTGGAGAGATAAAATTCTTTGTCGGACTACAAATACATCAAATCTAGAATGGTATCTCTATTACACAATCAAAATATATCAAGGAGATACTAAAAACTTTTGGTATGGAAGGTTCAAAACCAGTGAGTACACCTATGGCTACTAGACAGAAGTTGACAAAGAATGATGATACCAAAGAGGTAAATCAAACACTGTACAATCAATGATTGGTAAGCTGCAATATGTTGTACATAGTAGACCTGATATTGCATTAGCAGTTGGAATTGTTGCTATATTTTCTGCTAATCCAAAAGAGACACATATTATGGCAGTAAAAAGAATTATGAGATATTTGAAAGGTACAGAAGACTATGGTCTATATTACAAAAGGAATGACAAATTTGAACTCAGAGTCTATACTGATTCTGACTGGGCTGGTAATATTGATGATAGAAAAAAGAACCACACGAGGAGCATTTCTTTTGGGGAAAATATTGGTTTCCTGGACAAGCAAGAAACAAAATTGCACCTCACAATCTACAGCTGAAGCCGAGTATGTGGCAGCAATAGTTAACTGTTCGAACATTGTGTGGTTGAAGATACTACTGAAAGGTATGAAAGAGGAGATCACAGAACCAGTTGTCATATATTGTGATAACACGAGTACCATTAATATTTATAAAAATCTTTTAATGCACTCTAAGACAAAACATATAGCTATCAAGCATCATTACTTGAGGGAGCTGGTACAGAACAAGGAAGTGAGACTGGAATATGTGAACACTAAGGAACAGTTGGCAGACATATTTACAAAAGTGTTACCCAAGGACGCTCATGAGTATCTAAGAGGTAAATTGGGGGTAATTCCCCTAACTAAGGCTAACTATTACTGAATGGTACTGTTGCATCAAATGTTTTAATCAGAACACTTGACACATTGATGCATAGTAAGTCACATTTTTAGGATGCTGCCTAAAAATTGTGAAGTGGAAAACAAGAACATAAAAGTAAATCAGTCATACACAAAGATGACAGGAACAACATGATACACATCTTAGTATAGTGAAAAATCTGAATGATAAAGATGTCAATCTTTGGCATTGTTTTCAAAGAGGGAGATTATTGCTAGAACAACAGGTAACAACAGATACAAAAGAGAAAGAGGAAGTTGAATAGAAATAGAAAACATCAATGTGATTATAGGCACAGAGGGAGTCTGAATGAAACTAAAGAGATTAATGAATATTTGTTCATCAGGAACACATGCACTTTTTGGATTGTATGGTAACTTTGGTTTGAAATTATTGTTTTATAGTTTAGTGTTGCCATCAATGCCAAAGAGGGAGATTGTTGGAAAGATTGCTACAATGTAGACAATTGTTATTTTTTCATTGATGTCAAACCTTAATTGGTAAGACTATTGCTATATGTTTGAGTACCTCATCCATTGATTGATGAAGATTTGAAAAGAATGGGATAACAAGAAGACCAAAGAAATGGTTGAGTTATGAGTATAAACCAGGGTACTTGATCATCTGGCACTTTGGAAAAGTGATACATTGTCTATCTAGCACTGACAGTTCACTGGAAGGTCAATGCCGAGCAAAGCAAATTCGATGCCGAGAAAAGTGAAAGGTGATGCTGAGCAAAGCAAAGATGATGCCGAGCGCCAGTGAAGTGCCGAGGGAGACAGTGAAATGTCGAGCATCAGTATTTTGTTTATTGATGAGATTTGAGATCTATGGCCGACATAATTGATTTTATTGGGATACACAGTATTAATTAAGATTGGTCCATAATCATTTAATGCATGGGAAACCATTATCAGCACATGGATTCAATGGTTAATTAATGACTGTATTAGAGAAGTAAATTAAATGTAAAGATGGAAAGATCTGTTGGATCTGACCTAACCTATGATGTACGATCTTGGTTAAGTGGCAAAATATTTATCTGACCTAAATGAAGAGGTATAATATAACCTACTGTGGTTATTGTTAAGACATGAGAGGGAAATGCAAAGTTTTGCATGGTTAATTGACTGATTGGCAAGATCTAAGCAGAGAAGGCTGAACAGAGAAGCAGAGAGAGATTGCTTGACGAATTTCCAAACAGATCTAAAGTTTGAGATGAGAATGGAGGCCACTCGATGAATTAGCATTAAGAGCTAAAACTGGATTTGGATTTGCAAAGTAAGTTGTATGAATCAGATCACACCTGCTGATTACTTTCTAACCATTGTATCAGTTAAAATCCTTGAACCAGGTTGACCTAGCAGTCATTGTATAAATCCTCTAAACAAGGTGACATTCATATTGGAATGTTCCAAGTCCTCTAACAAGGCCACTCCTAATAGGGTGATTAAATCCTTTAACCAAGTCACATTTGACAGTGTGTTTTGTAACCTTTGACAGGGTTGGCTCCTCACAGGGCATTACTTCAGAAGAGTAAAATTTTGGTAGCATGTTACTTGTGGTTTTTCCCATATTGGGTTTCCACATTAAATCATGGTGTCAAAATGTGTGAATGTTATTGTTGTGTTTTACTATTAAGTTTCTGCAAGTTTATTCCATTTATACAGTAAACTGCACACTTTTATTATTTGTTACTGCTGGGCAGATCTGAGTTGTTGAAGTTGATTTAAAGTTTTATATGGGCACATATGGACCTGAGGATAACTAATTCACCCCCCCTCTCAGTTATTTTAAATTCATATTAACAGTTGCACCCACATTGTATTTTGTAAATTTTCATTTTGATTTTCTAATTACCCTATAAACTAAACATGGATCATTTAAAACTTTATACTATTTAATCATTTCAAATTTAAAATATGCATAGCCATTGAAAATATGACGTCTTAAAACTCATAACAATTATGTGCCATCTTAAATTGTAAGCACCTAAGTGGTTTAGAATTTCATGATTGTTTAGCGCCTTCCTTAGTGTGTTTTCATCATAGTTTTCATAATACGACTTCATAATTACACTTGACGAACACCTAAATTCAAATATGGGTCATCTATCCCTTAAATATTATTTAAAATAGAGGTAAACCATTATTTCTAATATTAATAAAATAAAATCAAGGGCCTCGGCCTTTTGCTGATCAAATAAAAAAAAATATTTCTAAGTGTCCTCCTCTATTTTTCATCCAATCCAATAATTTATTTCATCTTCCAGGCCCTATAGTATCATTTGCAGCCTTGATGTTTTGTCCCAAGCTCGAAACTAGCTGACGGTTCTAATCCCGCATCCCTTGATTTCCTGAGACCAATAGTTCTGATTTGGGCTTGAAATGGGTGGAACATATTGTTTGAAACGCTATGTTCCTGAGTACAGAACATTTCAAACATTCTATACTACGGGTTTAAGCTCAAATTTAAATTGGGTCCCTATCTCGGTTATTTAGCGAGGGATTAGAATTTACAGTTGGCTCTCTTAATTCTATCTCTTGATTTTGTATAAAATAAATCCTCACACTTAATTTTGGCATGATGAAAGAAATTAAATAGTTGAAGCCCTAATTTGAGTACATCCCATGAAGTTAGGACTTTTGAATCAAGACTACATCAATCTTCTATCAAGCATTCAAAATATTTTTAACATCATGATGGATCTACTAAAGGATTATGACAATGACTAGGATATCACCGATTGATGATTGGATTGTACTATTCCTCTTTGAATTTGGGCATGGTTCTTGTTATCTTCATATCTACATACTTGTATTTTAGATCTATACTTGTTGCATTCTTTCAATGACACATTGATTCCATTTTCATATAGGGTTTTACTCTATCACACTAGGTATATCTTTACATTGCATTTATGCACTTTAGCTCATTGCAATTTAGACATACTTTAGATTCACGAGAACTACACACATTATCTATATTATACTGGCTATTCGTGGAGGTGGGAATCACCAAAATAGGGTGTTGAGAAAGGCAAACCCCTATATATCCACTCACACACATTTCTCAGATTGTAGGTGCAACAAACCACAAAATCAGCTATTAAAAATTTCATGTCATCTCAACACTGAGACTATCACTCAACAACTTGTCCTGGAAAAAAACCCTGGTTACAAAATGTTTCATATGTTCGGTTCCCTACAAAAATTAGTGAAATTTTAGTTGTAGACAGATACTAGGCTTGGGATCTTAGATTATCAATTATAGGTGTTTTTAGGATTCCAACTATCAAAATTTTTGATCTAAGTCTTCATTTCTCCTATTTTGAATCCAGGTGCACTCAAATTTTTCCTAATGTCTTTCTACATATGTTTTCCATCTGATTAGGTCATTTCTTATCTTATTTGGTCATTTGCATATTAATCTTATTCATTCCTTATTTGATTCTAAGAAACAAAGGAATAGAAACTCCGAAAGTGAAAATATTGCATTAGCATCCCTCTTACTAGGTGGTACCGATCTGATTTTTCTTGAGGTGGTTTTATATTTCAATGTGTGTTGTGAATCAATGAAAAATAGGCTTTAATTTGATCCCCTTTTTAACTACACATTTTGGTGAACCCGTCTCTTTCATGAATTATACCTTTTGTTAGTTACATCTTGAGTGTTTGTTTTTCAATTATAAAAACAACAAAAACATAGTGTTTTTAATATCATTAATTTATATTTCATTGTATTTGCATGTTTATTTTAGGGAAAAAAATAAAAAAAAATCATATTACATTTCTGTTTTCATTGCTTGTTTAGTCATAGCTTTCTTTTACAATGTCTAATTTCTTTATGCAAGATTTTAGAGCCTTTGATGAGCCATTTAGTAGTGATGAATTTGATATGTTAGATGAATCTCTTGATGAATTCATCTCTATTCAGTCTTTCTCTAAGACTCCTAGACCATCCTTTTGCCAAAAAATGCTTAACTTGCTTCCTGTGAATGGCTATATTAATAATTTTGAAAAACCAAAGATAGTTGTGTTGGACTAGCTATGGAAAGTTGGGACTGAGAGCGGAGGGGTGAATCAGTACCACTAAAAGCTTTCTAACTACAGTCACTAATTAAACCATATACTGGTGATTGCTGATTATCGAGTTGATAACTTTAAAATGAAAGTAATATAATGCTTATAAAACCATAACATCAAAACATTAAACAATAGAACTCATAACACCATGATTTTTGTAACGTAGATATCCTTGGTTAGAGGACAAAAATATGGTGGGGATGACACCCACAACCTTCAATAAATAAAGTATAAAGGGTGCTTAGTTATAGCTACAAAGTTTAGCTATTTCTAATAGCTTACTCGGTTAAGAGTATATATAAAAACAATTTAGGTGTACCTGATTAAAGGAATTTTACAAACTCTACACTTAGAGCTGTACCCTCGATCTCAAAGTGTAACACTCTTCTATTATGCTCTTCTATTACTAAATTTTTTCTTGATGCTCTCTGCTCTTCTCTTTGTTCTTCAATAACTCCTTTAACGTTTTCAACAACAACAATAGCAACTTCAATTATTTGTTCTCTGTTTGTGTCTCTCACACATAAAAATTCATCCAATATATAGATGAGATTATGCCTCTTAATCTTATGCGTTAGGTATGCTATAAATTTCTTTTGACCGTTAGATCTTCTTTCCAGTTCGGCGACCATGTCACTTTTACCTCGATACTTGTTGTTTTTCTTTGAAATAACAAAC
Organism: Thuja plicata; assembly: GCA_018584345.1. NCBI lineage: Eukaryota > Viridiplantae > Streptophyta > Pinopsida > Cupressales > Cupressaceae > Thuja > Thuja plicata. Next base: position 1,580,582 of record MU223474.1, read on the forward strand.
TTTATTTTTTCCGTTTGATCTATGCCTTAGATCTTCACTCTGAATTATTTAAATCATTGACCATGTAATAAATTGCTATAAATGTTTTTAGACACTTAATTAATGCTTTGACAATCATTAAATGTGATCTGATCGCATTTCAAATTAATTGTCTAACTTAGCTGAGTAACTCCACAATACTCGATTAAATGATATTCATCACTCAGTGTATTGTCAACTCAGTGTACTATACATGTGCTCGGTGTAGTGCATCGCTCAGTAACTATAGGTGTTCGGTACTTTGTTACTTTACCAACTGGATCGGTGTGCATTTTGGACTCGCATCATACTAGACTATCTCCTTTTACCGATTGAATATTCTCCTTGACTCCATGACTTTGACTAAACTAATGACAACAAAATATCTTTTAGAGATAAAAATCTCCCCCTTTCATATTAGTAGGGCATTTTTGTCAAAAAATCCAAAGTCATCAAGATTTTGTAACTCCCCCTCAGATGTCACTCCCTATACATATCTTGTTTTTCATTTTCCACATATATATCTATCTCCCTTTTTTGTGTTTTCTGACTAAGATATATATTCCCCCTTTTTGACAAAAAGTGCCAAAAGTAAAACTTATTAACCAAAAAGATGTTTATACCTCTATTGTACACCTAAAAGTATAGTCTCCCATGTGTCTCAAAGATTCTGAAGCATAACAATATGCTCTATGATATCTACAGATAAGCCACCTATAGTGTCCAGTGTGCTGACATCTGGAAAAATTGCTAGTTCTTTGGCTTTCTTCAAGTGTATCTATATAGATTGGATGTGGGTAATTAGCGATGCTTACAACTCAAGAAATTCCAATCCGAGCTTATCCTCCTCCTGTCTCAATGAAATTTGAACTCCCATGAGTTATTGAATCTTAGAGTAGTAAGTCTGGAATGCTCTTGGCTTGGTAGTGATTTGCTTAAGCTGCTCAGTCAGCTCTTTTTCAATGTCTTCCTCCTTATTTATTTCAATAGTAAAGTTTGAAAGAATATAGAACTTTTGAACTAATGAAATGATGGATGTCAATTGGGTTTCAACTTCATACCATAATTTGGAAAGAGTTACCTTCTCTATATAAATTTCTTTCAGCAAATATTCCATCAACTTATTCTCCATACTCTCTTTGTGAATATTCAACATGTATTCAGTCATATCCTTGTTTGATCCTTTGATCTGTTGGGCTAAATCACCAACTTGGTCTAATAGGGGTTCAGATTCATCAACTGTAGCTTTAGGAACATTGTCCTGGAAAATTTCCTTCACATCTTCTAATATGTTTACCTTCTTTTTCTTTGCCAATAAATTCTCCTGTTCAGCCTTTTGAGCTACTATCTTAGCATATATAGCCAATTATTTAGGCTTCATCACATTAGGGTATCCCTTCGGTATGATGATAGGCTTGCTCAAATCAATAATTCTCTTCCTCTTTTTGTTGTTCTTCTTCTCAATCAATTTGCTCTCGCCAATAGAGTGTTTGGAACATGATGACTTAGTTGCATCTGATGACTTGGTATGTGTACCAACTATGCTTTTTTCTTCTTTTAATTCTTCTTGGGATTTATCTTCTTCTTTCTCCTCATCCTTCTATTTCTCCTCATTCTTCTCCTTAAGATGTGTTTCCTATTTTATTTCACTTTGAGTGTCTTGTGTCTTCTATACATTCCGATCAGTTGTTGTGTTGGTAGGTGTTATATCTTGTTTCTGACCATCGGTGTTGGTTGGGGGTTCCAACTTAGTGTTCTTTTCTTGTTTAGTCTCGGTGGCCTTAGGTTCTTCAACCTTTTCCTTTTCTATATCTGCAGGTGTCTCGGAAGCCATGTCAGGTGTGTCTTGTACAAACCTAGTATTAAAAGTGTCATCAATTGAATAACTTTGTACTTGTGTCATGATTGGATATTTTCTTAGAAAAGGTGCATTTTCAACATCCATACACTTGGTATCATTTACTTGTGAATCCATGACATCTTCTTTACTTCATGATACTTGGTATCATCTATGTGAAATATATCTTTCCATTTTGCAGTTGTTTCCTTCACCACAAAATGTATATCTCCATTCATTATTCGTAGGGATCTTCCCTTGACTAGAAATTTGTTTGAATGCTTCTTCAATGCTTCATGAATTTTAGATGGTGCAAGGTCAAGAATAGTATGTACTAGAGACCTCTCTCTCATTTCCTTTTCTGCATTGATAACATACTTCCATCTTGCATCAATCTTATTCATAGTTCCTTTGGTAACTTGTCTACAAGTTCAATAGGTGTTAATACGTATCTTAGCAAATTCACCACAATAGATTATTCAATATTTTTTTTATCTTCTTCATTCCTTTTCTCATATTTTTATTTCCTAAAACCTCCAAAAGCTCCTGATTTCTTTAGTCCTTCCAGAAAATCATCAAGACTCTGTGGAACACGTGAAAGGTCTGCAACTGGTATACACTTGTTTGCCTCATTAGACTTTGTTTCACTTCCATTACCAAGTAATAATTTTCTTCTAGTACATGCAGTTTGTTTTCTTCCTCTAGATCTTACATAAGTCTTTCCTCTCAGTTGTACTACCTCTGCAAATTTATTTTCTCTTGGTTGTATTTAAGATCTGGTGTTCCTTCCAATACATCTTTTAATCGGTGAAGATAGTTGTACATTTTTATTGTCAACCACTACAATGGCTTGTTCATTCTCAGTGTCCTTATCCAATGTATCATCAACTCCAAGATTTTTTGATAAAACATCAATCATCTTGCTTTCTTTCTTGATTGTCCTAGGTACTATTATAACTTGCTTGATTTTATCTTTCACTTCCTCATAGGTTCCATACCTCTTTTTATTAGGATAAATTAGTTTAGCTAACAATGCTTCTATTTGTTTTGAACCAATATCAATATCCATATCATATCCCATTTTTTGAATCCATTCAACTCTAGGTTCAACAACCTTGATTATACAAACATCAGTATCTACCTCAAACCATATATTATCCTGATATTTAGCAATTAGTTGAGGTGGAACTCTGTATCTCTTATGCATTCTTGCTTGGAATTTCAAAAAGTAGTCATACATGATTTCATAAAATTTTTCTCCTAGACTCTGTATATTCTCATTTATTTGATAGACAACTGGCCTATTAGTTTTCCATACTATATCTCCAATAGAGGGAAACAAATTTTGATAGTAAAATAAAATACATACCAACAATGAACCAAATTTCAAAGTGTTGGTATTTTCCTTTCTTATTGTATTCATGTTGTCATCTATTTGTTTCAAAAAAACTTCAAAAAGATCTATCTGAAGTCCTTTCTTCGCTATCTTAAATGTCAGGTCTACTGCTCCACATGGTACACTGTCCACTCGAGATGATTGAAATACTCTGTAAGATATGATATTGTATACATACCTTAACTCAGGATCCTCAATAGTAGATATCCTTATTCCGCTGCCATCCCATTGTGCCTTGGTTAGCTCGGTGAGCTTACCCTTGTCAATTTTCTTTATTGTTTTGGGTCTGTCTCTAATAGGAAATCCAATGATGATGTGCAAAAAATCCTTCATTATCTTAATTGGTTCATCTAATGACATAAGTTGGTCATGTACTCGGCTAAGTACCATACTTACCCATTCGGGATTGAATACCCTCGATAAATGTATTGCCTGAATTAATCCTTTTTTTTCTAGATCTGTATGCTCATCCTTAACTTTTCCATTCACACACAACTTAATGAATGAAGCATCAATCTCTGCTTCACACAAATATTTGATCTTGCAATGAATAAACGTGTGGACATCTTCAATCAAAAGTACTCATAGAGGGATTAAAGATAATGATCCCATTGTACCTATCTCTGTGGCTATAGCTAGGGGAAACTTGTATCTAGGGTTCATTGGTTTGACATTCTTCACTAGTACTGGTCTCTGCATCCTCGATTGAATAGACTATGGCACACTTGATAAAATACGCCTTCGCAAACACAACTTGGTATAACCAATTATCATATAAATGTCTCATAATGCTCCTACAAAGCTTCATAAATACCTCAAAATTGCTTTGAATGCTTGATAGAATGATCGCTTTGCAGTATGCTCAAATGCTCTTCAAAAATGTTAGGTTCAAATGAATAACAAACTGACCTATTTATAGCTTTTCCTCAATTAGGGTTTCCAACGGCTTTAATTATTTTCATTAAATGTGCTTGTTGAGTCCCTTATACCTTTATACTGACAATATAGTTACTTTTTTTAACCGAAGAAACAAAAAAACCATGTGCATTACAATGTTCAACCAAAATTTCACAACTTATCCAAATGCATCTTGATATGCTGATATGGATTTAGCTCTATTTCTTAGGAACTGAAGTAAGATTTATAATACGTAAGTATCATTTAGGTGGAGCTCAGTGCACAATAATCGGTAGAGATGGTGTTGTCTATGATTCCAAATTATGCTCCATCTTCCTGAGGCTTTCTCCTCTAGGTTTTGTTCATTTGTTCTTTGATTTATTCAATAGTAGATGGTGCACTCTTTGTAGATTCATCTTCGGTTGGTGCATCTCCTCGGTATCTGCAATTTATTTCTAGGTGTCCTACCCTATGATAATGGAAACCTACCATATCAGGTCTCCTCCATGATCTTCTGTTATTTCTTTCGTGCATCAATATGTAATTTGCAACAATGTGTCTGTATCTTCCACAAGATAAACATGAAATCCTTCTATTATAATCCCATGGTATAGATGTGCCTTCTTGGTTAGTATTTTAATTGTCTTAGTTAGGAATCCACTTATCATTTCTTTTCTTTGTTCTACATTCTTCAATCTTGTGACCATACTCATTGCAATTCTCGCAGTAACCATCAAACTTAGGTTTCCTTTTGTTTCTAGTAAGGTTTTTCTTGTGTTTCTAGTAAGGTTTTTCCCACATTAAAAATATTTATGTCCATACTTATTACATATAAATAAATAACCATCAAATTTAGGTGTACTCGGCGCTTTACCTTTCCTACTTTTGCAAACATTAGCAGTGTTTCCAGGCTTCCCATAATACTTACAGCTTGGTTTCTTTAGTTTCAGTGGGCGTACAGTACCTTGATCTTTCTGTGAATTAGATGATTCTCCAATTCCCGATCTCTCATTCAGTTGCTTCTGATTCTTAACCTTTTTGTCCACTAATTTTAGTACATCTTCTTTTCTACTTAGTATTTCATTTTCATCCTTCTCAACTTTCAATCTTTTGTCCATTCTTTCAATCACAACTTTCAGTGGTTGGTTCTCAAGTTCCTTTTAGGTACAATCCTAATTCGCATTCAAAAGTTGGTCAGTCATATTATAGTGAACTTGGGTCATCCTTAAGATCTCATTATATTTCTCAGTTAACTTGATTTCAACTTGTCTTTTGTCATCTTCTTCCATTTTATTTTCATCCTCAACTATCCTTTTACCTTCATTCAATTCGGTCATTCTTATACTATTAGCTTCAAGATCTTTCTTCAACAAATCCAACAGCTCCATAGGTGAATCATTATTTTAAAGTAGTTCTCTTATAGCACTCTTAGATTCATCAGTCACGCTTCCTTCAGATGTTGTCTCAACTCTATCAACTTGTTCTTGTGTAACCTTCAGTTCATCATATAGTTTCCTTCTTATCCTCAGAGACTTCTCAAGTTTCTTTCTCAGATCCATGATTAACTCTCGTGCACTCTCCAACTCAAATTCAAGACCATAAATCCTTTTATATTGCCTATAAATTTCCATGACTATGATCTTTAACTCTCAAGTGGTCAAACCTTCAACTCAAGAGTACTAGCTCTGATACCAATTGTTGGAATAACTATGAAAAGTTGGGACTGAGAGGGGAGGGGTGAATCAGTACCACTAAAAACTTTCTAACCACATTCACTAATTAAACCATATACTGTTGATTGTTGATTACTGAATTCATAAATTTGAAATGAAAGTAATATAATGCTTATAAAACCATAACATCAAAACATTAAAAAATAGAACCCACAACACCATGATTTTGGTAACGCAAAAATCCTTGGTTAGAGGACAAAACTATGGTGGGGATGACACCCACAACTTTCACTAACTACAATATAAAGGGTTCTCAGTTAGAGATACAAAGTTTAGCTATTTCTTATAGCTTACTCGGTTAAGAGTATATATAAGAATTTTTAGGTGTACTTGATCAAAGTATTTTTACAAACTCTACACTTAGATTTGTACCCTCAATATCAAACTATAACACTCTTCTATTCTGCTCTGCTATAATTGAATTTTTTCTCGGTGCTCTCTGCTCTTCTCTTTGATCTTCAATAACTCCTTTAACTTTTTCAGCAAAAACAATAACATCTTCAATTCTCTGTTATTTGTCTGTGTCTCTCACACATACAAATTCATCCAATATATAGATGAGATTATGCCTCTTAATCTTATGTGTTAGGTACACTTTAAATTTCTTTTGACCATTAGATCTTATTTCCAGCTCGGTGGCCATGTCACTTTTACCTCGGTACTTGTTTTTTTCTTGGAAATTGGTGCAGGAGCACCTAAAGAACTAGGGTGAAAGAACCTTAATAACTCTTAGATTAGGTTTTTTGGTTTGTAAAGTGTTTTTTGCATTCACTCTTGTAATGACCGAGTGGAAAAATGGGTCAAGCTGATGAAAAACACTCTAGTTGCTTAGTTGGTTTCTTTTAGTTGTGTGTGTGTGTGAGGTAGTTTGTAAGCCTCTAGAAATCCAACCAAGGCATCAGGAACCTTTGATAAGCTGCTCGGTATGACTGGTGCTTGGTTAACACTAGAACTTGGTTAACACTTGAGCTCGATTAACACTGGAGCTCAGTTAACACTTGAACTCGGTTAACACTGGAGCTTAGTTAACACTGGAGCTCGGTTAACACTAGAAATTAGTTAACACTAGAGCTCGGTTAACACTGTCACTCGATTAATGCTAGCACCCAATTAAGACTGGTGCTCAGTTTGCATTACTATTACTCGGCGAGTCCAGTCGTAACAGCTCGTGAAAAGTGGATCTTGTCTTTAATGGACAGTATGGGCATTTGTAACAGTTCTTGAAGAGATGCTTATGAATGAGTGGGTAGTTAAGGTTGTTCCAATGGTGGGATGGTTAATAATGACATCTCAAGCCTTCATTTACAGAGTAGTAGAGGTTGCAAAGATAGAGTTACAGAGTTGCAGATTATTGTATTGTTTTGATTTTGTTTCCAGAAATGAGAATTTGCAGACTGTGTGTTTAGTGAATATCAAGCTTTGTTGTTCATTTTTGCATGCAAGTAGATTAGTTTACTTTATTTCTATTTTGCAAGTTGTTATCTCTTCACCCATTCTGGGTTGTAAACATTAATGGCCCCTTGAGATTCTTGAATCCATGGTGAGAATCATGTGTTGGGATGGAACTCGAGAGGAGCCCTTGTACATATTTTCCTTTTTATTTTTGGTAGGAGAAGCAACAGTTACGAGTCTGGATATCTTACCCTAGGCGAGCTTGGTAATAGTCTGGCTAGGGAAGAGAGTGAAATCAATGTTCTGAAAACATTGATTGAGTCAGTAGAATGAATCTATTTGTGCAGGTTCAGTGAGGAAGATGAATAACATGTCTATGGGGACCAAGTCTTGATGGAGAGGTAAAGATGATAGTGAATTACCTTAGTTTAGGGTTGTGAATACCCTAAGAGATCTAGGAGAAAGATCTCAGAGCAGAGCCAAGTTGACTCTGTAGTAGCAATGAGACTCCAGTCCCACATCATATTGGTATTAGAGCACTAAAATATTTGGGCATGTGTTTTTTGGATGTTATCTATAGGAATGTCTGTTGATTCATCCAAGATGGTGACCAATGTGGAACTTGCAAAAGACATGGAAGAGAAAAGAGAGGAGAATAGACTCCTGAAATAACATTTGGCTGAAATGGATGCCAAGTTGGAAGAAGTGCAACTTAGGATGGAAATAGTCAGTGAAAGGATGAAGGAAGCTGATGAAAAAGACAAGATAGTGGCTGAGGAAGACATAGTGCCAGAACCTGACCCTGTGCTTCAAGAAGAGCCGTTCTTAAGAGCATTGAAGGAAATGAATGGTAAGTCCTTAGAAGGTGTGCCTTTATTCAGTGGCAAGATGGAACCAGAAGTATTCATGGAATGGATAGAAGTATTGGAGAATCACTTTGACTATGATAATGTGACCAAGGCTCAGAAGGTCAGAATAGAGAAAACAAGGTTGAGAGGAACTGCTCTCACATGGTGGAAGTTCATCCAAGATGAAAGGACCAAAGAAGGAAAGAACCCCATAACTAGTTGGCAAGGCATGGTGGCTAAGATAAGGGAAACCTATCTCCCTAAGGATTATACAGTGTAGTTGCACAAGAAGAGACAAAATCTAAGACAAAAAGACTTAGAAGTCAGTACCTACACTGAAGAATTTCACAAGCTATGCTTAAGATCCCATGTAATGGAAGAAGAGAGTCTATAAGTGACCAGATATTTGAATGGTCTCAAGTGGAGTATCCAAGAATAACTTAGTCTTTTAAGTCCCAAGATAGTACACCAATGCTATCAGCTCACTCTCAAAGTAGAGGAGAAGTTCAAAAAGAAGCAAGACACAAATGGCAGAGGAAGAGGAAGAGACAACATAAATCATAGAGGAGAATTTGGTGGAAGAAACTCTGAGGCTAGAAACCAGAATGATTCCAAGCTCAATGAGAACCAAGGAGAATCTAGTAACACAAGAGGGGGTTATAACCGAGGAAGAGGTTCATGTAATGGTTCAAGAGGAAGGACCAATAATCAGGGAAGAGGATCTTATTTCTCTTCAATGAAGTGTTATAACTGTCAACAGTTTGGGCATCCAGCTTATAGGTTTCCTGAGAATAGTTCTACATCACAAGGAGGAGAGAAGAGAACACATTATGTACAAGAAGAGTCTTCTAGCAGAAAGATAGCAGAAGTAGCCCTAGATTCTGAAATATGAGAGAACTTGATGATTTGAAGAGCACTCCTCGAGGGACCCATCAAAGAAGAACCCAGCCAAAGAAGATCTCTATTTCGAGTCAAATGCAAGGTACTAGGTAAGGTCTAGAAAGTTATCATAGATTCTAGTTCTACTGATAACATAGTTTCTATGGAAGTCGTAGAAAAGTTAAAATTGAAAAAGATTCCTCATAGTAACCCTTACCAAGTTACTTGGTTGAATAAAGATCAACATGTGTTAGTTAATGATAAATCTTGGGTAGAATTTTCCATAGGTAGGTATAAGGACATAGTCTTGTATGATTTCCTTCCCATGGATACTTTTCATTTTTTGTTGGGTAGACCTTGGCAGTTCAACCGAGCTGCAGTGCATGATAGAGCTAAGAACTCCTATTCATTTAAGAAAGATGGAGTAATTTTCAAGATTCAGCCAATCTTGGAATAAAGTTAAGTGAAGAAAGAGGGTCCTAACATATTTTTAGTAGGTGAGAAAGAGTTCTTACAAATATTGGAGCAAGAAGATGGAATAGGCTTTGCTTTGGTTCTAAAGCCAAAGAATGATAAAGGGGATACGAAGGAAGAGTTACCCTTAGAAGTGAAAGAGTTTTTGAGTCAATACCAATACATCATTAGTGATGGTCAACCAGCTAGTCTACCACCTAAGAGATCCATTAGTCATCAGATTGACTTCATCCCAAGAACCTCACTTCCCAACAAAGATGCCTATAAAATGAACCCACAATAGAATGTAGAGATAGCCAACCAAATTCAAGAGTTTCTTGATCAAGGACTAATTAGAAGGAGCATAAGTCCATGTGTTGTTCCCACAGTCCTAGCCCCAAAGAAGAATGGTACTTGAAGGTTATTTACAGATTCCAGGGCCATAAATAAGATCACCATTCAGTATAGATTTCCAATCCCTAGGATAGAGGATTTGATGGATTGTCTAGGGGGAGCTAAGTATTACTCCAAGATGGATCTTAAGAGTGGGTATCATCAGATAAGAATCAAAGGTGGAGATGAGTGAAAGACTACTTTTAAGACCACCAAGGGACTCTATGAGTGGCTTGTTATGCCTTTTGAGTTATCAAATCCCCCGAGAACATTTATGAGGTTAATGAATGAGGTGTTGAAAGAATTCATTGGAAAATGGGCTGTAGTGTACTTAGATGAAATTTTAGTATTCAAAAAAACCAAGGAGGATCATCTCAGACATCTGCAAATGGTGATGCAAAGATTGCATAAAGAGAAGTTGGCAATCAAATAGGAGAAGAGTGAGTTCATGAAGCAAGAACTTGTATACTTGGGTTTTGTTATCTCAGAAGGTAACTTGAAGATGGGTATCAACAAGGTGGAAACAATTTTGAATTGGCCTACACCTAAGTCAGCCACAGAATTAAGAAGCTTCCATGGATTAGCACAGTTCTACTGGAAGTTCATCAGGTAGTTTAGTGAAATTAGTGCACTTATTTTAGATACCATAAAATGAGGTATGAAAGAAAAGTTCTAATGGAATAAGAAGGCTGATAAAGGATTCAAGGATTTGAAGAAAAGGATAGAAACTCAACCTATTCTTACACTTCCTAGCTTTGACAAGTTGTTTAGTGTGGAATGTGATGAAAGCAATGTTGTCATAGTTGCAGTTTTGAGTCAAGAGGGAAAACCAGTAGCTTTTCATAGCGAAAAAAATGAATGATGCAAAGAGGAAGTATTCCTCATATGATTTGGAGTTGTATGCATTAGTACAAGCACTAAGTAAATGGATACATTATATCCTTCCTAAATAATTTGTATTCTTTACTAACAATCAGGCTTTAAGTTTTTTGAATTATCAAGATAAACTAATCCATAAGCATATGAAATGGGTAGAGTACATTCAAGCCTACACCTTCACCATCAAGCACAAGAAGGGAGTATAGGACAAGGTAGTAGATGCATTGAGTAGACGGATTCTCACGGTGCAAGAAATTAAGTTAAGAAGCATTGGCATAGACAGCTTCAAGGATCTGTATTTAGCAGATGAAGATTTTTTAGCAGCATACAAGGTATGTCAATATTTTCAGAATCAATTTCATAGTGAGTATTCTGATTTCACCCTACAAGAAGGTCTTCTATTTAAAGGAGGACAACTTTGTGTACCAAAAGGTTCAATGAGTGGACATTTTGGGGTGCATAAAACCTTAGAATTGGTGCAACAATACTACTATTGGCCAAGAATGAGCAAAGATATTCAAAAGTATGTAGAGACCTGCATAGTTTGTCAAAAGGCCAAGGGTACTTCATCAAATGCAGGATTGTATCAACCACTTCCAATCCCAAACTGAACTTGGGAGTGTGTCAGCATGGATTTTGTGGTTGGAATTCCTAAGACCAAGCTAGGAATGGACAATATTTTTGTGATTGTGGATAGATTCAGCAAGATGGCTCACTTTGTGCCATGCAAGACCACACATGATGCATGCTATATAGAACATATTTTCTTTAGAGAAGCAGTGAGGATACATGGATTAACTTTGAGTATTGTATCAGACTGAGACTCTAAGTTTATGAGTCATTTCTAGAAAACCTTATGGTAGAAGCTCGGTACAAACCTTTCCTTCAACTTGACATATCACCCACAAATTGATGGTCATCCTAAAGTGGTGAACCAAAGTTTAGGAAATCTTTTGAGATGTCTCACAAAATAATATGGATAGTCATGGGATCAGTTACTTGCACAGGAAGAGTTTGCCTAAAATGTTACAATCAATAGATCCACTGGAAAAATCCCTTTTGCAATAGTATATGGGATTCATCCTAGGGGTATATGTGAACTCAGGGATTTTGGAAACAATGTAGAGAAGAGTGGTTATGCTGGAGATTTTTCTCAGTCCATGAAAGAAGTCCATGATACTATGAAGAAGACATTAGTGGAGAGTACAACTCACACCAAGCAGAAGGCAGATGAAAGGAAAAGAGATGTTCAGTTTCAAGTTGGATATTTGGTCATGGTGCACCTAAACAAAGCATGGTTGCAAAAAGGTGTCTCGAGTAAGCTTCAGATGAGAAATATAGGCCCTTGTGCAATTTTGGCAAAGTATGGGTCTAATTCTTACGAAGTTGACCTTCCTACTGATATAGGTTTATCTCTAGTCTTTAATGTGGTAGATCTGGTGTCCTACAAGGGATCAATTCTAGAAGAAGGTCCTAATTTAACAACAACAATAAAGGATCTCAAGGCACTAAAACTTCTAGTAGCCCCAAAGCCAAGAGTAGAGAAGATTTTGAGTTCAAGAGTTTCCAAGTAGACTAGAACAAAGACATACATGGAGCATCTAGTCAAGTGGCAAGGAAAATATGATTATAGGAGACCAAATTCAAGAAGTTGGGCATTGACCTCGACCTGATCCAATCACCTGGAAGTTGATCTCTCTCTAGTGGGGGAATATGGCACAGGAGAACCCAAAGAACTAGGGTAAAATACCCTTAAGAACTCTTAGATTAGTTTTTTTTGTTTGTAAAGTATTTTGTTCATTCAGTCTTGTAATGACTGAGTGGAAAATGGGTCAAGCTGATGAACAAACACTCTAGTTTCTTAGTTGGTTTCTTTTAGTTGTGTGTGTGAGGTAGTTTGTAGGCCTCTGGAAAACCAACCAAGGCATCAGGAACCATTGATAAGATGCTCAATAGGACTGGCACTTGGTTAACACTGGTGCTCAGTTAACACTGGCACTCAGTTAACATTGGAGCTTAGTTAACACTGGAGCTCGGTTAACACTGGAATTTGGTTAACACTGGAGCTTAGTTAACACTGGAACTTGGTTAACACTAGAGCTTAGTTAACAATATCACTCGATTAACATTGACACCTGATTAAGACTAGTGCTTGGTTTGCATTACTATTACTCAGTGAGTCCAGTCATAACGGCCCATGAAAAGTGAATCTTGTCTTTAATGGATAGTATGGGAAGTTGTAACAGTTCCTAAAGAGATGCTTACGAATGAGTGGGAAGTTAGGGTTGTTCCAATGATGGGATAGTTATTAATCACATCCTAAGCCTTCATTTATAGAGTAGTAGAGGTTGCAAAGAGAGAGTTATAGAGTTGCAGATTATTGTATTGTTTTGATTTTGTTTCCAGAAATGAGAAGTTGTAGACTGTGTGTATAGTGAATATCAAGCTTTGTTGTTCATTTTTGCATGCAAGTAGATTAGTTTACTTTATTTCTATTTTGCAAGTTGTTAGCTCTTCACCCATTCTGGGTTGTAAACATTAATGGCCCCTCGAGATTCCTGAATCCATGGTGAGAATCATGTGTTGGGATAGAACTTGAGAGGACCCCTTGTACATAGTTTCCTTTTTTTTTGGTAGGAGAAGCAACAGTTACGAGTCTGGATATCTTACCCTAGGCGAGATCGCTAATAGTCCAGCTAGGGAAGAGAGTGAAAGAAATATTCTGAAAACATTGATTAAGTGAGTAGAATGAATCTATCTGTGTAGGTTCAGTGAGGAAGATGAATAACATGTTGATGGGGACCGATTCTTGAAAGAGAGGTAAAGCTGATAGTGACTTACCTTAGTTTAGGGTTGTGAATACCATAAGAGATCTAGGAGAAAGATCTTAGAGTAGAGCCAATTTGATTTTGTAGTAGCAATGAGACTCCATTCCCACATCAGAAATAACAAATTTTTTTTTTTTTTTTCCATTTGATCTATGCCTTAGATCTTCACTCTGAATTATTTAAATCATTGATCATGTAAAAAACTGTTATAAATGCTTGTAGATGCTTAATTAATGCTCTAACAATCATTAAATGTGATATGATCGTATTTCAAATGAATTTTCTAACTCGGTTGAGTAACTCCACAATACTCAGTTTAATGATCTTCATCACTCAGTGTACTACCAACTCAGTATACTACACATGTCCTTAGTGTAGTACATCTCTCGGTAACCATTGGTGTTCAGTACTCTGTTACTTTGTTACTTTACCGACTGGCTCAATGTGCATTACTGACTCGCCTTATACTAGACTATCTCCTTTTACCGATTGATTCTCCTTGACTCCATGACTTTGACTAAAATAATGACAACAAAATATCTTGTAGAGATAAAAAGTTTTTCACCTTGCTTAAAATAATCCCCAACCAACAAACAAACCTGTGATTTTTGTTAAAGGTTGCATTGAACAAACTTCCTTTCAAACTCTTAACAAACCAATCATAACTGTGAAAGAGAAATCAAAAAGTCCTTTGGAGTTCATTAAGAATTATCAAGCAGTTGCCCATACTTATCATACAAGGAACAATCGACAAAGTACCAATCTAGTTGTGTCTAAGCCTCTTCCAACTTCTTAACATGTTCTTCCTCCAACACCTCATCACCCTCTGATTCTTGGAAATGAGTATGATTTGGTAGAACAATTACATGCTACTCCTGCCAAGATCGCCCTTTGGGAACTTCTCAAAACTTCTCCTACTTATCATGATGTGTTAAAAAAAGCATTAAAAAACTTATCTGTTTCATCTCCTATGAAAACCAATATAACTTATTTATGGGAATGTATGCACACAACCAATACTAAAGCTTAGATTTTTTTACTCAAGATGAGTTACCTCCTTAGGAGATTCAAGATCAACATGATTATCTTATGGTTGTTGTCCTTATAAATGGTTACCTTATTCATCATATATGATTTGATAGTGGTTCAAGACTTAAAGTTTGTAGTATTTGTTAGTAATAACTGAGAGGGGGGGGGTGATTCAGTGGCCTAAAAAATTTATCCTTCAAACATTAACCACCAATCAAATAAACCTCAGATTATTAAGTCCCTAAAAGATGCATGCCATGAAATACTTATAATGTATAACTGTCTCTTGGTTTTCCTTGTCTGTCCTTATTCTCCTTGATTACTGACAAGCAGTATAACTATTTACTGAAACTCAGTAAATAAGTAGAGTATACTGATCAATTAAGTGTTAACTATGTCAGATACAAAACAATAAAAAAATGAATCATACACACATAACACATGAATTTTTAACGTGGAAACCCTATTAAGGGAAAAACCACTGGGATCGGTACCCCAAATTTTCACTCTTCTGAAGTGAGCCCTGTTAGGAGCCAACCCTATTAAAGGTTACAAACACATTGTTAAGTGTGACCTTGTTAGAGGATTTTATACATAGAGGTTGTCACTTAGTATCGGGCATCTATTGCTACCATCCTTGAATCAGCCTCTTTCTTAGAATGTCAATAGGTATCGGGCAAATCCAATGCTACTTTCATGAATCAAACTTTTTGGCACTCCTTGGGATGTACCTCAATATATAGAAGACTGTTAAGTCCTGCTCTGTTAAGAGACTTGATGCTTCAATGGTTAAACTAAAACACTATGACCTGTTTCTAATGCAACTTTCAATTACATATTTTCAAATCTATTTAAGTACATTACCTCTCTGATCAATGTATCAATTCAATTCTTTGTGCTCCACACTTTTTGCTCTGTGATGTTGTGCTTCACTATTCGTCGGTGTGTGCAGAATTCTTTAGCTCTCCTTCAGCTTGATTGATCAGGACTGTTTGAAGTTCTTCTTCATCAGTTTCTCTTCAGCATCCTCTTTTCATTCACTCCCCTTAATCCCCTTTCCGTGAATGTGATGTTACGAAAAATAATTAAGCTTGTCTCTTATATAGACATGATATTCACCATTTTTTGATTTTTGATTCTTGATTCTTGGCATGAAAAACAATCCAGACAATTTGATTTAAAGCATAACTCTTGATTTATCTTGTAGTTATCTTCTTGTCAACTGTACAAATCTTCTTTAAATCAATTACTTAACTCTAATCAAATAAAACAAAGAAAACAACCAGTTAAGTCTATCTTTTAGCTCTTGCCAGCTAGATATTTTTTCATTTTCTGAACTCTCTATTTCGTCAGTCAATTCTTCAGTTAGTTGTCAGTGACAACTGACAGTTCCATCGACATGACTCCAGTTAGCTTTGGGATCTTCGTCCGTCGGGCATCATTAGATTTTTACTCACTAGGCAACTTTGTTTTCAGCTCGTCGGGCATCCTGTGGTTTTGCTTCATTGAGAAACACTATCTTCTTCTCGTCAGGTATCACTGTGACTTTTCTTCTTTTCCTTTACCAATGGTGTGCACTTCATCGATGTTGTCTGTCACTTAGTGAATACTTGACATTTGTGCATTGCTAAAATCATAACCTTTGTTCTGTTGATTCTTTGAAGTCTTTGGCATTATGTACATGACCGTACAGATGATATCAAGTTGACATCAATGACAATACAAACCATTAACTGAGTTAATACTTTGCATTATCTTCAACTTAACATTATCAAACATTCAATCAATTACATGTCATCAATCTCTCCCTTTGGCATTGATGGAAACATACTATATTATCACACTATACTATTTCTAATAAAATATGAAATACAACAGTTGAGATTCATCAAACTACCAATCCTTTTGTTTGATAATTGATAAATGTCAGAACTCCGGTAAGCTCTGTTTAAGCTTAGATTTGATTCTTTGCAGCTCTTTGTTTTCTGATGTGTTGAGTCCTCTTCTTGTATCAATTTCTCTCTTTTGATGTCTTTTTCACTTGTCAGCAACTCTCCCTTTGTATAATCATCTTTCATACAATTTTCTCTCCCTTAGGATATAATCTCTCCTTGTTGGAGTAATCTAATAATGGATAATCTTTCTCCCTTTTTCAGAAGAATGTGATAATATGGATAATCTCTCTCCCTTTGACAGCAATGCCAAACAAATATTTTATAAATATCTGACATTCATGTCAAGCAATCATTTTTATCCTATCCATAATATATTCCTTGAATTTCTCTTATCCATCAGTAATAGAACAATATGTTCTGGTGCTCGGTTCTGATATATACCTGTCTATATATAGATGTATCTTTTGAAGTTCATCTCTTTTCTTGTATCAACTTGATTTATATTTTGATAATATGTAGGCTGATGTAGTCTTTGTTAGAAACACTGAGAGGGGGGGGGGGGGGGGGGGA
>MU223474.1:1605379-1632677 GCA_018584345.1 Thuja plicata
CCATACAAGGCTTTGTGAAGTCTACATACCATGTTTCTCTTGTCTGGATTGACAAACCCTTCTGGTTGTTCAATGTATACCTCTTCTTCAAGTATTCCATTTAGGAATGCTGACTTGACATCCATTTTATATACTTTGAATCCTTTAAATGCAACATAAGCAAGAAATATTCTTACTCCTTTTAGCCTAGCAATGGGTGCAAAGGTCTCTCCATAGTCTATACCTTCTTCTTGTGCATACCCTTTGCATACTAGTCTTTCTTTGCTTCTCGTGACTTCTCCATTCTCGTTCAACTTATTCCTGAATATCCATTTTGTACCAATGAAATTATTGTCATCTGGTCTTGGTACAAGTGACCATGTCTTGTTCTTCTCAATTTGTTCAATCTCATCATTCATAGCACTTATCCATTCTTCATTATCAAGTGCAGCATTGACATATTTTGGCTCAAACTCACAAATTAAACAATTTGAGTTTAAAGACTTACTTCTTGTTCTTGTACCAGCTTTCTTATCTCCTATGATCTGGATCTCTGGATGGTTCCTTCTTACATATCTTTCAAGTATAGGTACATCTCTTTGCATATCATCTTGATCATTATTTTGATCTTCATTCTCTTCTTCATCACCTTGCACATTATTCTGATTATTATCCTGACCGTCGGTAACAACAGTCTGTCCATCATTTGCAACATTCTGTTGTTCTGGAATTAAGCATTGTTGCTCGGGTAGAGTTTTGAGTACTTCACAGTATACAAAATTGTTGTACTCCTCTGGTTATTTTGTGCTTTCTAGCTCATTCTTTTCTGCAAATTCATCTATCTTTACATTTGCACTTTCAACAATTTTGTTAGAAGCCTTGATGAGACATTTATAATCTTTGCTCTTGGTGGAATACCCTAGAAAAATACCATCATCACTCTTGGAGTCAAGGTTTCCATTTCTATCATCCTTTAAGACATAACATTAACTACCAAAGATTTTGAAGTAACTTACAATGGGTTTTTTACCATACCATAGCTCATAAGGTGTCTTCGTTGTGTCCTTCTTTAATTGTACTCTGTTAAGTGTGTAGATAGAAGTACTAATAGCTTCCCTCCAGAAGATTTGGGTGATGCCTTTCTCTATCATCAGTGTTCTAGCACAATCAACTATTGATTTGTTCCTTCTCTCAACAATCCCATTTTGCTGTGGTGTTCTTGGTGCAGAAACCTATCTTTTTATACCATGCTCATTACAAAAATTAGTGAATTAATCTAATATAAATTCTCCTCCTCTATTTGATCTCAAATATTTTAGATCCTTACCATTTTATTTCTCTACCATAGCCTTATACCATTTAAACATCTTGAATGTTTCAGTTTTATCTTTAAGAAACATGACTGTCATCATTCTAGAGTAATCATCAACAAAGAGAATAAAATATCTATCTCCATAATAGCTCTTTTTCCTCATTGGTCCACATAAATTAGTATGGAATAATTCTAGAATGTCATCAGATGTATGGGTTTTACTTTTGAAACTAGACTTAGTCATTTTACCATTTTGACAATTCTTGCACATGATGTTGTCTGGCTTTGTCATCATTGGTAAGCCTCTTACATTTCTCCTTCTTCTTATTTTCATCATGTTGTCAAAATTAACATGACAAAATATTTTGTGCCACAACCATATGTCTTCATTTCTAGTCATTAAGCAAGTGGTGTTAGTATCATTTAGATAGAATAAGTTACCTTTAGTCTATTCACTGGTACCAATCGGTTTTCCTGATTCATTGAAGATCTTTGCCTTCTTATTCTCAAATGCTACTCTATGTCCCAAATTATTTAGCTGAGAAATGTTCAATAGATTATAATTCAATCCTTTTACCCAATAAGCATTTTCACATTTAATTAGGTTATTCAACATTATTGTTCCTTTACCTTCAACTGAACAAGGTGTATCATTACCCATTCTTACTGTACCATCATTATAATACTCAAAAGTGTTAAACTTTTCTTTGTCACCAGTCATGTGGTGAGTGCAACCACTATCTATAATCCATATGTCATTCTTGCTAACCTTAGATATGAGTGTAGTTTTTACATACCTTTCATCTTCATCTGAATCATCCTTCATAGCTACAAATACCATCTTGATGTCTTCATCAGGTTCGGTGTCTGTATCTTCATCTTTTCAAGAAGCTAGATAGCTAGCCTTCTTTCCTTTGTCCTTGTAGTCTATGGTATCTCTTCTTTCTGATTGTCGGTAACCTCTGTAATCTTTGTTATCACCTCTGTGAGATTTCTTTCTTAAAAGATCTGTCATTACTTCTGTCATCTTTTCTTCTGTTAGGACATCTTGCAGCAAAGTGTCCAATCTCTTTACAATTAAAACATACAAGTGGTAACTTGCCTTTGTATTTACCTTTTCCTCTCTGCATTCTTCTTTCCATAAGTGCTTCTATTTCATCTAGATCTTCTTCTTCACTTTTACTTTTGCTATCTCTTCTAGATGTGTGTCTATGACTTGATTTTCTTATTCTCATAGAAGACTTAAATGCAGACTCTAAGTTTGGTAAGACACTATTATCAAAGTTATTCATCTCAAATGAAATTAGTCTACCAATTAAACTATCAAGAGTAACTATATTGTTTTCTATTGCTCTCATTTCTTGAATGTCAGCAACTCTAATAACATATACAGGTAGCAAGGTTCTTAAGATTTTACTTATCACTGTCTCCTCTTCAAGTACACCTCCAACTCCTCGTATAGCATTGACTACTTCTTTTATTCTTGTGCTGTAGTGTGTGATGTTTTCTCCTTCTTTCATTCTGAGATCATCAAATTTTCCTCTAAGGCTTTCTTCCTTGGCTCTCAGAACATTTGTATCACCTCCATGTACAAGCTTCAATTTGTCCCACATCTTCTTTTTAGTTTTGCAATCCTTGACATCTTCAAATTCAACATCAGAGAGTGAGGAAGAAAGCTCTATAACAATGCAGTTGTGTTCATGCTTCTCTCTCAATTGATCTACTAGCGATACTCCTATAGGCAACACATATTTAGTATTTAGGAATTGAGTAACATCATTACCAGTACCTGATAAGTGGAGCCTTATCCTGCTTTGCTATGAAGCAAAGTTGTCTTTGTTCAACTTGGGAACATCTCGTCTGTTCATCTTGTGATCTTGAATTAGGTATCGAAACCTTCCTTTCTAAGCACACAAGCTCTGATACCAATTGTTAGTAATAACTGAGAGGGGAGGGGGTGAATCAGTGGCCTCAAAAATTTATCCTTCAAACATTAACCACCAATCAAATAAACCTTAGATTATTAAGTCCCTACAAGATGCATGCCATGAAATACTTAAAATGAATAACTATCTATCAATTTTCCTTATTTGTCCTTATTCTCCTTGATTACCGATAAGCAGTATAACCATTTACCAAAACTCAATAAATAAGCATAGTATACTGATCAATCCAGTGTAATTAACTATGTCAGATACAAAACAATAAAGAAATGAATCATACACACATAACACATGAATTTTTGATATGGAAACCCTATTAAGGGAAAAATCACTGGGACCGATACCCCAAATTTTCACTCTTTTAAAGTGAGCCCTGTTAGGAGCCAACCTTATTAAAGGTTACAAACACACTGTTAAGTGTGACCTTGTTAGAGGATTTTATACATAGAGGTTGTCACTTAGTATCGGGCATCTATTGCTATCTTCCTTGAATCAGCCTCCTTCTTAGACTGTCATTAGGTATCGGGTAAATCTAATGC
This sequence comes from Thuja plicata, assembly GCA_018584345.1. NCBI lineage: Eukaryota > Viridiplantae > Streptophyta > Pinopsida > Cupressales > Cupressaceae > Thuja > Thuja plicata. Next base: position 1,609,153 of record MU223474.1, read on the forward strand.
TACTTTCATGAATCAACCTTTTTGGCACTCCTTGGGATGTAGCTCAATATATAGAAGACTATTAAGTCCTGCTTTGTTAAGAGACTTGATGCTTCAATGGTTAAACTGAAACACTATGACCTATTTCTAATGCAACTTTGAATTATAGATTTTCAGATCTACTTAAGTACATTACGTCTCTGATCAATGTATCAATTCAATTCTTTGTGCTCCACACTTTCTTCTCTGTGATGCTGTGCTTCACTGTTCATCGTTGTCTGTAGAATTCTTTAGCTCTCCCTCAGCTTGATTGATCAGGACTGTATTAAGTTCTTCTTTATCATTTTCTCTTCAACATCCTCTTTTCAGTCACTCCCCTTAATCCCCTTTCCGTGAATGTGATGTTATGAAAATGAGTTAAGCTTGTCTCTTATATAGACATGATATTCACTGTTTCTTGGGTCTTGATTCTTGATTCTTGGCATGAAAAAGAATCCAACCAATTTGATTTAAAGAATAACTCCTGATTTATCTCATAGTTATCTTCTTGTCAACTATACAAATCTTCTTTAAATCAATTACTTAACTCTGGTCAAATAAAACAAAGAAAACAACTAGTTAAGTCTATCTTTTAGCTCTTGCAAACTAGATATTTTGTCATTTTCTAAACTCTCTTTTCTGTCAGTCAATTCTTCAGTTAGTTGTCAGTGACAACTAACAGTTCCATCAGCATGACTCCAGTTAGCTTCGGGATCTCTGTCCATCGGGCATCATTAGATTTTTACTTGTCGGGCAACTATGTTTTCAGCTCATCGGGCATCCTGTGGTTTTTCTTCGTCGGGTAACACTGTCTTCTTCTCGTCAGGTATCACTATGACTTTTCTTCTTTTCCTTTACCATCAATGTTGTCTATCACTTAGTGAATAATTGACATTTATGCATTGCTAAAAGCATAACCTTTTTTATATTGATTCTCTGAAGTCTTTGGCATTATGTACATGACCATACAGATGATATCAAGTTGACATCAATGACAATACAAACCATTAACTGAGTTAATGCTTTGCATTATCTTCAACTTAATATTATCAAACATTTAGTCAGTTACATGTCATCAGTATTTACTTGTTACACTTGATAAAAGAGGATATTTATACAATCAAACCTAATCCTATCCCTATTCATTAATGTTGAAAAACAAACTTTGGATATTATTACTTTACCTATTAAAGTGGGTCTTGTCATTTTGTCTAATCCTATTCATGTCACGCTTGGTGAGCTCTTAATTACAATATCCTCTTTGGTATACCATGGTTACATGCTATGCATGTTGTTCCTTCAACACTTCATCATAAGGTGAAGTTCATTTATAACAATATTATGTACACTCCTGTTGTTGATGATAAATTGAGAATTGTTTGCGTATTGAATCTATTGCTAAACCTATTTCTACTCAGACTCATTAAAAAATAACTTCATCTCCTCAAAATAATTATTCTCCTACTAGTATCCTTTTGGATGATGATTAGGGATCCTTGGATTTTAGACCCTCTTTTATGGGAAAGTATAAGATTCCATCAATAGAATCTTAACAAAGTGAACCCAATCATGAACCTAAGAAGATTTCATCTCTTCCTTATCAACTTAATAATAACTTTGTTTCTGCTTCAAATTCTAATTAGTCTCTTGAAACTCTTGTCAAACCTGATTTTTATGACATAGTGACCTATGAAGCTCAGTTATCTCTTTTTTATATGGCTTCTCGTTATGGTCTTGATTATCACCTTCTATCCAAACATGGTTTTAGCAGTAGTAGATGTGAAATACATGGACAAGGAATTCAAGTCCCATTGAGAATTGATGGAAATGAACATTCTTTTGGCCTAGGGTATTGCAAGCCACCCATGAAATCTCACAAACCTTCTCTCAATGTTAATAAAATCTCTTATGGAATGTCTATCCCTTGTTATTCCTCATCTCATTGATGATGATGTCACATCTTTGATACCATCTCTTGGCACTTTTAGTACTAACGAGTCCTTAGCTGAATTCTTAGGTTCTTATGAAAATCTTCCTCATTATCATCATAACAGTTCCTTTTTTTATTGTTTAAATTTGGAAGCATACTTTGGGAAAGATATGGATCGTAAAAAGCTACATGAGTTTCCTTTTCCTATGAATATCCCTCAACAAAGTAATCTCTTGATTACTGATATCATTGATGTGCAAATGGATGCTTATAATTCTGAGAAGGTGATAAAAATTGGAAAATGTTTAGATGAGCATAAACAACAAGATCTTACATCTCTTCTTCATGATTTTATTGACATATTTTCTTTGACATGTTCTAACATGTTTGACATTGATTCTAATATTGTAACTCATAATATTTTCTTTCTTCCTAATGCAAAACCGGTGAAGCAGAAAACTTAAAAAAATGAATCCTAAAGTTGCTTCACTTTTGAAAGTTGAAATTGAAAAACTTCTTGATGCTAGATTTATTTGTCCTATTGTTTATTCTCCTTGGATTTCAAACATTACGGCTATGTCTGAAGGTAAGAATAAGATTCAAATGTGTACTGAATTTCATGATCTCAATAAATATTCTTTGAAGGATGATTTTCCTCTTCCAAACATAGACATGATAGTGGATTCTACAGTTGGACCATGTGCTTTATTATCCTTCATGGATGGTTTTTCTTTTTATAATCAAATATTCATTCTTCCTCAAGATAAATACAAGACCACTTTCATAATACCTTGGGGAAATTTTTTGGGTTGTTATGCCTTTTGGATTGAAAAATATTGTTGCTACTTTTCAACGTGCTATGATGCTTATCTTTCATGATTATATTCATAAGATTCTTTAAGACTGTGTCGATGACATTTTAGCTAAGCCTATTTCTCACACAGGTCATGTTCATGTTCTTAGACAAATCTTTGAATGTATTTGTAAGTATAACATGCTTTTGAATCCCCAAAAATGTGATTTTGGTGTGGATAGAGGGAAACATCTTGGATTCACAAGTTCAAATAGGGGATTTGAAGTGGATACATATCATAAGATTGATGTTATTGTCAATATGTCACCTTTGCGCAATATATAAAAAATGCGCAGTCTACAAAGAAAAATTCAATCTATTCGTAGGTTTATGTCACACCTTGTGGAAAAAATAATTCCTTTCACTTCATTGTTAAAAAAGGATAGCACCTTTTCATGGAATGAAGACTGTAAAAAATATTATGAGAAATTTAAACAATATCTTGCTAATCCTTCTATTTTGCAACTAGATATACCTAATCAACCATTTATTCTATACACTTCTACTTCCTCTCATGCTCTAGTTGTTGTCTTAGCTCAACATGATCAAAATGGAAAAGAGTGACCTATATATTACATAAGTTGTACTTTGCTTGATTATGAAATCCAATACACTCTGATAGAAAAACAATGCCTTACTCTAGTCTATGCTACTCAAAAGTTAAGACATTATCTCCTTAATGTTGAAACTCATGTTCTCATAAAATTTGTTCCTTTAAAGCATTTTTTCTCTAAGATTGATCTCTAAAAATGCCTTTCTAAATGGGTGATGATGATAAGTGAATTTGATCTTAAATTTTTTTTCCCAAAAAGTGATCAAAGGACAATCTTTGACTGATCATTTGGCCAAATCTCCTTCACCTGATGCTACTTCTGATTCAACTTCCTTTCCTGATGAATTTGTCCTCCCCATAGATATTAATAATACATGGGAGTTTACTTTGATGGATCTAGATGTCGAACTGGATCTGGTACTGGTGTCATACTAGTATCTCCTTTAGGGAAGCCACTTCCTCTATCCTATCATCTTAATTTCCTTTGCACTAATAACATTGAGAAATATGAAGACCTTATCATTGGACTAAATGTGGTTTTATCCCTTAATTCACATATTCATATCTTTGGAGACTCACAATTGGTTGTGAAACAAATTAATGGTACTCATCAAACTAAGCATTCTAAATTATCTCAATATCGTGACCTTTCCTTAGCTATGCTAAAAAAAATTGTTCTTATTCTATTAGTTCTTTACCTTGAAAATATAATAGAAATGCTAATGTGATGACAAGTATTGCTTCTCTCATTTCATTTGATGATTATTCAAAGAGTTACCAATTTACTATACATAACCTTTTGGTTCCTACTATTTCAGAAAGTCCTAGTCATGTTACTTGTTTCTTTAGTCTTGATTGAGATGAATGGTATTCACATATCTTTTGTTACTTACAAGATGGTACCTTCCCTAAATACGCTACAAGAAATACTATAGCTTGAATTAGAAAACTTTCTAATTGATACATCATTCTTTCTAATATCCTTTATAGATTGGCCTATAATGGTCTCCTTCTGTGACACCTTAATAAATCTAAGATTCAGGTGTAGACACCTAAAATTGTCCAAATGTCAGCAAGCAACAATTCAACAATTTTACTTTCTTCTTAATTAATTAAATAATCTTTATCATTTAATTGATTAGTGTCATTCTTCTAAATTTGAATTCAAAAATTAACATTTCCCTTCCTTCTCATAATTAAATATTTTTATTATTTAATTAATCAATTTCCTCTACTTTAATTAAATAATCTTTATTATTTAATTAAATGTTTTCTTCCATTTTCTCTCATAATTAAATAATTTTTTTAATTATTTAATTAGTTAACTAAGTTTTCTATAATTTAATAAATTCTTTAATTTATTTGTTTTTCTCAAATAAAATAAAATATCTCCTAAAAATGAATAAATTCTTAATTTTATTTATTTATCTCAATCTCCTATAATTAAATGAATTATTTAATTTATTTAATTATTTATTTTTCACAATAAAAGAAAAATCCTTTTTAAAAATAAATAAAATCTTTATTTTATTTATTTACCTAAAATATTCTCCAATTAAATAAGTTTTTAATTTATTTAATTTGCTTTTTGAAGAAAACTTCCTCCAAAATAAATAAAATCTTTATTTTATTTATTATCTTCTCTCTCATGCACATAATTAAATAATTTTTTAATTATTTAATGATTCTTAAGTCTTCAATTTCATCCACTTCTCAAATAAAGCAGTCTGTCTTGTCGAGTTTTAAAGCAACTTTATTGAATCTTGTGTGTCGAAAATAAAATCTCTACCTTTGATCTTGACCATTCATCCAATTCTGAAAATCTATATAAACTCACCTTCATTCTCATTTGAAGGATCCACGTTTTTGAGCATCAATTTTATGTAGGTTTTCATATCATCATCAAATAATCATTTGGATAAAAATTCTTAAATCTTTGATTCTGAATGATGTCAGAATCAACACTAAGGACCATCAACTCCAAATTCCCAGAGCGCGGAGAGAAAATAGATGTAGATAAGTTGGTGCGTATGAGGAAATCTTCACCTGCTGGGATCAAGGTCAAACATGAAAAAATAGCGGGTTAGCACATACAAAGATCTAAACCATGAAATAAGCAAGAAACAACAAAGAAATCTAAATAACATCGGATTGAGCTACAATAAGTTGCACCCTATAAAAGACTTATTAGATTTTCTCATAAAATGGATTATGGGTGTGCTCTCCCAACACAGAATATGAATCCCACTTGATATGGATGATGATTTAAGATGCAAGCTATTTGAAATGAAATGAAGAACTCAAGAACAAAGTATGAAGAACTTTGCCCCAAGCTTCCACAAAGAGATGCAAATGCAAATGCTAAGCTAAGATGGTATGCAAGATCAAAGCAAGATTAAGATTCATTTTCCATTGATTCCTAATATGTAATATCTAAGTGCTTAAGATAAAAATGAACTAAGAATATGAAAATACAATGCAAATTCTAGAGCTATGTTAGCATGATAACAATGCATAAAAACAATGGATGATTTTCTCCTGGCAAGGCTCCTATTTATAGATTTTTGGAGGGAAGGCAAGGGCTTGGGTGAGGTGGAGAACACGTGGCATCCACATAGATTCCACATGAAGGACACAAGGGCAAAAGGACATGCCATGCAAAAAGTAAATCCAAGCCTTTAAGTTTTGAGAGGCTCAAGGTTGCTCACACATGTGTGAGCAACCTTTTTAGCCTAATTAAGTGGGATTAGTGGGAAAGTAGGTTTAGAGAGTGAGGTGATGGGTGTAGAGTAGGAGTAGAGAAGGCATAGGTTAGGATTTTAGATTGGATTAGGATTAATTTCAAATTAGATTTAAATTTAATCATAGCTTAGAAGAATATTAGGACGTGGAGGAAAATAAATAAATTAGAATTTACTTAAAAGGGGGATTTTGTGGAGCAAACATATATTAAATATAAATTTATATATATATTTTTAGGGAAGGGTATTTAAATTGACTTTAGATACCACAAAGTAATGAATTAATTTAATTAAATAAATTTAATTAAGTCAATAGTTAAATATAACAAAAATAATTAATTAACTAGAATTAACTATTATGTTAACAAAATATTAATTAAATTAATATGAGTGTGTAGGGATAATTTTAGATGTCTACATTTTTCCCCTCTTTGATGTGGCATTGAGAATAATGTCGAGTCAAAGAAAAGAAAATGAGATGCCCCAGAAAGAATAGGAGGACCTAGGGCGACGATGGTGAAGGATGGTGCCCCCTCGAGAAAATAATATAAAAAACAAGTTTTTGTAAAAGTTCTCGAAAAGGAAAAAAGAGAGGAGAAAGACTAATTGCATGACATATCAGGAAGAAATGGGATAGAAAATGGGGTGTGGGAAAGAAAATGGGGACTGGGGAAAAAAAAAGGTCCCAAAGGGCTTATAAATGGGCCACTAGGGCCCGTGGAGAAGTCATTTTCACTCACAAAGAGCAAAAAGGAGAGAGTAGACCAAGAGAAATGGCTTACCCACGAGACCGTGCCCAGCTTGAAGAGCGCATCCAGACCTACCAACGACCTGGAGACGTAGGACCACTGGTGAGTCTGACATGCCCTACCTGTCAAGTTTTCAACTTTTTCACATAAGTAGAATTTATTGCTCCAAAAGGGGGAGAAAATAGGGTCGGGGCAGAGACGATGATCGATCGATCAACTTCTATGCAGATGAAAATTGACCGATCATCGTCTGCAAAGATGATGGTCAACTGATCATTGTTTGCGAAGATGCTTGATCAAGGATTGACGTCTGCAAAGGAAGAAGTGGGGAGTGAAGACGACGGATTAGAACCTGTTAGCACTTTTTCTTGCAACACTTACCTAATGATGACATTATACTGATTATACTTGAATGCAAACTCCCTTTAGGAAAGAGAAAGGCTAATTTCTAAGGATTGGATAATATCCTTCTTCATTTTTGAGCTCCATAGACTCAGGCAGGTATTACCTAGATAATTCACTGTGTTTCAAGTAAACTTCAAATGGTGGATTGGGTCTTCACTGTTATGTCATTATATTTCTGATTACATCAATAAGTTACCACTCTTCGAATGACTGGAAACAATTCTGAAACAGAGCTTGACAAGGAATATTATGATTGTAATAACAAATAACAGTGGCATAAGGATGTTTATCCTTCTTATTTTTATGAGTTTAAAATCAAGGAAGGCTAACCTTTTGATTCACTCTCTAAGAAATCACTAAAATGGACACTATCCTGCTAATATGAGTCCTTAATGAGTTCAGCTCATTTGTTCTAAAAACTAGATGAAATTGATTAATTTGTGTATAACTGAATGGAGAAAACACTTGCTCAGCAAACTCTAGATCAGTGCCTATTCCTTGGGCAAAGAGTCAATGAAAACATATGTCAACAATAATAAACTAATGCAATACTGAAGAATGCCTTACAAACTTCATACAATCTAGATTGGATGCCTTACAAACAATCTACTGAACTCAATACTTCTTCATCAAATCTTTACAGCCATGTCCTGCTCTCTGAAATCATTTTCAAAATTTAACTCTCTCCTTGAGAAAGACTCACAAATGATTAGACACACTACCTTGTAGTAGGTATATTTCAGATGCCTTACAAATGAACTATACTAGAGCATAAACCACAGTCAAAAGAGACAAGACAATAATGAATAGGAACTACACTGTATTCTCATTAATCCAAGTTGTTTCCAGATATCCAGACAATAAACTCAAGAACTAAGCATGAAAAAGAAGTATGCTTTACAAATAAAATCTCCAAACCAATGGTAACTTGTACTGAACCCAACAAATATAGGAACAAGAACAAGACCAGGAACCTCCACAGGAACCAAAATAGGAACCTGAAATCAGAACCCTCCAAATAGAAAAGAGAAGAGAATAAATACGAAGAGAAGAAACCCTAATCTTTCTGAGATATTCACACCTGTCCCTCTTCTAAAAATTTGATTTTTTACTCATTCCTCCTTTTCAAAATATCTGAACCTTCTAGGTGACTTCACAAATCTAATTTTACTTGTCTTTCCAAGTCTTCAAAATATCTGATATATCTTTAATAACTGACTCTATCTGTTTGAGAAAATATTTGATTTTATCTTCAAAATATCTTTGAAACCTAGTCATATTTCCCTTTGAAAATATCTTCTCAAAAATCCTCTCGGAAAGCTCTAACAATCTTATTTATCCTCTGATAAATATCTTCCCATTCATCTGTCAAGTCTTTAAAAACAAATAAATATATTTGTTTCATTCTGTGCAAATTTAACCTTTATTTCTCATCCCCAAATCTGATCTTCCCTGCAAAAACCCCTGACTTCAACTGTCTTCAAAAAACCCTTCGGGAATAAACATATGAAGATTTAGCAATAAAAACTATAAAATTCCCTTTAAAATTAATCCTATGCACATTCTAAAGTCTTTGAAATCCTCAATTTTATGCATATTTTGCCCAGACATCACCAGATTTTGACATGTGTCACATGTTGATTTGCTGTCATAAACTGGGCTTTTAACTATGCCTTTAACCCTGGTTAGCCTTTTCTTTGTCTCTAAGTCTCTGAACATTTTTGCTAACCATAGTTAAATCCGGCGACCATGCGACCAACCTTTGTCTCTAAGTCTCTGAATAAATTCCCACTTAGCATTTTTAACCAGTGACCATGTGACCACACTTAGTCTCTAAGTCGCAAGCAAATTTCAATTTAACTGTAAACCCTGGGCAATGTTGTGACTAGCATCCGGTGGCTTATTTATATCTAGCGACCATGCGACCACTGGCTACCTCCCCGCCGCAGCAGTCATCTCCGACATCTGGCTACTTCACAACTAACCGCTAGCAGTCAGTCGCCAAGTCTCGACGGTTTATCCTCTGCATCTCCCGACTGTGCGACTAACCGCTAGCGGTCAATCACCAAGTCTCAGAATTCTAGCGGTCACTTGCAATTTTTCTCCCAACTGAGCGACTGGATCCTCTCACGACTGTGCGACCAAAACTTCTCGCGACCATGTGACCGGATGCCACATGTTGCTTTAGCCAAAATTTGCCTTCCTTTGAAATCTGTGCATGGAAATCGAGGCATCGGATGACTCGGCATGCGCGTGGATAGCCTCCTCTTCTTCCTTCAAATTCATATGTTCTTGTTTTTCCTTATATGCATTTCGAAATGCTCTTGCAGGATGAATGTGGGATTAAATTTCCATATGGGTTGAAAGCATTTTTGAAATTTGGCTCAAAATATGGGATCCTACCATGCATTCCAACCTCCAACACCATAGAGCCTGCCAAGATCCTCTAGGCTCTCTTGCTTATTTCATAACTGTGCGTTGGAGTATATAAATGTCAAAAAATGTCACTGCCCAACAAATGTGGGATAATGTCTCTTTGAGTTTCTTTATGGGCAGTTTAGACAATGCTGCACATAGGTGACTATATCTCGCGAACCAGGAAGAATTTTTAAAATCCCTCTAGTGAGAATCTAGAGAATTATATTTGCGACAACATATTTGAAAATGAGCTCGATCCAACAGTTGAATAAAAAGTTATGCCCTCCACAATATGACTGTGTTTTTTGTTTCTGCAAATCCGTGTTTTATCTTTTTAAAACTTTGTTTCTTTATTCAATGTGTGGCTTCTTCTTCTCAAATCTGTGCAGCACTCTCCTCCAATGCATGGTCTCCTTCAATGTTCTCCAATGTGTAGCCTTCTGGACAATGTGTTTTTTGCAATGTTTTGATATATTGTGCTGATCTCCAAATCTGTGGAAATACACTTGACATTGGCAATGGTTTTGTTTCTATTTGTTTCCATTCACTTCATGCTGCATAAGCATAGGTATTGGTATGATTTCCTCCTTCATGGAATAAGACTAAAATAAATATCAAGAGCAATAACTTCAAAGCACAAAAATATTGGGGGTTTCACTGATCAATGAAGCTGAAAACTTGACAAGTTATCCTTTATGCTCTATGAAATTCATTTACATTGCTCATCTACCTCAAACTTACACTCACACTCTGAATCCAAACCATTATGTAATCTTTTCACAAAGCACCCAACTGGCGGTTTTCAAAATAACTTCTCACATTTCTGCAAACTGATCACATATCTGCAAGACTGCCCAATAATACCAACTAGCCTTTGGAAGGGCTTTGAAAATTGTCTGGATACTTCTTTGCAAGCATGGGAACCGAAAGGTGCATTCATCTCCAACATCTTGCGCATAATCACCAATTGGACTGGCTTGAAAACACTAGGATCAAAAGATAATGAAATACAAAGTGAGCCATTTCGCTATATTCTACAATCAACAATTTGCAAACCTTGCCAGAAATGCAACTTGAAAAGACATCAGATCACTTCTTGAAGATCCGTCACTTGGCAGAATGAAATATTCATCCATGTTGAATACTCATGCAAAAGGGATTCACTGGATTCATTCTTAGGTACGAGATGCAACTAATCAAACTTTACAATTCAGAATACAGTGCAAGTGCAAAGGCTGAAACATCATAAATCTCCTTCAGATTGATCATTGCAAAATTGCTAAATCATGCTCTGAAGCTTCACCATCAAGCAGGATAGTACATTTATATGCAATGAGGATGGTCTCACAATCAGATCCTGAAAACATCTTTCAGACAAAAAGATATCACTCTTTCAAAATGGTCATTTTGAAAACTTAACTCTTTTCCGTGTTACATACTGAATAAAATGCCTTTGATACTGAATTTACAAACACATCAAAAAGATCTTTCAGAATCTGAACATCCGACCCTAGATTCAATCCCATGTGTAGAATGAAAAACCTCAGTTGCCTTGTTTCGAAAACAAACCATTCGACTGATGCCAATCTGCAAATGTTAGCATCCTAACACTTTTCTAGATTTTAACACAGTGAAAAAGTAGAAACTGAATCTGGAATTAGCATGGAGAAGCAATCAACCGGATTGATCAAAATCTGGAAATCTTCAAAGGGGTTCATTCCTAGGTCTACAATGCAGATCAAATTTCAATTATGTCTGACCTCGAACTAGGTGCAAATAGGAAAACCAAAAAGAATGCCATTTAATTCTGAATTCTGCATTTTCAGTGAAACTTCAATAAATTGGAAACGGAAAGGCTCTGGCAAAGTGGATAAATGGATTGGCAGGAATCTGTAAATCCTCAAATAGGTGCACTCCTATGTTTACAATATGAGGGACAACTCAATTATCCAAAATGTTCAACCGGGTATACATTTTCAAGACCTCAAAGTGGACAACTTAGCAATTTTGTACTTAAAAACTCAGGAAATCAGAATTATTCACTATCAGAATGGTTCTTGAAAACTTGTCATCTGATTTCATAGAGATCTGCAAACTGGAAATATTAGAGTGTGTGACCACTGGAACATAGTACAAAAGGATTTTTTTCAATTGAATCAACCGGTCAAAAGTCATAATGTGTCAAACTGGGCTATTTAGATTTCTAGGCAGAACAGAAATGCAAACAGTTCTGAGCAACCAACTTTGGGAAGTATGAAAACTTATCAAATGGATTGATAATGACTTGAGATCTAAAACATAAGCTCTCTTATATGCATGGAACACATTCCCAAAGTGGAAAACTATGAAAATCAACAGGGTGCAAGATATTTAGAACCAAAGTAGGCTCCGGACAACAAAATGACACTTTAGCAACATGCAGAATTAGGTGACCCCCTCAAAATGACTACTCCCTAAACATATCAGAATTGAAATTTAGGAGTTGGGACCCACTGAATATATCAAATGAAAGGCATTAAAGCCTCTTCCCAGTTTTTACCTCATGAAAGTCATCCGGGCATCGTTTACAAGCATTCTAGCTGAACCTTCTCACACAATTTTCAAAGGTATTCACTTTGCTTAATTGAAAATTTTTAACATGGTCACTCCAAATTTGTTCCAAATTTAGGAGTACCAACAGAACCATCATCTACACATGCATAAGAGATGATGGTCTAAACCATTGTCTGCATAAATTGGGGTATATGTCGATCGACGTTTGTGTGGGTTAATCAACGTCTGCATTGATTAACTCAAAAAAGACAAAATTAGAGGAAGAGGATACATGGGAAAGAAGAATTGATTCCTTGGACTAGGAGAAAGGTCTGACATGATTGAATTACATGTGCAGGAGGATACAATACCATTTTGGTCCCGAGAGTCCTGGCCTGACAAACTGGAACTATCAGATCAGTTGATGGCAGAGGAGTGGGGACAAGTCACATTGTGTGGCCTAGAGCATGTACATTTGTGGCCATGATTGAGAGCACATAATGAACTGATGATGACACTGATGGAGAGGTGGCACAACTTGAGCTCGAGTTTTCACTTCCTGACAGGGGAGGCTACCATCACCCTATACAATGTCTCATGGATCTATCGTGTGCCGATCTGCGGGTTGATACCGAAGTATGTACATGAGGGTTTAGATCCCTATCTAGAGACAACATTTGGGAGGCCATACACCCATATTCTGACATCGAGAAAGGGGATGTCCCAGAGCACAGCGATGACAGCATGACCATGGTTGCGCTGAGTATCTTTGTACATGGCGGGGATAGTTGGGGGATGCATGATGTCAGATCATGCTTGACATGGGTTCCCAGTTGGATGTGCATGGGCACTGAGTACCATGCTGGAGGACGAGGGGGAGAAGTATTGCTGGGGATATACAATCCTCAGCCAACTATACTATGACTTACACATGTGCGCCTACCGGAAGGGTAGAACACTGGGAGCTGGGGTTACTTTACTATTGGTATGGGCATGGGAGCACAACGCAGTGGTGCACCTCATTAGATGACAAGAGACTAGAGTGGCTTACGAGCTGTATGCATGTAGGTACTGACCACCTATTAGTTACGAGTCGACAGACTCCATCGGACAATGGTGGAGGACTTTAGATGAGATACAGATGATAGAGTGGGATCCGTATGCAGGTTGCGAGGCATGGGGGCATACAGACCTATGACAACATGTATTTATAGAGGATGGGTGGTTAGATACCTATTTCTTTAGGTTTGTGTAGACCAATTTCTATCTCATTGGGAGGAAAACACATATGATATCACAATACATGCCATCACGGGTATGATGATAGTTTGGACAGGTACAAGATGTTGTGTCAGATGAGTTTTCGCACCCACTAGTGACACAAGAGGTTGGGAGTGTATGGGGGATTGGGGTGGACCTGAGGGGAGCCCAATCATCATGGATAGGGATGATAGTGGTGACATGGAAGGGAGCACATGAGTCAGTCAGATATGCAGGGGTTACACTAGTATGTGCTTAGTGGTGGGCCATTTATAGATGATTATAATGACTATCTGAAGGGTTGTGCAGGCCGATGAGCAGCTGACAAGAGGAGGGGATGGTGCAGGGAAGGATGGTGATGATGATGGAGGGGATGTGGGGGATGTAAAGGGCAGTGGCTGGAGAGTAGTAGCACAGAGGTGGCATGTGCTAGTGTAGGTATAGGGATAGGGGCCACAAGGGCCACCTCCATAGGTACATGGATAGGGACAAGGACAGGGACATGGATAGGGACAGGCACCACAAATTCCTATACAGGGATAGGTACCACAGGGGTCACCTCATGGATTCATATCCCAAGAGACACATGATACTGATGTGGCAGAGCGTGACAACCTATAGATAGAGTTAAGGCTAGTATAAGGATTATTAGTCACTACTCATGCTACTAAGAACAATGTATAGGAAGAGATGACTTGGGGGTACAGGGAGTCCTTGCAAGGGAGACAACCCAGGTAAACAGTTCCCATAGAGAATTAGATCTCTTACAGGAATGGGTGGATGGGGGAGAGTTTACTATGATTGAGACAGAAAGGGCAGTTTTTGTAGAGTCTTGGGAGATGAGCCAGTTATAGCAGCAGATGGATGTTTTAAGACAAGAGGTACAGGATATGATCCTAGAGTAGGACACCTATAGGCGCAGGGCCAAGGAGTATAGGGGGAAGCAAGAGATCGATGTGAAAGCTACCACAAGTCTAGGGGTTATGCAGGTAGTGCAAGAGGCATTCTCTACACATAGGTGAGAGATAAGAACAGTCCAAGAGGTGGAGTCATATCACCGACATTACTATGACATCATCCTAGAGGGACAGAGGGTGGATAAGTATAGTGAGAGATCAGTGACTCCCATGACAGGGGGAGGGGCATCACATGCCTCCATTTGGATGAGACCTCCTTGGGGAGATGGGATAGGTGGAGCAGGGTCATCCTCACGGCCAACCACATGATCCACACTGACCATTTGACACACATTTTTTATTATTTGTTGAGCATTTGAGATGTATAGAAAAATGTATGCATATTGTATATGGACTTTTTGTAATTTTATGAGACATTATGATATATACAAACTTTTATTTTGATAGTCTTACCTTTGCTTTATGTATGTGCTTACTTTATTTCTATATGCACATGATGATGATGTTTAGGACTGACGTGTGTGATGCAAGATGTGATGTATAATATTATGATTATGATGATGTATTTATGATGCAGGGAGTGTGTGCACATGAGATGAATAACATTTAGTAAATGTATGGATAATGGATGAATTTTTATTTTTATGAATGCAATATATAAAATACAATGTAAAATCAATTGATACTTAATGATTAATGACTAATACACAACAATGCACCTATTAATAATGAGTAATGAATAAATGATGCAATGATAGATAATCGATGAATAAAGATGTAATGACTAATGAGTTAATGAATAATGAATAATGATGTAATGAATTAATGAGTTATTGAATAATGAATAATGATTTAATGACCTAATGAATGAGGTAATGCATTAATGATGTAATGAACTAATGAGTTAATGAATAATGAATAATGATTTAATGACCTGAACCTAGATGTCACAGAATGAATTCAAAGTCAACATGTAACTCACCATAGATAATGAAACTAAATGAATGCAACTAGAGAGTGCGACTAGACGACGATTCTCATGAGGACAAAGTTTTGTGTGTGTATTAAATAGGACCAAGAGGATCACATAGCTAGTTGTAGAGGGGTGGGGATGAATAAGAACCTTTCCAAGATTAAAAATGCAACATGAAACTTGATTTATCTAAGATTCAACATATCTACATGATTTTGTGGGATTATATTGTGTTAATGTTGGAGAGCACACCCTAGTTTGATTCTTCAAAAGGAGATATGCACAATGTGTTATAAAACACCAGTGACATTGTTCCTTTGCATGGACTAGACTCTCAGACAGATAGTTTGTTAGGAATAGTGATGCAAGATATCAGTCATGATGGAACCGATGAAATGTTACTCATAAGGAGACGCAGTACACCCAAATATTTTGAGGGATTTGGTGGTATGTGTATGAATCCTACCCTTAGTGAGGCATACATAGTCATAAACTAAATATCAAACACAAATGTACTAGCAATTTATAACAAACATATCATACTGCAAATGACACGTATTCCAATAGGCACTTTCTACAATGGACCAAGATATTAAAGATCGAGGTAGTCATGAGAAAGACATATTGAAATACAAAAGAAAATCAACATAAAGGCCTCATGAACAAGAAATCATTCAGTCCAAATTTTTTTTCCATGAACAAGTTTGATGTGATGAGGGATTGATAAGACAACACTGGAAGTATGCATCCTGATGGGCAAAGATTGATTGATTTTGAGATGGGAATTCACTGGAAATTGCTTGTGAAGGGAGTATATACTTGAGAAATTTGAATATGTCTTTTAATTTGATAAAAATGTTTGTGCTGACTATGTCTGGGAACAAAAATATCAGTGTTTTGGGGTAAGCTCAGTCATGCAGGAATAAGGTCTTATTGCAAAAGTGGAGATGCGTCCGGAGACTACCTATACAAACATGGGCGATGAGACAAATTTATTATGGAAGGGTGATGGGATGGAATTATTATGAAAATTTAATGGATATGGCATGCAAGGTGGTCTAAAGAGATGGTGGATCTAATAGGTGGGTATATACAAGTGATATGTACAAAATCTCAAAGGAGGGCATAAGGCGGATCTTGCAACTGATGTGTGCGATAGGTGGAACACCTAGGGAACAAAGGCTCGACGATGATGGTTGGATCATGGGGGAATGGATGGGATGGATTTGAGATGAGATTTTGATAGATAATGACATGGTCCACTATGTGTGATGCCTAATTGCCAGGTTTTTTCCACACATACTTGTCCAAGGCGCCTGATTGTCAAGTTTTCACCATTGGACGATTTTATTTCTCTTGATATTTTTATTTTATTTTATTTTTTATGTTTATTTTTTTTTGGTATCATCAAGGTGCCTTTTTACCAGGTTTTCACCAATAGAATGATTTTCTTAGGACTTTTATACTTTTTATGGATTTTTCCAGATGAATGAGGTGCACCACATGGATCAAGTGTAGAACCGATTGAGGTGAATGATGTTGATGGGATCATTAAAAGGTTCTCCTTCTTGCATTGATAGATGATATGCCCCTGACCCAAAGTTTGCTGTGAAAATATAAGGACCCAACTAGGTAACCTTGAAATTACCTTTCTTTTCTCTATCTACGCCTACCTTTTGACTCTCTTTGAAGACTAGATCTCCCACCTCAAATTGGCGTGGACATATTTTCTTGTTGTAGCTTCTCTTAAGCCTATTTTGGTAAACAATAAGATGATCATAGGCTTGTTATCTCTTTTCATCCAAAAGTTCCAACTGTGTAATTCATGCCATGCAGTAATCTTCATCAGTGACTAGGTTCTTGAGTGACACTCGTAGTGATGGTAGTTTGACCTCAATTGGTAAGATGGCTTCTGCACCATATACAAGTGAGTAGGAGTGGTGCCTGTGGGAGTATGGTAGGAAGTGTGATATGCCTAGAGGATGGGATTGATTTGGAGGTTCCAGTCATGACTAGTATCACTGACAACCTTTTTGAGGATTTTGAGGGTCTTATTGGTTGCCCTAGCTTGGTCGTTACCTTATGGAAAATATGGATTGGAGAAGTGGTGATAGATATGGAGGCATTCACACAGATCAGTCACATGTTGGTTCTCAAATAGCATACCATGATCTATAAAGATGGTGGAAGGAATGCAAAAGTGGAAAACAATGTGATAAAGGATGAACATGGATATCTGGACGACTGTAGTAAGGGTGAGCTGGATCGCTCCAACCCATTTGGTGAAGTACTCTGTGGTTGTGATGATGTATTTGTTTCCTTATGAGGATAGGGGGTGATCTTACCAATGAGGTCAAAACCCCAACAAGAGAATGACCATAGAGGTGCAATGTGATGTAGGTCCTGGGCTGGAGCATGAATCAGATTAGCATGTTGTTGACAAGGTAGGCATTTCTTTACAAATTCACAGGCGTTGTGTTCCATCGCAGGCCAGTAGTATCCTGATCTTAGAATTTGTTTGGCTAGGATCATGCCACTCCTGTGGGAACTACAAATCCTAGCATGTACCTCTCGTAAATCCAAGGTGGCCTCATTTCTTGTCTAAACACATAGAGAAAACATTGTGATAACCTCGATAATATAAGGTATTAGCTACAAGAGTGTAGCGTGAAGCTCTACAAATGAGGTTTTGGAATTGGGTGTTTGTGAGGTGGGGGGATATGATACCATTCTTTAGATATGCATAGATGTCATGGTACCATGGGGACTGAGGACCAAGCAAGACACATACCCTTTCAAAATTGATGTCTTTGTAATATGACACATGAAGTTGCTCAACCAAGAATTAATATTGTGTTGTGTCCCGAGGAATATCCAAGAGGGAGCCAATAGTGGTCATTATATCTACATCTTTTTTCTGTAATCTAGGTATCTAAGTGATCTATAGGTTCAGGAAGTGCTCTTTCATTTTATCGAACATCTCCTTGTAAGGAAACAATTTGTCATCCTTTGTTTGGAACTCATCTAGGACTTTCTTGATGATGAGTTGTGAGTCTCCAAAGACATGTATTTCTGTGATATTCTATTGGATTACCATTCTAATCCCAGTGATAAGCACTTCCTACTTAGCAATGTTGTTTGTGCAAGGGAATCCCAATTTGAATGATTTGGGTATGTAGTCACGTTGAGGAGTGACAAAGAGTATTATTGGCCCTACACCATGGATTGTATAGGATCCATGAAAGTAAAGATTTTGGGTTGGGTGGTCTTTAATCATGCATAGGTGCTCATCTGGGAATTCCATGACCAAGGGATAGGCATCAAACAATAGTGCTTCCGCTAACTGATTTGTGATAACTTCCCCTTGATTTCTTTTTTGTCCACGTACTGGATGTAAAATTTTCTTAGGAGAATTACCCACTTTTCCATGCAACTTGTGAGAGTAGTTTTTGATAGAAAATATTTGAGAGGATCCACCTTGGATATGAGGTTTACCATGTGACTCGACATATAATGGCAAAGTTTTTGAGTGGCAAAAACCATTACAAGGCATGATTTTTCCATGGGTGAATAGTTGAGCTCATAACCCACCAGTGTATGATTAATATAATAGATGGCTCTCTTTTCCATTTTCACCTAAATGAGCTAGTAGTGCCCCCAGTGCTATATTAGTTGAGGAGATATACAAGATAAAAGGTTTTCCTGGTGTTGGTGGTACTAAAATAGGTGGACTCACGAGGTATTCTTTGATTTTATCAAGCTTTTTTGGCTGAGTGGATCCCATTTAAAATTGGTTTCCTTCCATAACAAGTGAGTGAATGGCTAGAACTTATCCACTAGTTGAGAGATGAAGCAGCGTACAGACTACAAATTTCCTTGTAGACCATGTAATTGTCAAATTGTTATGGGTGGAGGCATTTCCATGATAGCCTTTACCTTCTTTGGATCTATTTTTATTCCTCTTCTTGATACAATGAATCTTAGGAGCTTTCTTGATGTGACCCTAAAAACACATTTCTTGGGGTTGAGCATTAGCCCATAGTGACCAAGATGATAAAATACACACTCCACTACATTCAGGTGATCTTCTCTTTTTATTGAATTATTTTTTGGATCATGTCATGAAAGATAACGGTAACGACTCTCTGATAAGTTGACCTTGCGTTCTTTAAGTGAAATGACATCATATTGTAGCAGAAGTTACCCCAAGGGGTTGTAAATGTTTTCTTATCTTGATATTTTTTTTCTATGAAGATCTAATTATATCTAGAGAAACCGCCCATGAGAGATAACATCTCATGTCCAACGGTGAGATCTACAATCATGTCGATATTCGACAGGGGGAAATCATCCTTTAGGCATGCTTTATTAAGATCTCAAAAGTATGTGCATATCCTGATTGATTTGTTTGGCATGGATATAGGTACCATATTGGAGATCCACTCAAAATATTCAATGGCATGGATGATCTTAGCTTGAAGGAATTTTTCTAATTCTACCTTGACTAATAATGCTACCTTGGGATGCATCTTTTGGAGCTTCTGCTTTACTGGTTTGATATTCGGGTCCATTGTTGGATGATGAACCACTGAGCTAGGGTCTATTCTTGACATGTGAGAGTAAAACCATGTAAATTTTTCTATGGACTCCCATAGGAGAGTAGTGAGGGATATTTCTTCACCTTTTGATAATGATGCTACGATTTAAGTGATGTTGGGATTCTCTTCTATACCCAGGTTGATAGGTTTTGTCTCTTCTATGAGTATGGATGAATTCTTGGGCTTGTAATCATGGATGAGAGGAAGAGGAGGATATTCATCCTTTAGCACCTTAGAGAAGTTTTCACCAGCGAATATGCCCTTTGTTTTTACTTTTTTATGATTAGATAGCGCCCCAGAGGGGTTTTCTCCAGGAGATCCATTTTTTCTTTTTTTCTTTTTTATTTTCTATTTTGTGGCTGAAGACCTTCTCTTCCCCAAAGTATGCCTTAGGGTCCAATTTGTAGACGTGTTTTGAATCATGCCCATATTCATTTTTCTCTTCAACTGCCCCCATGAATCTTAGGAGCGCATCCTCGCTTTGGAATTCAACAATATGTATGATACTTGGTCGGTGTCAGTCTATGAGTTCGCGATCGACGAGGGTAAGGTCAATTAAGTTAATGGTGAGTTGGTGGAAGATAGAGTTTCCCAGGAATTTTTTTCATTGAGGACATCATTGTAGGCTTTCACAATTTTCTCTTTCGGGACATCTTCAGCTTTGCCAATTTCATCGAGGGTATTACTATAGGTGTAGTTGTTCTCATTAGTGCCCCCAGTTGTGTCAAGGAAAAAACCAAGGCCCTAATTTCTTGCTAGTCAGGGGTCTCAATAGGAGCCCTCATGCCACATTCCTCATGGCCTAGGCCTCCTCCCTGATAATTACAACATTTTTTAGTCAATTTTTGAGACACTGGATATTTATTTTTGAAATAATTAAGGAGGACAGTGTCAGGAGGTGGTGCATCCATGTAAAGCCATATGATGATATCTGGGTCCATTTCCAAACCATTTAGGATTCCATTAGAGATGAATACAATGGAGCCCATTTTCTCTGGCTTGGTTTCCTTATTATTTTATGTATTTTGGCTTGGTTTCCCTTGGGTGTGCAAGTTGGATGGCAGAGCTCCAACTGCATTAAAGGCATCTAACATGCTATATTCTCCACAACCTAGTTGTTGATCTTGACAGTGGAGAGAGTGGAGGAGAGGATGGTTTTGGGGCCTGCATGGGATCTAGAGGAAATGGCAACAAAAGTACTGATTTAAATTCCAGGACAATGATTTGAATGGGGAAAAGAGGCCTCTAATGCACGATAGTATGCAAAGGGTTAGGGATCTGCATGAATGGTGATTTTAGTGCCATTGTGTGGGAATTTGATGCACTGATAAAATGTGGAGGGAATGACTTCATGAAATGAATCCATGGGCATCCAAGGAGGATGTTGAAGGGGAGGTGAAGATAAAAAATGTGGCAATCTGTGTTTTGCACTATTGGGCCCAACTGGATGGGCAGTGAGATGGTACCTTCGAATGTGCATTCCAGATTGTTGTAAGCCTTGATGGTAATGACATCATTCATTATATCTACTTTGGTATACCTCAACTGTTTGATGAATTTCAAAGTGCATAAATTGAGGGGCGAACCATTATTTATCATGACCCATTTGATGGCAAAATACTTAACCATGACGACGATGTGGAGAGGGAGGTTGTGGTCAGGTTTGGTGGATGGCATGTCCATTGGCTTGCAGGAAATCCCACAAGATGTGGGTAGGTGGCCAAAAAGGTTTTTGAATTGTGTAGGGTTGATGTTGCTGGTGACACACGATTCTTGTAGGGATTTATTAAGGATTCCTTGGTGGATGGGCGAAGTGTAGAGGAGGTCCAGGATAGAGATTTGGGTATGGATTGTTCCTTAGGTGTTCCAATAGGTTGTATTGAGTGCCAGAGAATGGAGTGGCACTAGCACCTACAAAAAATATTCTCCCTTGGTTAGTGGTGACTACGCATTGACTATTTGTGCCCTTAACATGAATGACATTGACTAAGGGCTTTACTTAGGATATGCAGCTCATGAGGTTGTCATAGTTGATATATGCATTGGTATAATATTTTATGTCAACATTATCTCCTTGCTTTCCCTTCCCTTGGTTGGAGGGTTGAGTGGGATTGGTAGGTCCTTTTCTGGAGTTGTGTTCAGGAAACACATTTTGATAGATTTGAAGGCCCGTATTTGGTTATGGTTGGGAAGGAGAGTCTACTGTGATCTCTTCATGGTTGATGAGGTCTTGGATGTAGTGCTTCAAATTCATGCACTTTATTTTGGTGTGTCCCTTAACATGATGGTAGTCATAGTACTCATTGTCTTTGTACCACACATGTTTAGGTGTTGATTTATCGAACCATTGTGTTTGTGGATATACAATTAGATTAGCTTCTTCCATTCTATGGAAATGACATCTATGGCTTCACCCAAGGGGTTAAATGTGTGTTTGAAAACATTTTGGGCTTGAGGCTTTGCTTGCCCATGTGGGACTGATATAGCATTTGTTTGGTTTATGGGAGTTTGGTAGTTAGGATGATAATGTGCTCTAGGAGGAGGATATGTTGGTGTAGCCTATTGGCATGTGTTTTTCTGATATGCGGGTTGTTGATATACAGGAGTGGGAACTTTTAGACTAGCTATAATGATCTGGATGTGTTTGGTATTGTTGTCTGACTTTCAGTCACCCTTTTTTTTGGCATTATTGGAGTCAGTCTGGTCAGTCTGAGTCTAGGTCTAAGTCTTTCTTAGGTAGGCTATCTTTTTCAGGTTTCCCTATCATTGCCTTTCCTTCTCTTAGCCGGGCGGGTTGTTCTGAGGTCTTTTCATATTTGGGTAGGTTGTAGATCCCAACCCGACAAAGAAAATGGTGCTCCAATTGATGATCTTTTCAACAGATGGAATGATGTTTGGGAGTCATAAGTTTTAGAAATTCAAAAGAACTAAGAAAGATTCTTCATGTAACAAAAGTAATAATAGAATCAGCATTGAATCATTTAGGATTCTACTTCATATCACAGTGTGAACAATCCATTTGTGGTAGAGAAATAAAGTTTGCAGATTGAATATATCAGGCTAGGTGCAAATTGAAGACTGGTATGTGTCTTTTACATTTAGCAGAGCTGGATTCATACTCACTACATGCATTTTCCACGACTCATAAAAGTTGATAGTTTTCACTTTTTGAAGCCATGGATCGATTCTTTAAGTCTTCACGATCTCAACAGTGAAAACAACGTGCAATTTGGTGCTAAAATGAGGAAGTTATAAGATGGCGGGTTTCTCAATTTCAGCTACTCCATGGCGGCTTTTGCACCTCTCAGGTGAATTTCCACAAAGAAGAACTTTGCACTGTGCGGGTTTCACACCTCTCAGGTGATTTTCCGCAAAGAAGAACTTTGCACTATGTAGGTTTCGCACTTAGCTGGTGATTTTCTGTGAGCTTAGTTATAATAAGGTGGGCCTGATTTATTAAAAAGGAATATTATTGTTTTAAGAGATCAAATAAAGCATGTGCTTTAAGTTAAGTAGCCCGCGCACTTAAAAATGACGTGTGGAAAGACAGGTAGTGGCTTCTCCATTATGCGGAAATC
>MU223474.1:1639053-1666021 GCA_018584345.1 Thuja plicata
AGGGCTATAGGAATTTCACCTTTTGAGCTGGTATATGGAGTTGAAGCCAACTTGCCATTACCTTTGGAACTTGCTACATGTAAGTTGAAAACTGCCATTGAGGATGATGTTTTTAAGGATGGTTTAGCGAAAAGAATTCTATATTTGACCAAGTTGCAGGAGGAAAGGGAAGATATGGTTGACAGGATCATTGAACATCAGAACCGAGTCAAGAAGCTGTTTGATAAGAAAGCAAGGCCAATAAAATTCATGGAAGGTGAAATGGTGCTGCTGTGGGATAAGAGACGTGAACCTAAAGGAATGCATTCTAAGCTTCAATCCTTTTGGAAAGGTCCATTCCAGATTGTGTAGGTGAATCAGAATAATTCTTTCAGACTGGCGTATCCTTCCGGAGAGTCCCTGCCATATTCCTATAATGGGCAGGATTTGAAGCTATACCAGATGCATAATTGAAGAGCAGGTAACCCCTGCGTAGTAGTTAGTTAGGTAGGTGTTCTTTTTGTGTTGTAGTCAGTGGTTTTTTTCTCTTGCTTTGTTTCAAGTTGCCCTGCTCCCCTTTGCCCTCCCTGTATGCATTTTCTCATTGTTCTCTTTGGTCTAGACTCCACAACCCAATGCTTAAGGCACTTGTCTCACCAGAGAAGATGAATTCTTCATGCACTTTGCAGTACATGATCCCCTAGTCGGAGCCAGCTGTTGTCTGACTTTTAGTCACCCTTTTTTTTGGCATTATTGGAGTCAGTCTGGTCAGTCTGAGTCTAGGTCTAAGTCTTTCTTAGGTAGGCTATCTTTGTCGAGTTTCCCTATCATTTCCTTTCCTTCTCTTAGCCAGGCGGGTTGTTCTGAGGTCTTTTCATATTTGGGTAGGTTGTAGATCCCAACTCGACAAAGAAAATGGTGCTCCAATTGATGATCTTTTCAACAGATGGAATGATGTTTGGGAGTCATAAGTTTCAGACATTCAAAAGAACTAAGAAATATTTTTCATGTAACATAAGTAATAATAGAATCAACATTGAATCATTCAGGATTCTACTTCATATCACAGTGTGAACAATCCATTTGTGGTAGAGAAATAAAGTTTGCAGATTGAATATATTGGGCTAGGTGCAAATTGAAGACTGGTATGTGTCTTTTACGTTTAGCAGATCCGGATTCATACTCACTACATGCATTTTCCATGATTCATAAAAGTCGATAGTTTTCACTTTTTGAAGCCATGGATCGATTCTTTAAGTCTTCACGATCTCAACAGTGAAAACAACGTGCAATTTGGTGCTAAAATGAGGAAGTTATAAGATGGCGGGTTTCTCAATTTTGACTAATCCATGGCGGCTTTTGCACCTCTTAGGTGAATTTCCGCAAAGAAGAACTTTGCACTGTGCGGGTTTCACACCTCTCAGGTGATTTTCCGCAAAGAAGAACTTTGCACTGTGCGGGTTTCGTACTTAGCTGGTGATTTTCTGCGAGCTTAGTTATAATAAGGTGGGCCCGATTATTAAAAAGGAATATTATTGTTTTAAGAGATCAAATAAAGCATGTGCTTTAAGTTAAGTAGCTCGCGCACTTAAAAATGACGTGCAGAAAGACATGTAGTGGCTTCTCGATTATGCGGAAATTGCACCTACTAGGTGTGATTCCCGCAAAGAAGGTTTTTCACATATTGCGGGTTTCATACCTCCCTCATACATTTTCCGCGAAGAGAAGCCAAGTTGCAAATTTCTGCAATGGAGAAGCTCTTTTCCAATTTTCCGCCAGAGAAGCTCTTTTCCAATTTTCCGTTGGAGAAGCTCTTTTCCAATTTTCCGCCGGAGAAGCTCCTTTCCAATTTTCTGCAATGGAGAAGCATATTTGGTATTTTCCGCCGGAAGCATTCAGTTTGGGATTTTCCACCAATTGCATTAAAGGCCCAATGGATTTGACTCGACAGATGTCATTAAAGAGAAGATGAAGGATTCAAATTGAAGTGTCACAGTTATGATGTCTTTTCTTATTCCCATGTTAGTGATTGGCTTTTCAAATTCTATCATTGAGATGTTCTCTCTTTATGCCTTGTCTTTTTTGTATTCTGGAAGTTGAATCATTTCCAGTAAGCATTGTATGTAAACTCTATAAATACTATGAAAGAAATCAATGTAAGGGTCGGAAAACTTGTTAATGAAGCAGAGGTGATTCTATTTATAGAGGATTTGTCTCATGTTTGTTGCGCCATTTTAGTGAATCATTTGCATTTTGAATAGATAGAACAGTTATATGTGAAGCCGCAGTTGCATGCTGGATTCTATTTCATGTCTGTGATTGCAGTGAAAGTAATTCTATTTGCTCGTCATATATTATTCTTCTCCTATTCATTCAGTAATTTAGGTGCATCAGAATAGAAGGTACAATTGTATGCAGAACTGTAATTCCTACTTGGATTCTATTTCATGTTAGAAGTTGCAGCGCAAGCAATTCTATTTTGCTGTCCATGTACGATTCTACTTCTGTTCTCCTCAGTAGAATATGCATTCTTAGAATAGATAGGTTTAGTTAGAAGGTAGTCTTTTTGATGATCTATAATCAACATTCTATTGAAGGTTGTAGATTATCTTCACATTATCCTTGCCTGAATTGTTTGTGTCTACAAGAAATTTGGTTAAATCACACAAGAGATGACCTGGTGATCAGTATAAAAAAAAAGTCATTGAATATCATACACAATCAGGGAGCTGTACCTGTCAATTCAGAGGGCAGTGATAGAAGACATACACTAACCCATTTGTTGGTGAACATCCTTTTGTTCTCTCACCTTGGGTGTATAGAGAGTCAAAGATTGAAAATCTTAAGAGAGGACAAACTGTTAACCAACAGGTATCAACAGCATCATCGGTCACAACACTCTTATTATTGTTCCAATAATGGGATCGATCATTGTTAGGTCTATCGTGTTAAGTTTCTTTGTATAGTTTGATTGTCCCGTCATCTATGAGGCCCTTTTCAAGGTCCATTCATTTTCCTACGATTTCTTGATATATTTGCAGACAGTTCAAGTGGATATGGTGTGCCATTTTGGGATGAAGATTGTTGATGAATATCTTTATTAGATGTTTTTTAGGAGGTTGGTATGACAATCTTGTGGTGAGGCCTTGCCACCTCTGAAGGTAGTCTTCTAGGCTTTTGCCTCCTTTTTTCTTGGATTTGCACAGGTCTAGGAGGGATAGTTCATTCTCAATGTGATATGCATGCTGGGATATGAATTTTTTAGATAGTTCTACAAATGTTGTGATAGTGTCATAGGGGATTTTGTAAAACCACTCAAGAGTTGTCCCTCCCAGGATTTTTGGGAAGAGTCACATGAGAAATTTATCGTTGTATGCTACCACTTGGCATGCCATGAAAAATTCTTTAATATGGCTATTGGGATCTCCCTTCCCCCTATATTTGTCAAATTTGGGAGTCTCAAAGTATTTTGGGAAGGGTGTGACTGTGATGGATTGATCAAAGGGATATGGACACACTTCTTCAAATTTGAAGGTCTTGGTTTCGGTTCCTTCTCAAAGCTCTTTGAGAGAATTCTTCATTTCTACCCACTCTTAGTTGATAGGTGGTGGGTCAGGTGCCCCCAGTGTACTGGAGCTGGGTGCTTGATATGGGTCAAACACGACTAGCGAGTATGGAGGATTTGTAGGGGATATTGAGGTGTGTGATAAGGCAATTGGTTGTAAGCAGGTTGTGGAGGAGGCAATTATTGTTGGGCAAAGTATTGTTGGTGTATATGTGGTGATTGTGGTTGTTAGTGATAGAAGGGTTTTGTTGACTGCGGTATTAGATATGTTGGGTGAGCCTAGGTCAGACCCCCATAAGATGGTTGTGCAGCACCACTATTATGTATAAGATTTGTGAGCTGTGGGGGAATACCCCCGATAGAAGGATCGAGGTAGTTGATACAAGAGGGGATTCTTGGTTGTTGAGGAGGTGGGATGGTTTGTGATGTTGCTGATGGAGGCATGACCAAATAATTGGTATAGGCAGTTTCTTGTTGTTGAATGGGTAAGACAATGGGCTATGCGGTGGTGAAGGGGTTTACAAATGGTTGTTGTTCTTGGGAAGTGACAGGGTTGGTGATATTTGAATGCGTTGGTATCCCAAGTGCTTGTAGGGCAACCTGAGAATAGCTCCAAGTAGAGGATGAATTGGATTGTGTGGCTTGGCCAACCTGGGAGGCTTGCTGTGAAAGTGTTGGATTAGGCTGTGAGTGTGGGAGGTACTGGGATACTTTATGAGGGTATAGTTGGCTGAGCATGAAATGTGGGCCCTTATGGAAATAGGGGTTGATTAAAGGCCCCCGTGGATGGCATGCTAGTGGTGAATTGTGGCTATTTTTGATGTGATGTAGGTATGATAGGTGGAAGGGATGCTGGTATTGAGGTGTTTATATTTTTTGTGACTTGTGGTTTCAAGATGATTGGTTGGGTGTTCATGGGTTGAGAAACGATTGATTGTGTGTTGAGAGGTTGAGAACCAACCATAGGTTGTGAAACTTGAAAATAAATGCATTGAACAGGTTGTGAAGGTTGGTTAGGCTATAGTTTTGATGGTTGGATAGGTTGTGAAGGTTGGACGAGTTGTGATGTTGGAGGTGGGAAAATATTAGAGGCTGAAGATCCCATGATGGATAATGGCATTGGTCATGCCATGGTGTGCACTATGGGTTGGGTGGCTATGGGTTGAAGAAAATGAGGTATGAGAGATGTGACTTGGGATGTACTTTGAAGTGGGTCAATGATTTCTACTACCATAGGATGAAAAAGTTCACCAGGAATAGTTAAAGGTCATGAGATTCATGGTGGTAGAAGTCCAGGTGGTACTTGGATTCCTTCGCGATAAAAGTTGGCGAGGATGGTGTGGCTATTGTGTCCTATAATGGTGCTGACCATGTGCGCATGTCTAGATGAATCATGAATTCTTCCATGGAACTTAGGGTAGGAATCTCATCTAGGTCAGCCCATATGTGTTTGCTTGGTGCTTGGCGACAAGGATCAAAAGTCACCATGGTATTGTCAGGGTTCACTGTTAGATTAGATGAGCTAGCTTAAATGTTAGTGTCCATGTCCTTCCTCTTCTTAGATCGAGTTTTAGGTGGCATGAAATAAATTTCCTAAAGAGATGCAAGATGATTTTGGATGACTAAGGATGAGGATGTAATGATTTTGGGATTTTTTATGCTTTTGGATTATGATGCTAGTAAGATGGGGTTGCCCTAAGGACCTAAAGGATGACTTGGTGTAACAAAAGGATTATGAGTTTCTTTCCCTAATGCAAGCTTAGATGGATGTGATTGTGTCAACCTAAGATAGACTTATGGTCTTTGGAGGACGAGATTCTTTGTCAATGTAAACCATCCTTTTGATCAAGGTGATGAGGTCACAAAGATAAGATGAGCTACCCTAAACAATGCATAGTCAAGGGAGCCTAATGATGGTTATTTTGATAATATATGGGTACTACACAACTCAAAGGATACAACACCAAGTAAAGGATATGTTTTTGGATTTTGGATTTCTTTTTGGATGATGTTATGATAAGATTTGGATTAATGCTAGGATGATGCTTGGATTAACTGGATTTTGCTAGATTAATTAGGTGATGCAGTCCTAAGGATGGAAACTAAGATGATGGTCCTAAGACGTAAGATGAATGCAATAAGAAGAGGAGTCAACAAGGATGTTGTGATGTGCTAGCTAGTCATATTATTTGAAATTGACAAAGGTGTGGTTCAAATGATAATTGGCCATGAAACTTGCAATCTTATTGTTGTAGATGAAATTGTCGTATTCTTCATGTGTGTGAATGTATTGTTTGATAGAATCAATGATGTGTCGATATTTTTTGGCTTTGCATGTGGCATTATTGTTTTCTCTTTATACCAGAGATAATGAAGTCTTGGATTTCTTGTGCTCTTTCAAATCAGTCATTTCCTATGTTGGAGATTTTGATTTTGTGTGTTTCAGGAAAAATGATTTCAAGGTCTCTAAAAAGACCAAATTTTGAATGTTTTTCTAGATTTAGGAGGTCATTATTTTAAAGTAGAGATGACTGTTCTCAGATGGAGAAGACAATTTGAGAAGACGTCGATCTGCGGAGACAATAGTTTAGAAGCGTAGATGCCCGTTCCAGGGTGGAGACAACCATTTATGATCAGAACAATTTTGTGATGAAATTTGGTAAATTTGATTCTCAATCTAATTTTCAGTCAATTTGTTCAATGGGAAGAACCAATTTCAAAGCATTCAAACTAGAAAAACAACATTCACGTGCCTTGAAAACAATCCAAAAAGGGACAAAGCAACCTTAAGGGTTACAAGCAATTGTGACATATTCATTTAATAAAGGATTTTGTTTATGGTCAATTAGTCAATGTTCCACAAGCACTTCAAACATAGCCTACCTAAGGAAGTTGGATTAGCATGAAAATATTTTCCTATAAGTGTAGGCACACACACAAGAGATAATTAGAATACTGTCATAACCAAGCACATAATGGCTCTAGTTATGATGTCGTATTAGCCAACTTGAAATGCTCAAGGTGGCATGAATGTATGAGTGATCTTGGGGAGGTTATTATCCTCCTTGCATGA
This sequence comes from Thuja plicata, assembly GCA_018584345.1. Taxonomy (NCBI): domain Eukaryota; kingdom Viridiplantae; phylum Streptophyta; class Pinopsida; order Cupressales; family Cupressaceae; genus Thuja; species Thuja plicata. The sequence continues at coordinate 1,645,671 of MU223474.1, forward strand.
ACAATATCAAGCTTTCAGGGGTCAACCGAGTAGGCTTCTATATTAACAATTCTTAGTATGGATCTCCATTCAGTTATGTCCTTTGTGTCTGCGCAAGCGTGATTGAGGCGTATAGCCCCACAAAGCACATTGGCACAAGAAGTCACATAAATGTGATTAAGACCTCGCGGCCCTACTTTGTCTTAGGCATGAGCTGAGCATAAGCTCAAATGATATCCGACTCTCAAAGCTTTGGCCCCAAAGAGTAAATTTTATTAACGTGAGTTGGAGTGGTGTGGCTTAAACCTCATTCTCATGCAGGTCATTCCCCAGATATTTTTCCCTCAACCGGAAGGCCCATCTAAAGGTTTAATTGAAAAGAATGGATTGGCAATAAGAGGAGTCTGGATTTTTTATTTCCCACAAGGGGAAAAGAGCATAATCTCCTATCTAATGTTGTTTTCTCTCAAACATAATATACAAGTTTGTTCTTTCCCAAATCTTATTCCCAAGTACCTTATCAAATGATTCTAGGTTTCTGATTTTCTTAAATAGACAAGAGCATACTCCCCCCTATCACTTAATAAAGCATCAAGAATAAAATTTTGTTAGTGTGCATAGAAAAATGATTAAAGAAGACACTTTGTTTGATTGAATCTCCTAGGAAACATGCAAGGACAAATATTAGTAGTTTGAGTGTTTCTTTCTTGTTCTTAACGTCCTAAAGCACAAAATGTCAGAAGTCTGAAATGTCAAGTCCTCTGAATAACGGTGCTGCAATACTCAAAAGAGATTAGTAACCCCAAAAACTAGCTAATAATGTCATATTTTAGCAAAATTGTATAGATGATAGTTACAGGTCGCAGATGAAAATTTGCATAGATGATTGTTCACATGCGCAAATGATGAAACATAAATATGCATAGACGACCGATTAAAAATGCCGATGACTATTTAAAAACATCTATAGATTTATACTTGATAGTAAATGCTGAGATGCACAAACGATGGTTTAGGATCATAGATGACGATTTGCGGAGACAATGGTCAACCTGTGTAGATGCCAAAATAGAAAGTCAAGTTAGCAAAAAACTTTATTCAGCAAAAAGATATATAATTTTTGAAAATTTCAATAGCATTTAAATTTGTAAAAGTGACACCCTGCCAGAAAATCGAGAGTTAAAGAAGCCAAATATCTCAAAAAAGGCTTTAAAACAGGTTAAAATAAAGTTTTTTTAATCACAGGTGGAGATGAAAGTCGTAGGTCAGAGACATTGATCTACGTAGATGACCGATTAGCATAGATGATAGTTTAGAAATGCAGATGATCATTCCAGGTTGGAGACAACTTTGTGCGATGATTTCCAGAATGCGACAGAAAATAGCATAAATTTCCAAAATTTCTAAATTGTTAAGGACATGGGTCCCACTGGGCATGTCAGAATGTGTATGAGGAAATCTTCACATGTTGGGATCAAGCTCAAAGATGAAAACATTAGTGGGTTAGCACATACAGAGATCTAAATCATGAAATAAGCAAGAAACAACAAAGAAATTCAAATAACATCGGATTGAGCTACAATAAGTTGCACCCTACAAAAGACTTATTATATTTTCTCATAAAATGGATTGTGGGTGTGCTCTCCCAACACAAAATATGAATCCCACCTTATATCGATGATGATTTAACATGCAATCTATTTGAAATGAATTGAAGAGCTCAAGAATAAAGTATGCAAGATCAAAGCAAGATTAAGATTCATTTTCCATTGATTCCTAATATATAATATATAAGTTCTTAAGATTAAAATGAACTAAGAACATGAAAATACAATGCAAATTCTAGAGATATGTTAGCATGATAACAATGCATAAAAATAATGGATGATTTGCTCTTGGCAAGGCTCCTATTTATAGATTTTTGGAGGGAAGGCAAGGGCTTGGGTGAGGTGGAGCACATGTGGCATCCACATAGATGCCACATAGAGGACACAAGGGAAAAATGACATGCCATGCAAAAATTTAATCCAAGCCTTTAATTTTTGAGAGGCTCAAGGTTGCTCACACACGTGTGAGCAACTTTGGAGAAATGAATGGGGGGACCAAGGTGTAAGAGCATTTAAGGAAGTTGGGTGGCTTCCTTGGGATGAGTTTCTGACACGTGTGAGAAACTCATTAGCACTAAAAAGATTAGGAATCACCTTTTTAGCCTAATTAAGTGGGATTAGTGGGAATTAAGTAGGTTTAGAGAGTGAGGTGATGGGTGTAGAGTAGGAGTAGAGAAGGCTTAGGGTAGGATTCTAGATTGGATTAGGATTAATTTCAAATTAGATTTAAATTTAATCATAGCTTAGAAGAATGTTAGGATGTGGAGGAAAATAAATAAATTAGAATTTATTTAAAAGGGGGATTTTGTGGAGCAAACATATATAAAATGTAAATTTAATATATTAGGGAAGGGTATTTAAATTGACTTTAGATGCCATAGACTAAGGAATTAATTTAATTAAATCAATAGATGAATATAAAAATAATAATTAATTAACTAGAATTAACTATAATGTTAAGGGAATATTAATTAAATTAATATGAGTGTGCAGGGACAATTTTAGATGTCTACAGTTGGATGGAACTGTGTTTGCTTCATTTCGACTTATTTATTTTTAGTTCTTCATATGCTTAAATTCTATTTTTTTAATAGAGTTTCATGATTATTAGTATTTTGATTTCTTTAATCATCTGGTGCTACTAACATGTTTCCTGAGCCTGTGTAGTTTTTCCTACATATATTTGGTGAACCCGATGTGAACTTATAGACCTTGACAGATAGGAGGGTAATGGAATAAGGAATTCATCTGCATGCATATGTGTGTGTGTGTGTTTTGAAGGTATTTCATTTTTGGATGCTAGAAAGATATGAAAAGATAGATAATCTATTTTCCTCATCTATGGCACCCATGGTGGGACCAAATCACGGGGTTTTCAAAGATTTTGTCATATATTCCAAAAGGATTGGAATTTTTCAATGAAAGTTTTATTTTGGGTTGGAAATGATATCAGGAGCCTATAGTCCAAAAATTATATTTTTCTAATTAATTTTGTGCGATATATAATTTTGTTTATGATTTTTCATTAAAAAAATTAATTATGGGCACAATTTAGTGATTTTTTTTGAAAAATTTTCATTTCTAAAAATCTCTTGAAATTCTAGAGGGGGTATGTTCTTTGTAATTTCAAATTAGATGATAAATAATGGCTGAAAAAAATAGATCTATAAAAACTTGCATGTTTTGATAAATTGGGTCTTTATGGCACAAATGAAGGATTTTTTTGAAAATTCTTGCATTTTTGGAGAGCTCACTCATTTTTAGAAGGCGTTACTTCTTACCATTTCTATTTTTTTGGGCCAGAAATATATCTAAAAATTGGATCTTGATGACAAGGTCAAAAGACCAAAAAAAATAAGGTGCACTTGTTCTAATTTAAATTGACATGGTTAGAAAATAATCCCTTCACATTGTCACAACTGTCTGACACAATTTGGTATCTATTTTTCTGATCTGACTTATCTTGCAAGTTTATATTTTGGTCCCTTTGTTTCTCTATTTGTTGTTTTGCATGTGCAGTAAAATAGGTTTGATGGCAAATGGAAAGAAAGATTGTTAGATACACACTCAACTTTAGGGCAAGGAAACAACTAAAGAAAATGATTTATTACCATCTATGACAAGAGTAGGCTACTAAATAAATTAGGAGAGAAGAGGTCTATGATTCTATCAATAGGTATATTGCTCTCCTCCAGGGTTAACAAAACAAGTACAATCTCTTTATGAATATTCATGTTATTTGTAATCCTGGTTTCTAGATTAGAGAATTTTTCTAATGTTAACATGTGCCCTTTTAGTTGGTTATTTCATAGATAATAAATGTAATAAAAAGAATGCATGATTGAGAATGCATGCCAAAGACCCTAGATTAATAATTTGCATGCAGGTTGGGGAGGGCTTAAAAAAAATGCCTTTTAAAAGTTCTTTCCTTTCATTTTCTTTTTGTCTTCATTTGGATTTCTAGTTTAGAACACCTTGTTTGGGATTTTAAAAAGAACTATGTGCTTGTCATACACGCTTGAATTGGAGTTTAATAACTTGACATATGTCTTATGTATCTGGCACAGTGGTCGTTGGGTGGAAAGATGAAGTAAGTTTGAAAGATGAATGGATTATACACTAGCCCCACTAGCCCACAAGCCACACTAATGCTTCCAAATGATCAAACAACTTCCCAATGCCCAACGATGATGTATTTGTTTTAATTATGATGTATCCTAGTGGATTCAAAAGGATATATAGGTTACACTCACACCCAACACTCCCACCTCTCCAAACTACCCTATTTGGCCTATGCTTTCTAGTAGCACAATATTGACTTGATTTTCCCCTTTACTCCAAACTTCTCCAAAACACTTTGTGACCAAATTACATTTGTAGAAACCCATTAGACCCTTCTTTAACATATGAAAGGATTAGGCTCTTTTTTTTTAACCAATTGTCCAAATCCTTGACCGTAGCCTGTCAACAAGCCCTTGTTCAACTAGATTTCTCGCTGCTACACTTATCCAAGCAATTTCATCAATTTTCTCATGCTTCTCTCGGTGATCACCCATTTTACACACTTCAAATGCACATCAAAATGTTTTGAAAGTATAATACAATGTAAATAGAGGTCATTCCATGAGAATCAATATTTAACATTCATGGAATGACCATGTTTCCTTCAAACAACAAACTATTATTAAAAATCAGAGAAATTCTTGACTGTTAGCACCAAATTTGTTGAAAACTAAACCAAACAAGTCTCAGAACATTCAAAATTATTTATAAAATGATATGAATATCCTTAATACATTAGAAACCTTCAATGATCACTTATCAATGCAAAGAAGCCATAAAATGCAGAAAACATAGTGTTTTATTGAATTCTTAGTTACAGTCCGTACACCTAGGCATTCACTCTATCGTACAAAGAGAATTTGTCAATTTATAAACCTCCTACTAAATTCCCAAACCAATTTGGATCAGTTGGATAGCTTTTTTAAGGCTAAAAATGTCTAAAAAACAAATTGCCTCCAAAATCGTAATTAGTCGTTTGATTTGAATATTTGAATTTTTAAATTTAACAAAATGGCTTATTTCTATCTCAAATCCAAAAATATTGTCCTCCAAGGACTTTAAATTATTTATTGAACCTTCCTAATATCCCCTAGACTCTCTAAACATCGTACTTCTATTATATTCAAGATTTTAGTCCTAAGGACCTTATCAGGACCTTCAGGACATATTACAAAGTTATTACATTCAACACTATATCATCCTATATGTTGTATCTTAGGCCATTGATGTATCTAGCCACCTTATTGTCTTCATCTTCCACTCCTCCCCTAATGATTAGAGTGTTAAATTTCTCACTGTAGGACATAATATCTACATCCCTTTGTTTCAAATTGTTCCTCCTCATCTTGATTTGTATTTTCAAATCTGATGGAAAGAATTGACTCTTCACCATAGTATTCATCCTCTCCCAATTTTAGATTGTGTTCATCCCCCTTTATATCCTTTCATTATGAATGCTTTTCCACCATGTAAGGGTTTTCCCCCTTAGCCTTTCTTTGGCCAACTTCACCTTCTTCTCCTCTTCTACATCCTCAAGATCAAAATAGTTCTCAAGTGATTCTACCCATCCAAGAAATTCTTCAGTGTCCATCCTTCCTTGGTAGATTGGAAAATAAAAATTTATCCTACCACAAATGCCTTGTACTTCTCTTATCAACCTCACAAACCTCCTCTCCTTAGGATCATTCTCTTCCCTATGATCCCTATCCGCTTGTCCTTCATTGTACTCTTCTTCTACTTCATGCTTTTGTTCATGAAGCTCTTCTCTTCTAGGTTCTCTTCTCTCCTTCTCCAGTACTTCTATCCTCTCTAAGAACTGAATTATTTCCCTTCTCATATGTATCTCTTCTCTTTCCCTTGTGGCATCTAATTCCCTCTTCTCTCTTTCCTTCTCTTCAAGTGTTTCTCTCAATTCGTCTATTCCCCTTGCCATTTGGTTCTTGGGTTCCATAACTTCAGATTTCTTCTATTAACTCCCACAAAGATCTACTAATGTTCTCTGATACCAATTGATGCAGAGGGCTGGGTGGAAAGATGAAATAAGTTTGAAAGATAAATGGATTATACACTAGCCCCACTAGCCCACAAGCCACACTAATGCTTCCAAATGATCGAACAACTTCCCAATGCCCAAAGATGATTTATTTGGTTTAATTATGTTGTATCCAAGTGGATTCAAAAAGGATATATATGTTACACCCACACCCAACACTCCCAACTCTCTAAACTCCCCTATTAGGCCTATGCTTTCTAGTATCGCAACAACGACTTAATTTTCCCCTTTCCTCCAAGCTTATCCAAAGAAATTTGTGAAAAACTTACATTCTTAGACACCCATTATCCCATTATTTAACATATCCAAGGATTAGGTTATGTTGTTTTGACCAATTTTCCAAATCCTTGATTATTCCATATCAACAAGCCCTAAAAGTATTCAAATAACAAAGCAAGTATATCATAAACTTAATATATGACTCCAAGACTCTCAATAGTCTTCAAAAATATCCCAAAATGAAGGAATATCAACTCAATTTGATCTTATGACCTTCAAAAACCCACAAGCCCCAAATTGGCTTCAAACAACCCTCAAAACTTGAGCTTCTCTAATGTTTGACCTCCAATCACCTAATCACCCAAAAAATAATGGATTCACTGTTAAAATGACATACCAAAACAATTCCAAACATTAAATATACCCCTTGTTCAAACTAGATTTCTCCCTGCTACACTTATCCAAGTAATTTCATCAATTTTCTCATGCTTCTCTCGGTGATCACCCACTTCCCATGCTTCAACTGCACATCAACATGTTAGAAAATTATAATAAAATATAAATAGAGGCCATTACATGAGAATCAGTGTTTAACATTCATGGAATGACTATGTTTCCTTCAAACAACCAAAATGTTATTAAAAATCAGAGAATTTCTAGACCGTCAGCATCAAATTTGTTGAAAACTGAACCAAACAAGTCTCAGAACATTCAAGGTGATTAAAAAAATGATATTAATATCCTTAATACATTAGAAACCTTCAATGATCACTTATCAATGCAAAGAAACCATAAAAATGTAGAAAGTGCAATGTTTTATTGAATTCTCAGTTATAGTCCATACACCTAGACATTCATTCTATCGTACAAAGAGAATTTGTCAATTTATAAACCTCCTACTAACTTCCCAAACAAATTTGGATTGGTTGGATGGCTTTGTTAAGCCTAAAAACTTCTAAAAACCAAATTCCCTCCAAAATCCTAATTAGCTGTTTGATTTGAATTTTCAAATCTAACAAAATGGATTATTTATATCTCAAATCCAAAACTAATGTCCTCCAAGGAATTTAAATTATTTATTAAACCTTCCTAATATCCCTTATGCTCTCTAAACATTAGTCTTCTATTATATTCAAGATTTTAGTCCTAAGGTCCTTATCTGGACATTCAAGACATATTACAAACTTATTACATTCATTGGCCCCCCAAATGCCATTATGGGCTTCAATACATTATAGTTGATCATATTTGTCTTCAAGGTATTCATGCCTCCTTGTTGACTCCTTGGTGGCTCCATGGTTTTGTTTTTCTTCGTAGGTGCCCCTACATCATATTTTAAAAAGAACTATGTGCTTGTCATACACACTTTCAAATTGGAGCTTAATAATTGAACATATGTCTTGTGTATCTGGCACACTTCTACAAGTGTAGAGTGGTCCCACTGTTAACATACACTATCCTCTCCCACTATCTCTCATGGTCATTGGTACAAGAGAAAATGTTAACGACGCTCAATTTTTATTTTTTCTAGAAGGTGACCTTTGATGGGAAAAGAGGTACTCACCCCAAAGGATGACCCAATCAGTAACAACTAAAGAAAATAACTTTTGAACCATTATATAAATATGTGATTGTGATTAATGTCACAATCAATAGGTGTGAGTTCATTATGCCAACAAAAATATCCTTAAGTATCCCTGTGATGCATTAAAATCCTTCATTGCAAGACATAAAACATCTTGTTTTGAGAGGACTAGGAGAGTCCCCTTAATTGGGAAGATACCTTGAGTATAGCCACTTGAATGGATGCCCTTACTAAAGAACCAATGTTTTTAATTGCCAAACAATCCTCTACTTGCTGATACAGAAGGTCGAAGACCAACTATGAAACCCTACATACTTGCAGCTCCTCATATAGATAGCAATTCCTTGGGAAGTGATGGCCCTTGGAATCTGAAGTTTGGTATGCTTGAGAAGTGTGTGTCATGGAGGGGAGCCAATGCTACCAAACTTATAAGCTATCCACATTGAATAGTATAGTTGGGTTTTATCCATGTGGGGATTCAGCGGTATTTTCCTTGCCATCAATTGAGGTTTGGGCACTCTATTGGTCAAAATTTAACCCCCAACCCATAGTAAACCTATTGGGCTATCTAAATCCAACCCTAACTAACCCCTAGGGGTCCATTTAACCCCTCAAAAGTCCACTACGAGTTGACTTGCGAAATTACAAAATGGAATTCCTTCCTTTGGCACAATGACCAAGATACCTAACCTAGGGGTACTACAAAGTGACACTAAGGTAAGAATATACCCAAACACAACTCACTTGGTCATGCCAACTCACATGTACATGTGTCAATTGATACCACAAAATAAAACACATCACATTACTACACATATGGCATGCCAAGTGGATAAATCACAATTACAAAATTTACAAATTAATACAACATTCAAAAATTATGTTTATTAAATAAATACATAAAAATGAGGTTATATCTCCCTTTGGAGTTAACCTTGGCTTTAACATGATTTTCACATTAATCCATCCTTGATTCCTCGCATTTAAATTCTATGGTCAATTTCCTGCACACTAGATCTAAATATCAGTAGCTCGTGAAAGAAACCATATGTATATAAAAATGCAATATTAATGATAACATAAAATACATCTATTAATACTTTACATTTCACAAAATTCATCATAAATTAAAATGACATCTGCTATTAGATTTCTACATGCAAAATTAAAATTTTATTTCATCAATAATATATATATATACTCATCAACTATTATTGAATCTCATCAGTATGTAATTTATCTGAAATTCAACTGTCATAAGCATCTTTAAGTATTTGCAAAATTAAGCCATCATATAAAATTTTAAAATGACATCATATTCACTTTGAATCACTTTTCATGGGTCCATACCCAATCAAATGTAAAATGCAGAATTCAATTTTCCCTCTATATCATATCATCAAGATCAGTCAATCGAAAGATATAAAGTATATCCTAACATCCTCAACATAATAAAAAGCATCACCTAAGGTCTAATGATATGAAGTCTCTATCCAAATAAGTCTAATGTATCAAAATAGTGTAACATCATGTAATAACTTATCAAATCCATTTCAGGGCTTCCTTTAATCATTATTGTGAAATTCCATGAAATCCTTTTTTAATCTGTATCCTAATAGTCTTCTAATCTAGTCAGTCATTAAGCGTCATTAAAATTAAATCCTAAAATCTTCATCATAGGAATCATTAGTATATGTATCATAAACAAAATACTAAATCATTCATAGGATCAGATCCATCAATTATATATAGGAAGTACATGTCAAACAAGTCTAATTCTTCTAACCTTACTGCATGTAATAATAATATATTTGATTTATTCAATCCAATTCTTACTTGCATTATCCTTTTAATTATTTAATGAACATCACTACATACTTTATCACGACTCAACTCAATCGATCAATTTACATTCACATCCAAAAAACCTTTGAGCACCTAGCATTACACACAACTAACTTTATTACAAAATCTCCATTCTCCTTGCACCATATAAATATACACAACACATTCACTCACTTGCATTCTCATACTAATCAGTTGGATTAATTAACCTTAGTGAAAACATAGTGAATCCTAGACTCATCTGCATGTGTATAAAAAAAAAAGTAAAATGGTTTGCATCATGGAACCATGTGGTCCCATCTCCATCCAATAAAATACATAATCTATAAGGAACCAACATAAGGAACTCACTTACTAGGCAAACAAATACAATCATAAAAGATAAGCATGGAAACAAATTCACACCCATCGAGTGTCCAGAAGGAAGGTAAATGGGGGACACCCTACATCATGCCCCTGAAGGAATAGGCTTACTCCTAGAAGTTGATATGTCATTCTACAAGTAGCATGCCATGTGCAAAATTGATACTGAACCAAAACAAGCACACATAAAAAGTTTCACCTTGAGTCAAGTCAAAACATACCCTTTTCTAGTCTGCTCAACTTGACCTCGGATGGAGGTACCTCTTACATAAAATAATAATTAACAATTCTCGTAAGGGACTTCACTGAAGAACTCTACACTAGTTGGGAAATACATCCTTACAGGTCTCTTCTATCCACGGTAAACACAAACCCTCTACTCCATCATGAGACATCCAAAAAGTGGAGGGCGCCTTTCAAGTCGATTATGAAGCCTGCACCCACTTTGAAGATCCATCCAGGCACAAAATCCAATTCCAAACATATATACTTTCCAAGTCCCTTTTATGATTGCAGTGCCATGAACTTCTAAATTATTAACTTAATATCATAACAATAGAAAATTACCTCAATTACGGTGAGGGATTACCACGTTCGCTAGGGGCATCCTTACTCCTAACTAAAGTATCACTCACACCTTTGGAAGAAGGTGGATCTTCTTTATCAAAGTTTTACTTTCTAGGGGTGTTCTCCCCAACTCAGGTGTGCCAAGGAATATACACATACAAGTTCCTCTCTCATATGCAAGGATACTTATCGAGATAGAGGCCAAAACACCTCTTCCTTTCGAGGGAATAAATAAATCACAACCAAATATTTCAAATGTAGGAGAACATGATCTTATGGCAATCAGAGATCAATCATCCCTAGAAACTAGGATCACTTATACACTGGACCCCAACAGGGATAACTTTAAGAAACCCCCTCCTAGGAAAAAGTGTAAAATCCTGGTGAATCGTACATTAATTTAGGGGAAATTTTTTATTGATGATGGCGAATTTTTTTTCCAAATTAGGAAAATAATATAAAGTCTTAGGCGATTTTTTCCCTCCGGAATGAAAATTCCATAAAATCCTGGTTAATTATAAATTAATGGGGGGAAAATATATAATATATGAGGTGAATTATTGTCTTGTGAAGGTAAAAAAAATATTTGTACTGGAAATTTTTATGTGTTGTTTTAAAATATATTTATTTTATTGGCTAATCTATCGTTAATTATGGGAAAAATAAATATTTTATTTGGCAATTTTCAAAAGATGGGACTTGTCAATGCATCATGTGGGCCAACACCAACTAATATTAAATGTCTTACTTGAGACCATTTGATTATCCTAGATCAATGGCTGAGGTTTAATCTCGGCCCAATTTTGGCCCAATTTCATGAAGGAAACAAAGTTTTCCAAGAAGTCACCCGAATAATGACACGTAACATAGTAATTAATGCAACGTCCATCAAATAGCACTTTTATTTGTTGTGAATATAATTGATGACACATTGGACACATAACCTAATTATATATTGTTAAATTTATTATTTGAGACCATTTGATCATCATAGATCAATGGATGAAATTTAATTTCGGGCCGAATTTTGGAAGGAAACCGACTTCTGTAGGAAGTCACCGGAATGATGACATGTATCAAGCCTTAAAAAGTGCACCGTAACCGTGATCGTTGATTACTACTAGTTATTTGTTGATGTGGACGGTGGATAGTGCAACTGCAACTTGTAACTTGTAACTCGAAAAGAAATAAATGCCTTGTTAGTGACATTATTTAACTGCCATCTTTAACTGTCACTAGTACACATGCATTTATCAAAAAATTTATGGGAAATATTTACATTTAGATATGAAAGATTAAGGTCAGTCAATTTAAATCTCTCACACACATAATATGCATAATGCATTTATGAAAATTTCATTAAATATGATTAAAGAAAGAATAATTATTAATTGCTAAGTATCTTTGATCACTACTATCAATCAAGGGGTCAGGGGTATTTATAGACAATCTGGTTTCTTTCTTTTTCATTTTGCTTTTGGTAGATTAAGAGTCAGAGCTGCTGGTGGCGGTGGTAGAATCTGGTTTTAAGGTTTAGGTTTTTAGGTCTTTAGGCTTTCGAGAATTAAAGATGGATACACCAATCCGTTTGAGATGCACATCCCCAGATGACCATAGGTCCTTTTTGGGCAATGTCTCAAAAGAAATCCTCACTTCCATTTGTAGGGAGGTTGGTGGAAACACTTTTATAAATTTTGTTGTGTTGATGTTATTGGGTTGAGAGTTCCTTGAGAATGTCAAAAAATACCACGTCTACACAGACATTACATCCTGATTTTTTGCGTCTCTCCTCGACCTCAGAGGACAGAAGGTGGATATGGTGATGTTGTTGAGGAAGGTTTTTAAAGAGAAATTCCTGAAGGATGATGTCAATGTTTCTATTTTTGCAGAATTAGGGGTGGGGATCCCTTGGCCAAGAGATATACACAAGCTGTTGGTGCCAGGCATAAATGTGGCCAGACAACCCTTTCTGTTGAACCTTAATGATGAGCAACTAACGCGACACAAGAAATGGGCACGACTTGGGAGGGATTTTCTCCAAAAATGGTTTTACCTTGATGAATTTGACGAGTCGGACTACACATGGCTTAACGAACTCTCAGAGATTATCCTCTTTGTAAAATTCTACTCAGACAAAAGGGAAGATGAAGATCCCTGATTCCCTAGTTTACCCATTCCCGTTACCCTAGTTTTTTGACAATGGACATGCAAAGTTTCAATTTTTTTTTATACCGATAAGAAGTTGCCTAGTAGGTTTCTGTTTTCACTGTACGATGTAATTTTTTGAAAAAAATAAAAAAAAATTCCAAGTTCATTTCAAATTTCTTTTTTTGGGTACAAAAAATGACTCTTAGACTTCTCTGTGATTACAATATTTTAATTAGTTTCTTTACCTGTGTATTAGATATTTAAGTATATGCTTAAGCGATGGATTAGTACTTCCATTTTTTAAACCTGAAGACTGAGATTCTAAATTTTTAAAATGATTAAGTTTCTTTATCAGTCCAGAGCAAGTTTCTATTTTTAATTTTCCAATGTGTCATATCGATGTGTGATTATAAGATTGAAATAATTGAACTAAAATCTAAATCTGACTACACTGTAAAACTAAACATTTAATAACATTTATTAAATGTAATAAATAATATTCTGAAGTTGTAATTTAAAATGATTAAGTGACACTCACACATGTCCTAGTCACATCAAATGACAAGCCAAAAGTTAATGGGATCCGCGATAGTGCGACAGTGCTAGAGACCGTTGGATGAGCACAGATCAATGATGTGTAGTGTATTTCGGGCCGGAAGGGAAAAGAAACCCCATTTTTGCAAACCTATTCTAAAATAATGTAAATGAACTTGAATCAGTCATAGAATAAGTATCACTTACCTTTGCCTCAAATTAAAATGCAGCAATGCAGTCGTGACTCGCCAATGTAGTATTGAGTATACAATTCCACTCAGTAGTCTAAAACTTCTGAAACTTTGCTACGATAAAATATAGAGATATCAGAATGTTTTCATACTAATCCTTATTTGAAAAATTTAGCAAGAGGTATTAGGTATACAAATATTTGGGCAAGCCCGCATAATTATAACACGTCTTTTGTTATTTCTGAGGCAATTATGGGTCGTCCAATACCTTCCCATGATTAATAAAGTTGGCTAAATTATGTCGGTTAGAGACACGCGTCCTTAAAATGCCAGGGGAATATAGGCCATCGATTTGGGGTCACTTAGAAATTATAGGTGAATGTTGTAAATTTATGGAGACCAAAATTTATATTCCATTGGCGATAATGTGTAAGAAATGGAAAAATTAAATAAACCAATGGGCGATGGGCCCGGGCTTTGGATCCAATATTAATAAATGTTGGGGGATAGGGTCAATCCAATATGTGGAAAATATTTTCCAATTCTGGGGTCGCTGACATGCGACATTCTCCAAATGGCAAATAATCGCCACTAAAGTTTTCGCTGGACCCCAATCCCACCTTCACAAAGTGTCAATGAAACATCCTCCAGTATCTCCCAATTCTATAACATGGAGTCCCACTAATAGGGAAATATTTATCTAATACTATAGCATTTCTATACTTGCAAATAAAGTATAATCATAAAATCCTACAAGATCATCCAAGTCCAGTACAATAGGGTCAAAACTCAAAGGCGGTTAAGCCATCCTCAACTATCTATCATAACATTGCTCAGAAAAAAAAGGAGGAACCTTACATGTGCAAAATCACATCAAGGACAAGAAGAAATCTCACAGGTAATGCATGCTAGAAACTAATACAAGATTCCAATGTTTGTTCTCTACTAAATATGACATGCAAGAGAAACATCTAAAATAACTTGCACACTGATTCCAATAAGCTCCCCAAAAAAGGTGGTTGATACATCCAATTACCCCTTACCCTTAAAATATAACGATGCCACCTAAGTCCTTCTCAAGATGGTATATACTTACTGATAATTTGCGCAGTGCAGGTATGAGCACCTGCACGAGGGAAATATATAACTTATATGCTAGGAAATAGCTTATGATTTCATTCCTTAACCATTACTACTGGCTTACACTCCCTTCCTAACCAATGAAATATGAGTCTCACTTCACCAACTATTAGAGTAGAGATTCTATTCCTCAACTTTAGTGTCACATAAGATAACACACTTGCCTAGGTGTTCCCTTTTTTAACATACACTATCTGTGGTCCACATTGGACAAGATAGAATAAAAAAACATAGGGCTGGGCAGTAGATGAAAAACATTTAGAATACCCACCATGAATAGAAATTAAAACCCAATTGGGGAAAATTATAAATTTCAAAAATAAAATAATAAATGAGACCATTTTAACAATAAACCATATATGAAAACTGTCATAAAGAAATAGATACAAATTTTTTGGTGAATAATCCCATTCAAAAGAAATAACCAAAAGGTTCTAGCCCACACAACACATGGAAAGTTCCACCAAGAAAATAAATAAAGAGTTCAATAAGGTAATGCACAAACAAGACAGTTGAAAACAAATACTTAAGAGGGAGTATCCACCACAGGAATCTGAGGCACCAGTTCTGAAGAGACATAGGATGCATACCCATCACTCAATTATCAACCAAAGATACGATCGTACCCCAACTATGCACCATTATACTACTGGTAACTACAACAATCAATCATAACAAATAAAATTTCATCATATCTTTCTAATACAATAATTTCCAAGATGCAAGATATCACCCCTCTAACCTATCCATAAGAATTGTCTCCAGTTAGCATCTTAAGACCCAAAAGCTCAGAGGAAAATATCATCATATTCATAGTGTGATCGACTAGCGATTGCATGGGTTCTCCTCAAAATTGGAGTACACTCCACTTATAAGGGTCCTATAACACTCTGTGTACAAAAAAAGTGGAGATACAAGGACAAGATGCTAGGTGCACAAGATGAACCAACAAGGAATAAGACATCAGAGTTCACACGTCTGCAAGAATATAACATCCTTTCCCCAAGTAATTTGGAGACAAGGAACATTAACCCAATTTATACCATCTTAGGTATTCTCTTTTCCATCCACCCAAAGGAATATTCTTTCTATAACTTCACTCTAGTGCAAAAATATTTTGGTCCACAAGTGGACCCATGAATATGCATAATTTTAATGCATTAAATCTCTCTCATACTGATACCGAACAGGGTATGCACGACACATCATACTCCTCAAGGAGCAATTTGATAGTTCCTCAATTCCCGCAGGGACACCATAAATAGAATGGACCTCAAATGGTCTTACGACCAAGAAAGATACTCAAAGGGCCCTAATCATTCCTCTCAATAAGGGGTCAACTCAATAATACCAGTTATTGAGTTATGTGAGTGACATCACTACCATGGTGGCCAAAAACTTCCATACCACCAACCACACAAGGGTCACTATGCCCCCAAATTCACAAGAGCGTGCTAACCAACCAAACCGAAGAACTCAAAGGAGGTTCCCACACAGGGGCATTAACTCACCTAAGAATGTGTATCAACCTAGGAAGTACTCCTTACTTTACCTCATGCTACTAGGGTTTTTCCCTAAAAGAGAACTCCATAATTGTTATACTAGGGCACCCAAACATTAGGTCCTCCTAAGGTTACCATCTCCACATTTCTACGTAACTAGAGGCTTCCTACCCAAGCGCGAATCACTTCTAAGAAAAATGTAATTGTTAAGGTTTCTAGTGTTGAGCCTTTGCTCCGATACCAAAATGTCATGCCCAAAATTTAAGGGCAAAGACACACCAATTTTTTTTTTAAACATGTCTTTAAGAGGTGAGAAAAAGCATTATCATAATGGTAAGTTTTCAATGATGTTTAAACAAGGTTCTCACATTTAATAGTTAAATTTAATTATCTCAAATCACAATAACCCTTATGAAAATCCACTAGATTTTGTTGTCATTTAATGTTTGCGAGGTTACTTTGGGCTTAAATGAGAAACCATAACTAATGTTGCGCAAAGAAACCAATAGTTAAATTTAATAAAATTTCATAAAGTTTCAATTGTGATTACCTTATTTAAAAGTAATTTACAAATGAATCATCAATTTACCTTTATATTTCATTAATAATAAAATTCGTTAACATTGACTAAGAGGGAAGGCAATAGGTTCAGACTTTGCATCTATAAATTAATTAATATTAATCCTGTAATATTAACCTTGCATTCAACTTAATTCTTAATTAAATGTTCTAATAATGAAATTAACTCAAGACTTAATTTGCTATTTACCACTCATTAAATTCCAAAATTTAAAATCACATCAGTATCCCCAAGGAAGGAATTTCCATCATTAATTAAAGTCTACAGGATTAATAAATTAAGTTCATGATTAAGTTTATATTTAAATGAATTTTCATCCAATAAAGTAATTGAGGGTTTGCACCTTAATAAAATTTTAAAAATCATCAATTAAAATTAACCCTCCATCTAAATTAATTTTAAACCTTTTAATCCACTTATTAAAGTGTAAATTTCAAATTGAAATTTTAAAAGAAATTTAATTAACGACCTTATGGAAAAGTCAACTTTCTCCATTTAAAATTTAATTAAAAACTAAATTTAAAAGTTTACCCATTTAATATTATTAAAATTCAAATATTAACCAACTAACCCTCTTAGGGTTAGTCGTAACCCTAATTCAAATTTAGGGTTGGGCTCCAAAATTAAAATTCAAAATTTCAACCCTAATGACATTTCCTATAAAAGAAATCTACAAACCCTAATCCAAAAATAATGGGCTCTCTATTTTTTTGGCTGCAGGTTTGCAGGTTGGTTCTCATGGAGGGCAAATACGAATGTTGTAGAAGGATATACATACATATGTAAATGTGTATATATATATATATATACTTTTGTGTGTGTGTGTGTCTATACACACACACACACACACATTATTGACTATTTGAATAAGGGAATGTCTTCCCTAAGTTTTAAAGGGGCGGGGCCTACATTTTAATGGCGGCCATGGCTGCCCCCTTTTTGGTTGATGTCGTAGAGTGGCAGTTTTAAGAAATGACGATCATAGGATGAGGGATTCCCTCCCCCCCCGCGCCGCATCATGGGTTCCATACCTAGGGTGCTGCATGCAGCAGCCGGGTGGGGGCTGTCCCCCCTCCTCACGACCTCCTTCAAGGTAGGGCTTGCATGGTGGGGTTTTGGCCTCCCCCGTACCCAAAACAAAAGCAAGGTAAATTTTTTTTTTTAACATTATTTAAAAAATAACTGTATAATGATATATATATATATATATATATATACAAAACCAAAACAGTAAAATAAAAGATACAACAAATTTAAGTTTCATAAAAAAAATGTCATATATGATATAAAATATTTACATATGTATGTATAGTGTATATACATACATATATATTATGCTAAGGAAATGCTAAACAACTGGGTTATATATATATATATATATATATATCATAATTTAATGTAAGCATAAAGAACATGATGCTTTTAATTTTCTACTCAATGCTTTAATTCATTCATGTATTCAAGAAGAGACTAGAGAATATTTTGATCCAATGCATGTAAAACAAGAAAAGTAGTAATCTATGTTTCTTTTTGAACAAGACCTTGATCTGGGAGGTTTTAGTATAGAGGAAAATGAACATCATAATAAGGAAAAACTACTACTTTATTGCAATGTTATATTTTTACATTTCTATCAATTTCCATACAATGAAATCTCTTTACAACATACAACTCAATAACCAATGGAAATCTTTTAGAAATTGACACAAGCACATAGGCTTCTCCTTTACAATTTTAAAAGAAAATTCAAGGACCACATGGCTTTCTCACATAAAAAATTGCAACATAAAATACATCAAGAGTTCATTGTCTCCTTCTACTCTTTTATGTTTTCAAAAGCCTTTTCCCACAAGAGAAAAAACCTCCAAGAAATAAATAGGTTGACCATGGAGGCTCACCTCCCAACCTAGGCTTTTGCAAGGCCACCCCCGAGCTTGGGGAACCAAGAATGGATGGGTACAATTAACACAACACAAGAGAATCAACAATAAATCATTTATATAAACACCCATTTCCCATGGCTTGCACAATGGAACACCTTGGACCCATGAAGAGGGGTGAATGTGGAACATGAACCCAAATGGAAGAATTGTCAAATAAAAAATCAACTATGCCTCCAACAAGGCTTAATAGCTCCATGAGAAATGTCTCACAAGAGAAATATCAAAACAACATTATCCTTTTTCACATACATAATTCTCCCCTTATCACCCCCAAATGTGTAGAACAACAATGGCAACATGAAGCCCATACTCCATGCCATATTCATCTCCTCCATGAGGAGAGACTCTACACTATTTGGGAATTCCCAAAATCCTTCACCCTCAAGGCTCTCTTCCCTCCCAAAGGTGAGTATAGCCTTGCACACCCATAACAAAAAAAAAAAAAAAACAACCAAAAGGAAAACACAAGGAATCCATGAACAAGCTTAAAGCTTCACAATATCAACATGCTACATTACTACATTTTCACACACACATAACACAAAAGAGAAACATGGTTCTTCCATGATAGGAGCACCAACCTTGCTCCAAGCAATGGAAAAATGAAAGTTGAGATGAGCTTTTCCCTTCCTTAGCTTTTCATTCCTTCACCAAAATCACCAACTTGACCTAGAAGTCTCCAAGTTTGGAGAGTGGGAAATCAACCTCCAAACTGCTCCAAAGTTCCACTAAAATGAAAATCCTACCTAACTCTCTACCTAACCTTCAAGATGATTGGGCACACCTTTCAAACTCGTCTCTCTCAAAGAAGACACTTTTTGCAAGGTCAAAATTAATGTTTGGGCACTTTATTGGTCAAAATTTAACCCCCAACCCATAGTACACCTATTCGGCTATCTAAATCCAACCCTAACTAACCCCCAGGGCTCTACTTAACCCCTCAAAAGTCCACTATGAGTTGACCTCCAAAATTACAAAATGAGATTCCCTTATTTGTCACAACAACCAAGATACCTAAGCTAGGGGCACTACAAGGTGACTCTAAGGTAAGAATCTACCAAACTCCAACTCACTTTATCATGCCAACTCACATGTTCATGTGTCAATTAACACCACAAAAGAAAACACATCACATTACTACACACATGGCATGCCAAGTGAATAAATCACGATTACAAAATTTATAAATTAATACAATATTCAAACATTATGTTTATTAACTAAACACATAACAACGAGGTTATATCTCCCTTTGGGGTTAACCTTGGTTTTAACACAATTTGCACATTAATCCATTCTTGATTCCCCGCATTTAAATTCCATGGTAAATTTCCTGCACACTAGATCAAAATATTAGTAGCTTATGAAAGAAACCATATGTATATAAAAATGCAACATTAATGATAACATAAAACACATCTATTAATACTTTTCATTTCACAAAATTTATCATAAATTAAAATGACATCTACTATTAGATTTCCACATGCAAAAGTATATATATGTTAGTAATAACTGAGAGGGGGGGGGGGG
>MU223474.1:1675493-1687530 GCA_018584345.1 Thuja plicata
TATATATATATATGACACACACACATGTCAAATCTATTTTTTCTCTAAAGTGTTACATATTCTCCTTCATCTTGTTAGATTATTTCTTACGTCTTCCATGAATTATGCTCTCTCTCTCTCTCTATCTCTCTCTCTCTCTCTCTTTGTGTGTGTGTGTGTGTGCTATAATTCATGCAAGAGGTAAGGAAGAATCTAAAAAGAAGAAGGAGAATATGTAACACGGGGCACAGAAGAATCTAACAAGATGAAGGAGAATATGAATACTTTGGAGAAACATTTGATACACACATAGATTCTTATATCTATAATCAATTAGGCTTAAAACTAGATGTTTCTAGTAACCAAGGTGGATCACAAGGTTATTCCATTGAAATTGAAATTCTAGCACTCATGTGCAATATAGGAATGTGATACCAAAGGAAATATGCATAAGTTTGATGGAAAGGATCCACTAACTTGGATAAATCAAATGGAGAATTTTTTTTTTTTACTTCAATTTGTAAGTCAGAAAAAACTACTAATAAACTCTTTATATCTAGAATGAGAGAAATTAATTTGGTACTGTACTATTGTAAATTGTAATCACTTGACATGTGTGTATAATTTAATGATTATTTAGCACCCACCTTAGTGTATTTTCATAGTAGGACTTCATATGATACTTAATGGACACTTAAATTCAAATATAGGTCCTCTATCATTTCAATCTTGTTTAAAATTGAGGTAAGCCCTTATTTTAAAGCATGATCCTCTATTTTTCCTCCAATCAAATAATTCATTCATCACCTAGGCCCTATGTTACCATTTGTGGCCTTTGTGTTCTATCTCGATCACAGAACTGGCTATACTTTGTAATCTAGCATCCCCTAATTGTATTGGACATGTGGTCTCGATCTGATCTCTAATTGGGTGGAACATAACGGTTTTGGCGTTATGTTCCTAGGAACATAAAGACCTAGGAATTTTGTTCCTTGAAGATCAGGTCCAAATTGGAAACAGGGTCCCATCTCAATGATTTAGTGGGATATTTGTATTTACAGTTGGCATGCTTGAGTTTTAACCCTGAAGATGTTGTGAGAGGTATATAAGCACCCTATTGTTGTGGGTCCACAACACACACCCCATTTTTTTGGTCCTCTACCCATGGGGACCCCCCTTTTTTTGTCTTTTTGCCTTTTGTCATGTCCGCCCCTCGTAGAAATCCAGTCGGCCACCGGAGAAAATTTTTGAAACCAAGACAGAGGAAGGAAGAAGCCTTTTTTCAGCCTTTCGGAGGACTTAGGTACTCCAAAATGCCGAAATGGCTGAAAGGCCGAAGACCTGACCTTTCGATGTTTTTGGACCCCAAAAACACTGAAAGACTGAAGACTTGGTTTTCCTCTGACATTTTCGGCCTTTCAGGGTCCGATTGTCCCGAAGCCGCTGACGTCAGCCCGCGGGTTATAAATAGGAGAGCCTTCTTTTTTTAATCACTTTGCATTTTTTTTGTGCTCCTACCCATGATTTCATCTACTTCTCCTCTTCGAATGCTTCCACTTCTGAGCCGCATGGTTGTCCTCCCTTTGCTCGTTTGTTTGAGGTAGGTTCTTCTCGCTTACCTTTGCTTCCTATTTTTGGGTCTAGATTTAGGGTTTATTTTCGTGCCTAGTGCTTGTCCAGCCTAGGGCATTTTGTTTCTTTGTCTTGTTAGGCCTCTATGCCTTCATGTTTTGACAGGGATGTCCCTCCCTGTCAGACCTAGGTTTTCCTAGTTTTCTTGTCTTAAGTTTAGGGTTTTGTGTTTTGTCGGTCGTGGCCCTTGCCACAGGTTTTCGACCTCCAAAAGGCCAAAAATGGATCTTCAAACTTACTAAGTGTCAATTCAGAATTTTTGGCCTTTCGAACATCCGAAAGGTCTGAAAAGGCCAAAAATGAAATCGTCATTCAGGCTTTCGGGGTTCATCACCATTTTTGGACGTTTGATGTTCCTAAGCAAGCACCGCTTAGTTTCAGACCCTGAAAGGCCCGACAAACTTTGTCCTTCCATTAGACCTTTTCGCACTTTCAAACTTTTCAGCCTCTGAACTAGTTTTTGGTGACCGAAACCCTGAAAGGACCGAAAGTGTGAAAACTTACACTTAGTTGTTTATTCAGTTCTCTTTTCTTGCTTTCATAGTTTAAATTGTTTTTTCCTATTCAATAAGCTACTGATATTTGTCTTTTCTTGCAGGAATGACTGAACCAAAGACAACCTCCCCCATGAAGTATCAATACAAGGGGAATCCCCCTAGCTCAAAGGTGGGAAACAAGCACAGTGAGATAAAAGACACCAACATTGAGAATGTGGATTGGAATGAATTCCTAACTTAATGCTCCTAACCAGCAAACAGATCCGATGACTTCATCGCGTTAGTCCTATCTAGGCTAGTGAGCGCAGCTGCAAACCCAGTGGCTGTTTCATCTTCAGAATTGATCATCACCCTAGCCCATCACTATGATTTAGATAAGAGGGTGGTGGTAAACTCAGAGGAGCAGGTGGTGTTGGGCATTAGGATGGATGTCATTGAGGATGTTTTTCACCTTTACAAAGGCATAGACAAGTTCTATGACTTCTATATTGAAAAAGGGACCAAGTGGTTTGGTAGCAGGGAGCAAGCCATACATGAGATGATGAATAAAGAATACCTCAAGCAGCCACTTCCTAAAAACAAATTAGACAAGATAGACCTCTGAAGAGGTTATATGAAGGATGACATCCAGGCAGCTATAACATTGATAATTCGGGTGTATGGGTTACCTCGATCCACTCAACTCAAACACTGGATGATCCTATTGATAGAAAGGATCTGAGAATGAAAGGCAAGATTTGACTGGGGCACTATCATTAGTGACAATCTGGACGAGCAATTGACAGCCGTAAAACATAATCCCAAGTTTTACATGAGCACTTACATGGTGTATCTACTAGCTGCACGGGTAGATTATCCCAGCCTCACCAAGAGGGGAAGTCTAAATGATCCAAATGCATGGCCCCACCTTGTATACCCACAGCTAGTAAAAGGAGAAAACATGCCAGAGGATTCCCCAGATTATAGGATAGTCAATGATGCATTCATATTCCTAGTCATCCAATCTATTGAAGGTGACTTTGCTAAAAGGATGTCAAAAGAAGCTGCTGCTAAGGTAAGGGACATTGGGGCCTATTTTATCTAGTTTAGGAAATTCACATACATCAGGATAGCCAGGTCAACCTTGCAACCAAAGAAGCTTCCCAGGTACTCATCCAACTGGATAATCATATTGGAGATGGCCAGGCAGCTCGCGGATGCATACGAGCACTTAAAGCATAAGAAGAAGCATTGTTGGGAATTTCCCATCTCTTTGGGACCATATACACTGCAAGACATGAAGGTTTGCAAATCCATGGCTTTTGAATGGGATGACTGTCCCTTACAGTTTTACAAGATAGTGCAAGCCTGCTTTGATCCCATAGGTACTTACAGCCACATTATCGGCAAACTCTACATACATGAGCCACATTTGGAGGATCACTGGATAAACTACATAGATGACCATGAGGTCAGGATCTAGGATTATTGTAGAATGAACCTAGCTTTGGCAAAAGAGGTGTTAAAAGTTCCTATTTCCCCAAAGGTTTGGGAAAGTGATTCAGATGAGGTCCTAGAGGACATTTAAACAAAAGATAAGGTATATGACCAGCCAATCATGAACGTAGAGGTGGACAAGGATGAAAATGATGACATAGACTTTCGGGTGAGGAATGTGATAAAGACCACCATAACTTGGATCAAGAAGCCACACAGAATGAGTTTGATCCCAGTAAAAACATTGATGGAGCCCTCTAGGAAAGTAGAAAAATAGCAAGGGGAGAAGTCAACAACTCCTAAGTATAAGAAGGCTCCCCCTCAAAAGCTAAGAATCGTGTATGGTCATGAATGACCAGTTGAATATGGCTCCAATACTAGGCCCAAGAAAACTAGAATGACAAGCCAGATCGACCCACCAGTAGGGTTGTCACAACCCCAATCAGGTGAAGGCCCATCTACCTCTGGCCAATCTCCCCCCACCGCTGAGAAGAAAATATATATGAGGAAGAAGAGTTCTGAATCTCTGCGGTTAGAAATAGTACAAGAAGGGTCTGAGGAAGCAGAAGAAGATGAGCCCCTAGTTTGAAGAAGGACATTGCAAAAAAGGAGAGAAAAGGAAACTACCAAGAAACATAAAGAAGATCCCAAAGAATAGGATAATCCTTTGGATGCCTTAGGATCGGATGAGTTTATGCTTTCTGATTTTGAGGGACTTGAAGGATTTTCTGATCATGGCCAAGATATAGACACTGGAGCTCCATCACTTATTCAGCCCCAGGTAATCCTCACTCAACCATCGGTCCAATTCACCAACCCTTCAGTGAATGTCCCTAGTTCCACTCAAGAGCCTGAGGTTCAGGATAGTGGGATAGCCCAAATCACTACTATAGATCTTACAGTAGGAAAAGTGCCATTTTCCACTCCACCATCTCATGTCCCTGCTCCACCATCTTATCTACCACCTCCAATTCCTACTCCACCACCATTAATTCCAACCCCAACACCTACTCCTATGCCAAATCCGCCCTACTCTACTACCATTCTCCCATCTCCCACTCCAGCCATATCAACACCTACCCCACCAACATCAATCCGTTCAACATGTGCCACCCAAGAAACCAAAGGAGCAGTGAGTACTAAAGACACATCACCTTTCCAAACCACACCGGAGGCCATGACCGATCTCAGGTCAAATGTATCAATTGATACCTCCGCCAAAGAGGTCCCGAACAAGGAAGGGGGAAATGTGGTGACTAAATTAGGTGAGGTGGAGGGGGAGAAGGAAGAAGGGGAAATGGATGTGGATACCGAAGGGGGAAGAATGAAGGAAGGAGGGAGCTAATAGGGAAGAGGGAAAGAAAATGAATTAGAGAAAGAAATAATGCTGAAAGTACAATGCCTAACTTCAATCCTCCAGGTTGCACCATATGAACCTGTAACTACATCCAGAAAACCTACTTGGTTCACCAAGGAGATACAACCTAGGAAGAGAACTTACACCAGTGAACTAGATGGAGAGAATACAAGTATGACCTCTATGAGGCAAGCCTTCCACTAGGAAGAAATCAATGTACCTGCAAGGACTATGTCATATGTGACTCAGGACACTGGGGGTCATTGGAAGGCCCATATAGCTATCCCACCCCTGAGAACTTCTCAGACAACAAGCTCATCATAAGGCTATACATTCAGGGAGGTGGATTTGGGTGAACCTACCAGAGAAGGGAGAAGGACACTAGCAGCTTTAGGGCTGAAGCACGCTCTGGGGTTCATGAACAAGGATGAAGAGACCATAAAATCCCTGACAGATCAAAATGAAGCTCTAAAGGGGTACATTCAAAAGATGGTGGGTTCTATTGACCCAAATTGTTCAGAGGCTTCATTACAAGCCATGCTTGATAAAAGGGCTACACTAGATTTGCCGGCAGGTTTGACTCCCTCTTTCATCCAGGCAAGCGCCGATTGGAGAAATGACTTTGAATAATTTAGAGAAAAGGTGATTCCATCGGTATTTAGGCCATATCAGACCATATTAGTTAAATTTAATTCACTCATTGACCTGGTGGAAGATGATGGGAGTATAGACTCAGAGGTAATTAAGTGGCAAGCAGCCCTCCAGGATTTAGAGATAATTTAGAAGCAACGCTTCCAAATTTTGGTAAAAGTCTATGAAGGTGAAGAATTGGACAAATTTAAGACATGGACTAAAAAAATGACCAAAATAATTAAGATCTACAAGAAATACCAGGCCCTTATAGATGAAAAGTGAGAGGAGGTAATAAAATGGATTGAAGATATAGATACTTTCTTCATAGGGGTCAGCCTCAACATCTATCGGGATGAAAACAAACAGGCTCTACGTCCTTCCAAAGAGCTGGTCCAACAATTCAAAGATGTTTTGGCTGGATTTAATACGAAGGAGGCCCTGCAACAACCATTTTACCTGAAAGAGGAAATACAAAGAATGTCACAGCATGAAGAAGAGATCGCATTCTTCGGTTCTGAATTAACTATCTTCAGAAAGAAGCAAGAATGAAGGGTCACCAAGGTAAGAAGGAAAGAGATCAATTTCGAAGAAGTTCAGGAGATAGTGTAGAGGCTCTGGGCAGCTCACCCAGAGGTCTTTCCTGGATAAACCTCCAAGGTCCAATTACCAGGTGGGCAAGGCAAGACTTTCACACTTGGCTAAATTTCTGCCAAGGTAGAGTTTTTCGGCCTTTCGGCCTCGAAAGCAAGGAGTATTTTTTCGGCCTTTCGGCCTTCAAAGATTTCAGCCTTTCAGCCTCTTCAAGTTTTGTCAGCCTTTTAGCCCACGACAAGTCTAAAATTTTGGGACCTCTAAGTTTGAAGATTTTGATAAGCACTTGGGAAATTTTAAAGGCATTAAAGTTTCGGGGTAGAGGTGGAGGTCCGAAAAACAGGGGGTTTCTAGCGAGGTCACTTTTTTAAACACCAGTTAGACTCTAGATCAGATTAATGGACAACTTGAGTTCATTTTGGGAAGAATAAAGGTTTCCTATTAGTTCCCACCGCCAAAGACAGTTCTAGATGAAGAATCCAAGAAGGACCACTAGAATCAAGAAGAAGACTCCCAGTTTACAAAAGGAACTCACCTTCTTTCTCTCTCTTCTTTGGCAGATTCTGCCCTCTTTGCATGAGAAAATGGATTTTAAATTGATTTAAGAATCCATGCAAGTTACATAGTATCAGTTAGCAGTAGTGTCTCTTTAGCAAAGTTCTAGTTTTAGCTTTTTCTTTAGTTTAGACTCTCTGATACCCTAACTCTGAAAATCAGAGTTGTAGATCAAAACTTTATATATTGTAATCAAAAAGCAGTGTAAAGGGCCAACTTCTTAATATAATAAAGATCTACATTGGGTGCTTCATTCATGGTGTGTGAATTATTGCTATCTATGTGAATTTATTGAATGTATGCTTGCATTATTCCTTATTTTTAGAGAGCTCTTTGTATTGTTGTGTTTCAAATTCGTGCTACCTTTAGTTGGAGTTTGCTGTTGTTTATCTACCTTGCTGTGATGAATGTGTGGAGGATTCTATCTTTGGGATTAACGATAAATCCATGTTGTGGGTGCGCACGTCTTGGTGGCTTCACAATTTGATAGATTTTGAATATCTCGTATGAGTAAAACATATCTTTTCTCCAAACACTTGCATCTGTGGAGTAGTGAATTGTGACTGAGTCTGATTCATGCTTTGTGGGTTGTTCCAAATATCTCCAGCATTCAATTCGCAAGGGAGATTATACAGTGGTTTATGTCCTTAGGATTTCACTTTTCTTTACAATTCGCTTCATTTCTTGTTACTCTCATCTCTTTAAATTTTGTCTTAAAATTTTGAGAATCGTTATCTTAAAAAATACCAAAGTTGCATGTTATTTACCATACCCATACTTGTTAAAATAGAAAATACCCAAAAAAGAGAACTAACAATATTTTTTAGTTTGTTGTCTTGAATGTACTAGCAAAGGCCTCCTCGTGAACAATCACATTTATCTTCAACTGAGTAACCAAGCAGGTTGTGATCTGACCCTGGAGAACCTTGGGAATAACTCAGTTATTCTTTCAAGAGAGGAAATTGAATCTCGAGATCCTAGCAAGTTGGCTTGTGTCAAAACAACACTCAACACCTATCTCTCCTCATCGTGGTAACCACAAGAAAGAGTCAAATTTTTTATTGAGAATTAATTATTGTCAAGTGAGAGAATTCAAGTTTAAGGTTTCAAATCAAGCATTCAAGAATTCAAAATCTAGACTTCTTCTCAAGGATTCAAGGTGTTCTTCTCCATAGTTCAAGATTCTTTCCCTTATTGAAGGCTTAGCAAAGGAGTGTTCTATCAAGGAAGGAGATACACCCACATCTACATCTTATTTATTCTTCTCAATTAAGAATTTTGGAAAATTATAACATCCATCACATGAGGTTTTTTCTTTTATGATTCATTTTTTGTGTTAAGTCAAAGCTATTACATAAACATATTTGATAAATTTCAAAGAAGAATTTGTGACATGTTCTATTTTTAATATCTAGCCTACGCTAAATGACAACACACTTTCATTTCATTTCAAGGTTGTTTCCAAATAGGTGTTTGATTGAGGAAAACCCCTCTATCCAACCTTCTTCCTTGTTTTTATGTGTGCCGGTACAGTTGGTGCAGCTGTTAGGAATTGATCTGGAAAGTACAGGATCTATCAAGAGGAGTGTAGCTATATTTGGGCAAAACACCTATGTATAGAACGCCCCAAGGTTTCTTTTCCTAGGAAAAAAATTTCCAAGGCATTTTGTAGCTGTTAGATCACCTTCAAATTCATAATATAGGCCAGTACAGATCTTGGGTCCACATTTTAGGTCATTAAAGATTCCTTTTTATTTCTGTCAGTTTTCATTTTCTAAAAATCTGTATATTTTCTTGTTTAGGCTTCTATTATGCCTCATCATTATCATCCCTACCATTCCACCCCATCATTAGTGAAGGAGCATTGTCCCACTTCGAACTTAAGTCTCACTTGATCCTATTGGGGAATCCTCGTTTTGATTGTGCAATAGGAAAATGAAAACAATCCACATTACATTAACCACACCTTTTCCTTATTATACTTTTTTTTGAATGTGACACAATATTCCATTATAATTTTGGTGTTAGATATCCTTTGTGTCCTTAGATCTATTTTGGTTAATTTCTATCATGGAATTTACTAAGTTAGATTGGTGTGTGATAACCTAAGTTGTTACATTACTTCTTACTTCTCTTTATCAATCACATAGAGTGAATAATAATTCCTTGTATTTAATGATGTTTGTATTCCTTCATGGTTTTCTTGAATATAGTATTATGAGACTTTCAAATATCATTCTTCCTTATAAGGCATATTTCAAGTCCTTTATCAATATTTCATTTGGTTTTCTCAATAAATTTTTAGTAAAATGTGTGGAATATATTGATTACATAGGGGTCTTTGTTGATGGACCTAAAGATGACATTAGCATAAACAACCTTAATCCTACTCCTATGGTGTCGATTGATCATGAGGATAGAGATCAAGCTCCTAACAATCTCATATTAGCGAGACCTAGATCCTTCTCAACCCACCTTAATGGATATTCTTAAGGAAGCTAGTTTATGCACTTATTTAGATGACCTTAAACATTCCTCTTTTTATCAAAGAATTCTTCATAATCTCGATGTTAAACAATTTATTTATTATTTATTTCTAGTAATAAATTTAAGTAGACATGAAGATCTTGACAAACCTTCATCTTCTTCTCCACCTTAAGAAGATAAGAATACTGATAGGAATCCTAACCTCCCTAAAGAGAACATGTCCCTTTCTATTCCTCTTTATACTACACACTTTCATAAAGCTCAAGATGAATTCCCTCCCCCCTCTACATCAAAGGATAATTATAATGTGGGTTATGCCATTAATACTCAACAAGGTTTTAGTGGACAAGGTCTTGGTATTAATGAATATGGTATAAAAAAAAACCCTATAGATCCTCCTAAACAAGTTAATAGATCTGTTCTAGGATTTATACCTCAAGTGGCCATTTTTTCCTTCTTTCAATCCTTCTTCATCACAACACAAACCTCCTTTAGAGATTATTTTACCAACATCATCCATTGTTATACCTCCTTTTGATGAGTGTTTGGTTTTGGCTAAAGGAATCTATTGGAGACTTAAATATGATGCTAAGATTCATTTTCCTTTTAGACATTTTCCAAAGAATAAAAGACCTATTAATGGTGAATTTTTGTCTTTTTTCATCATAGCAATAAACATTGTCTTGTTGATTGTATTTAATTTACACAATTTGTTCAAGATTTAGTAGGTAGATCTCTTATTTCCTTAACAACAAATCCTATGCTTTTTCTTGATATAAAAAATATACCTTAGCATCTCTCTTTCCTATTATGTTGTTTTCCATCATGTAATATTAATAGCTTACATCATTTGGGGCTTTTTGTTTGCATGGTGTTCATTTAGAGAAAAATAATAGGTCATTTCCCTACTCCTTCCACTTGGGGGGAGGGTCTCTCTCGATCTTCTTTATTATCCTTTCAAAGGATTCATTATCTCTTTATGTTACAAGTGTGGTTACCGTTGAACTAAAAGAATGACCTGTCAATGCCCAATACAACCACTAGACTTATAGAATCACTATTACATTTGAGACCTCTTTTCGACAGCTATGCATTTCTTTTCTAACACTGTCCCGTTGGCCTAGCGACAAAGACCAGTGTTGCGGTTTTGGTGTCAGAATTAACAATGGTTGTACTGTCTATCATTATGTTGATGGTACTAACCATCACAATACGAGCTAGCTATGATGGTTACCATGCTATCGTTACATATTTTAGGTGTTTCTATTATGACACGTAGGTGTCGCATCTTATCTGTCGCTATTATGACACGTACGTATCACATCTCGTCTGTCTCTATTATGACACGTATGCGTCACATGTTATCTATCACTTTTTCAGACATGCAACAAATTTTCTATACATACGACATCAAGCCGTCGGTAATTTCTGACGGTCTGATGTCGTTTGTATAGAAAATTCATTGCACGTCTGCAAAAAGCGATGTCTAGGTGTCACAATACGAGCTGACTATAATGTTTATCATGTTGTCATTACATTTTATCTGTCGCTATTGTGACACCTAGGCGTCACAGAATGAGTGTCAAAATTACGATAGACGTGCGACAAATTTTCTATACATGCAACGTCGAGCCGTCGGCAATTGCCGATAGCTCGATGTCACATTCATTTTTTTAGTGTCGCTTTAGAGTTTTTAAGAGTTTAGTGTCATAGTGTCACTATTTTCAGTAATTGTGGTTTTACTTATTTCAAAACCATGATTTCAGGTGCTTTATTTGGGATAATTTCATTAGCGGCTGGCCAAATAAATATAAAATAATTGGTATTACCAAATTAGTTCATCCAAAAACTAGATAACTGTAACTATGTGATAAGTACAAGTAGGATATGTACTTACTTATGATATGTACATGTTCATTAAAACTATACTTATGATATGTACATGTTCATTAAATTCCATAACACATGAGTGCTGAAAAACTTCTACCGTATGAAGTATTATAACTTTTGAAAAGTAAATGGGAGAAATGTATGTAATGCCCAAAATTCATAACACTAGATTGGACATTAAACAAACTATTTATACTACTCTAAACATATCTAATTTGCAATATTTTTTTTCTTTCTAAATAATGACATACTACATTAATACATAGTGTAAACCTATTTGTTATATCATTTAATTGGAATTTAAAATGATAATAAATCTACTTAAAA
This sequence comes from Thuja plicata, assembly GCA_018584345.1. NCBI lineage: Eukaryota > Viridiplantae > Streptophyta > Pinopsida > Cupressales > Cupressaceae > Thuja > Thuja plicata. The sequence goes on from MU223474.1 coordinate 1,686,918, forward strand.
CAATAAAGCTTATTACAATGTCCAAATAACCAACATGACTTGCAACTGCATACCTGAATTTCTCTTTCTTGCCTGTGTATCCTATTCTCCTTGCCTCTCTATTTCCGCACCTGTATATGGCTACACAACTAGATGCATGATATAAAATTCATATTTTATTATATACAAGATTGTAAGATAAGCTACATCAATAACTTAGCTAAATCAATCATAAGGTATTAAAACTAGTTTCGTAAAGAGATGCAAAATATGTAAAATATTGGTAAGGGGTGGCAAGATTAAGGAAGAAATCAAAAGTACAAGACCTAATGCCTCAAGGGCTCATCATAGATGGCCTTGCCTATGTAACTCGTAGAGACATCATAGTTCAAGTTTAACTTCAAAACCAGTCTTTTAAAGGATGGTAGAAGTGGTATCAATCCTCTTCATCCAAAGGGTATCAATGGCATTTCTCTCTAAAGATTTACATAAGTCACATGAGTCACCTGATACATATGATAAAGATTTCATAGTAGACAATAAACAATTAGAGCTACATACAACTGAATACAACATGACATGGTAGTAATGAATAACCCACCCTTGAAGAGAGAGATATGGTACTTTTTCAATG
>MU223475.1:7369-19530 GCA_018584345.1 Thuja plicata
TAATTATTTTCAACATGTGAGATAATTGAATTCTTTTTGATTAAGAATTGCTTTATTTGATGAAATTAAATTAATTTAATTGAAATTAATTTAATTGGAATAATTTAATTAGTAAGTTTAAATATTTTGATTTAGACTATAGGAAATTGAGTTTAATTAATTAATTAATGGTAATTAATCAATTAAAGCTATTTAATTAAATAAAATTAATTATTTAATTAATTTTGGGAATTTAATTAGATGATTTTGGGAATGTATTTAGAGGAAAATAGATGATTAATTAATGATTAAAAAACCATTAATTAATAGATGAAAATGAGTGTTTTTAATGTAAAGTCGCAAGCCTGTCCATTTTAGGGTGTCTACATTTGCCCCTCTTTGATGCGATGTGACTTGTCGCAGTGTATCAAAGAATTTTCAGATTTGATCCTGCCCTAGCTTGCCCCAATGATAGCAAGTGGACTATATTCCCCCTCAACAAATTAAGCATAGAAAATGCGCCAGATGAGCATTAATTTGTTGAAAAAGTGAATCACTATATGATGATGATGAATGCATTCCTATGTTAGTTATGATGTTATTGATGATGGATGCATTGATTATATGATCTACTATGCACATGTTTTAGATTTTTCTTATGCAATAAATGAATGCAATCTACCATGCACAAAATTTTTGAGTAATGCATGTGTTAGTTAGAAGGAAGTTAGTTTGGAATGTGATCTCTAGGATTGATTGATAGATAAGGAATGATAGAAATGAATTTTTTTCCTTTTTTTTTTTTGATAGATATGATTTGATAGAAAGGATGAATGTCCCAAGTCGCTGCCCCTGTTTCCAATATTTGTCATCATTGCATCTTTTTTTGTATTTTCTGATATTCTGGAAGAGCATCGAATGATCCAGATCACATACCACCTGGATACCGCCATGACCTCTTGATAGCGGAAGGAGTAGAGGGATTGAATAGAAAGAGATCCATAGTGCACCCAAATATTGACCATCTGGATTCAATTATGTTCCCTGTTTGAAAAGAAAGAGAGTCAAAAGCACCCAGATATTGACCATCTGGATATCGCTTGTCCTCTGAATTAATCTAAAACAAAGAAACCAAGATAGAACTCCTATGTACCCAGAGTCCATCTGGATAATACTGTGAGCTCTTGATTTCTGACAGGGAAAGCCAAACAAACAAGATAGAACTCCTATGCCCCTAGAGTCCATCTGGATGGCTTCGTGAGCTCTTGTTTGCAACATAAAGGGAAAGACCAAAGAAACCAAGATAGAACTCTAAAGAAAACTCAGAGTCCATCTGAATAGTGCTGCGAGCTCTTGATTCTATAAACCAAACAAGAAAAATAATAGAGAAGGAATGTCCAATTCTTTCCTAGGTTTAAGCTCAGATCATGGAACTACGTGGATGCCAGATAAGTGAAAGCGCCTACCACATTTATCCTAAATCATCATGGCCCTGAAATTGAAGTGAACATTCAAAAAACAACAATCAAAGAAAATAAGTCATGATCTATCATAGCTACTCTCCTCACATGGTGGATCCTGGAGTAGCGTAAGAACATAACATCGAAATATAGACTGACAATATGATCGACTTGACTGACCTAGTCAACATTTTTGTGTGGTTCTTTGATGTAGTTGAATTCTCTTAATTGGCTCGGCTCTTTGGATAGGCTTGGTTGGCTTGATTGCTTTGATCGCGTTGGCAGCTGATTAAGTTGTCAGATGGGCTGAATGTGTGTTCGCAAAGCTCATGATTGTGACAATATTGATTAATAGATTTGATTTCTCTGATCGTATTGGTAGCTGATCAAGCTGTGTCAAATGTGCCCAATGCTTGTTCGCAAAGCTCATGGTTGTGACAATTTTTATTGATAGATTTTGATTTGATCAATTTGGCAGCTGATCAAGCTATGTCAGATGGGCCCAATGCTGATTTGCAAAGCTGATGATTGTGACAATTGATTGACTGGGCATGCTTTCCCCTTGCTTTCTTGATAACCGAGTTGGTTTTATTTCTTTGGGATTTTTGCAATTTTTTTATATTGAATTTTTTTGATGAAGATTGATTTTCTCTTGATTTTTGATCTTTTTAGGATTTTGATGAGTTTTTCAAATTTTAGGATTTTCAAGGACATTTGGAATCGCCCCCTTGTCTGGTGGACCAATATTAACCATGGGTAAGTGCTTGGTTCTCAGAGGGGATTGTGCTTCTGGATATAGCTTGGGATAGTCAGTCTTTCATTTTGAAGTGTGCTCAAGCTTTTGGAGCTCATTGATGGTGAAGCTAGTTTTGAACACTTGGCGCCTGTTTGCCAGGTTTTCACCAAGGTACCTGCTCAATAGCGCCTGATTGCCAGGTTTTCACTGAGAGAGCAATTTTTTTTCTCTTTACTTTTTTGCTTATTTTGGTTGTTTCCAAGGCACCTGATTGCCAGGTTTTCACTAAGGTAACTTTTGTATTTTTTGATTTTTTTGGTATTTTCTGTATATGTAGATAAATGCCTTAACCATAGAGACCTTTAAGGGTAGAACCTCTTTAGGTGCATGCTGTTGATGTAGTCAGGGAGCTGATCTCCTTCTGGTGTTGCTAGTATGAATGCCCCACTCTGAGTAGAGTTGACAATAACAAAAGGTCCTAGCCAGTTAGGCTCGAACTTACCGGGTTTGACTCGCTCTGCTTGATTCTTCTGATTTTCCATGAGGACAAGGTCTCCTAACTCAAATGTTCATGGCTTCACCTTCTTATGATATTTCCTTCTAAGGTGATTCTGATAGCCTTGTAAGTGGTCGAAGGCATGCTGCCTTCTTTCATCTAGTAATTCTAGTTCATTGAGCCTCGCCACTCTATAGTATTCGTCTGAAACCAGGTTCTTCAATGATATCCTTAGGGATGGGATTTCCACTTTGAGGGGTAATACCACCTTTGTTCCATAGACTAGGGAGAAAGGAGTTGCTCCTATATGTGTTCTCACACTAGTTCTGTATGCCCATAATGCAGGACTAAGTTGTAAATGCCAGTCTGGCCCTGATTCGTTTACTATTTTCTTCAGAATTTTTAGGATTGTTTTATTTTTAGCTTCAACTTGGCCATTCCCTTGAGGGTAGTAAAATGAGGAGAACCCTTGTTTGATGTGGAACTGTTCACATAGGTCTTCAACATCCTTGTTTTGGAAAGGGGTACCATGATCTGTCAGGATTGTTTAGGGGATCCCGTATCGATAGATGATGTGATTAAGTATGAACATTGCTATCTTTTTTCCAGTGATGTAAGTGAGGGGAATTTCTTCCACCCACTTGGTGAAGTACTCCATTTCTGCTATGATGTACTTGTGTCTGTTTGCTGAAGAAGGTGTGATTTTGCCTACCAGGTCAAATCCCCACATTGAAAATGGTAATGGTGATGTAATGGGGTTTAGTTCTTGTGCTGGTGCATGGATTAGGTCTCCATAAATTTGACACTGTCTACACCTTTGAACATGCTTGTGTGCATCTATCTCTATTGTTGGCCAATAGTATCCCATGAGGATTATTTTCTTAGCTAAGCTGTTGCCACCTCCGTGGGTTCCACATATTCCTTCATGTACCTCGTACAAACCTTTCTGGGATTCCATGGAAGTGAGACATCATAGTAATGTTCCATCGAGACTTCATCTGTATAGAGTAGTTGAGAGGATTATATACCTAGAGGCTTGGCAGATGAGGGCTTTTCTCTGGTTCCTAGACAGGTTTGGAGGTAAGACGTTATTTTGGAGATAGCTATAGACATCTTGGTACCATGGGGATTCAAGACCAACAAGTACACATGCTGATTTTGTGATAGATGCCTGATGTGATGGTACCAAGAGTTGCTCCACTAGAAATTGGAATTTGGTATCATTACCTAGCATATCAATCAGTGATGCTATGGTAGCCATCGCATCTGCCACTTTTTTATGTGCTCTGGGGACTTGCACGAAGAGAATGTAATGAAACTTGGTGTGCAGTTGTTCCATCTGTGCTCTGTAAGGTATGAGCTTCTCATCTTTGGTCATGTAATCATTGTTAACTTGACTAATGAACAACTGCAAATCACCAAAGACTTTCAAATTCTTGATTCTCCATTGGATGGCTATCTTTAGACCGATGACCAACACTTCATATTCTGTTATATTGTTGGTGCATTGGAAGTTAAGTCTAAAAGACTTTGGAATGGTATCATGATCTGGAGTGATAAGAACTATCCTTGCCCCCGCACCATGGTTTGTACATGATCCATCAAAATAAAGTTGCCATACCTCAATCGCCGGTTGTAGTGTCATGATAGATTCGTCAGGAAAGTCTGAAACAATAGGCTGGTGGTCTTGAATTGGTGCCTCTGCTAGTTGATTTGCTATCACTTGTCCTTTGATGGCCTTTCTATCTACATATTCAATGTCAAACTCACTTAAGATCATTACCCACTTGGCCAGTCCTCCAATGAGCACTGCTTTGCTCAGGAGGTACTTGAGAGGATCAATATGTGCAACCAATTTCATTTGGTGACTCAACATGTAGTGTCTGAGCTTCTGAGAAGTGAAAACAACTGCCAGGCATGACTTCTCAATTGGCATGTAGTTTATCTCATATCCAACCAAAGTCCTTCTTAGATAATAGATGACCCTCTCCTTTCCTGCATCATCATGTTGTGCCAAGAGGACGCCTAATGCTGATTCAGTCGCTGAGATATATAGAAGCAATGGTCTACCTTGTACTGGTGGGACCAATATAGGAGATTTTAGAAGGTAGTCTTTGAATGTCTAAAATGCCTGTTCACATTGCTTTGTCCACATGAACTTGATGTCTTTATGCAATAGATGTTGGAATGGGTGGCACTTGTCTGCTAGTTGAGCTATGAAGCGTCTGATTGATTGGAGCCTTCCTTGTAACCCTCTTAGTTGTATTAGGTTTGAAAGTGGAGGCATGTCCAATATTTCCTTGACCTTTGCTGGATCCACTTCAATTCCTCTGTGTGATACTATGAATCCTAGTAATTTTCCCGCTGTGACACCGAATGCACACTTTTTTGGATTTAGTCAGACTTTGAATTTCTGCATTCTATCAAATATGGGTCCCAAAACTTGTAGATGATCCTTTCAGAGTATTGATTTGGCTAATATGTCATCCACATAGTCTTCCATTGTCTTGTGGATGATATCATGAAATATGGTTGTCATTGGCCTCTGATATGTTTCTCCAGCGTTCTTTAGACCAAATGGCATGACATTCCAACAATATGTTCCCCAAGGACATGTGAAAGCCATTTTTGTGTTGGTCCTCTGGCACTATCCTTATTTGGTTGTAACCTGAGAAGCCATCCATAAGTGATAGCATTTCATGCCTTGCCGTTAGGTCCACTATCATATCGATGTTTGGTAAAGGAAAGTCATCCTTGGGACATGCTATATTGAGATCCCGGAAGTCTGTGCAAATCTGTATTTGACCACTATGCTTCGTAATTGGTACCAGATTAGATATCCAATCTGCATATGGTATAGGTCTGATGAATTTAGCATCTAGAAGATTTTTCAGTTCGACCTTGACTAATAATGCAACGTGAGGATGCATCTTTCTTAGCTTCTGTTTGACAGGTTTGGCGTTTGGTAGCAGTGGGAGATAGTGTAGAACCAACTCTAGGTCTAAACCTAGCATGTCCAAGTAAGACCATGCAAATTTGATCATTTTGGCTTTGAAGAAACTGATGAACTGCTCTCTCTCCTCAAGGGTGAGAGATCTCGCCAAGTAGATGTTCTTTGCGTTCTTGTCATCCCCCAAGTTGATTTCCTTGGTCTCTTCGGCTAGTAGTACTGATTTCTCCTCTATTAAGGGGAGGAGTTCTCTCTTTCCATCTTCTAGCACCTCAGAAAGGTTTTCGCTAGAAGATACGTCTTCTTTTAGCTTTTTACTATTTTGTTCTTTTTTCTTTTGTGGACTGGAAAGAGGAGCTTCCTCCCCGAAATATGCTGCTTTGTCTAGGTTAAAGGAGAATCCTGCTTTGTGATCTCTTGACAGAATGCCTTCCCTTAGTCCCATGAAACGAGCTATTGCCTCATCATTCTCAAAGACATCTAGATCAGGTGGTCCTTGTTGATCCCATGCTATAAGCTCAGGGTGTACAAGACAAACACTTTCACTACTGTTTGGTTCAGGTTGACTAAAAGGGACTGGTGATATGGTGCCTACAAAATTAGACTGTGATGAGGACACACCACTTGAAGGCTGATGGATGACATGTTTGTCTATACAGGGTTGTTCGGTAATTGTCAACTGTTCAAATAGGTCTTCTAGATTTATGATAATGTTGACTCAAGGGGAAAAATAAGGGATTGATGGTTCAGAATCATGGAGGGATCTCCACTCATACTCATGGGAGTTTTTCTCAATGGAATGTTCATCCGATGTCTCACTTCCTTGGTTATCGTTGATTGCTATGTGTAGGTTTATTTGGGATTGTGTGGTTCCCTCTTCGACGGGCAACAACTGCGCTAATATGTTTCTTATTAGGACATGCTCAGTGTTGTGGCCTCGGTGCATCTATGCTACTTGCTCTTGATTGACTTGAATGTCTTGGATCACCAGACTAGTGTTTTGTTGTCCATAGCCCAAACCTCTTGTGTTTCTTTGGGTTGGTGGTAGAGGCAATTCATATATTCCTTGTTGTCTTTCCCCCAGCCCAGTTGTGCCATCGTACCCAAATATTTATATCATTGTGTATCCATTACCATAGTTTGACAAGGGTAATGGTGGTTGAATTATCTTAGGGGAGTCTTGGTATAACTAGGTATTGATGTCTTGCTCAAAAGGATTCTCTTCCGCTATGTCTCCCCATCGCACAAAATTTGTGGGTGGACATCTAAATAGAACCGATTGCAGAGTTTCTGTTGCAATAATAGGTTGTGGCATACCATGAGTCCTTGGGCTTTGAGGCATGTGCATGATGGTAAAAGCCTCTTCATATCTATATTCACCACATCCCTTGTTTGTGATGGATATCTTGCCTACTTTCTCTGTGACATCTTTAAGGGTTGAATTTGAAAGGGAGGAGTTACTTGCATCCTGGTTAATGACTATCTTCCCCGCTGCCCGTGTAACATCTTTGGGATTCAAATCTGAAGAGGACGGGATGCTTGCATCTTGATTTGATGGTACTTGGTTATCGGTGCTAATTTGGACCGCGTTGTAATATTGGAAGGGATTGGGATCTCCCTCTATGATGATCTCCTCTCCCTGGTGAGGGAATTTGATGCATTGATGGTATGTTGATGGTATGACTTGTAGTTCATGTATCCAAGGTCTCCCTAGTAACATGTTGTATCCCAACTCAAGGTCTAAGATTTGGAAGGGTGTGTTTTTGACCATAGGACCAATGCGAATAGGTAGAATGATAATACCCTTAGAGGACCTTTCCTCTTCATCATAGGCTCTGATATTTATCCTCCTTGTGACATCAATGCTTGATTCTAAATAACCCAGTTGCTTGATTAACTTTAGAGGACAAATGTTTAACCCAGCTCCACCATCAACAAGGACCCTACAGACAACGCTTTTGTGGATTTGGACAAGTAAGTGTAGAGGATCATTATGCAGGGGTTTATGCGGTGGCACATCATGGTCTGTGAAAGTGGCATGTTTGTTAGCCGCTATATGGTTGACCATCATTTGGAAGCTTTCTGGTGTTATGTCCCTTGGGACAACTGCATTTTGTAGTGCTTGGTCAAGTGCCAGTTTATGCTGCGGAGATATGCGGAAGAGGTCAAACATGGAGATCTGGGCAGGTGTGCGCTTTAGTTGGTCCACTATGCTTGTTTGTGGATCCGATTTTTTTGTAGGATTGGCGGTTGTAGTAGCTAAGGATGGTACTCCTTATAAGATGACTCTAGCACAACATGTAGTTACAGTGCAATTGTTACCTTGGTCTGTGACAGTGATTGTGGCCACATGGTTATCTGAAGGGTTTAGGCAATTTATGACATTATCACTATTGGCGTATGTATAGTTAACTTTATTGGTTTTTCCACTAGACCCAGAGGATTTTCCCTTGTTGTGATCATGGAAGGTATCATTGAAAATGGTGTGATTAGTAGTGCCTTTAGTTTGAGTGTTTGTCACATCAATGATTCCTATGTCAATCATATCTTGGATAGCATGTTTCAATCGGTAGCAGTTGGCTATTTTGTGCCCCTTGACATGATGAAACTCGCAAAAATATTTGTCATTATACCACTTTGGCTTATTTTCATCTTGTTCAAAGTCTGATTTCTGGGAGAGTGATAGTGTTTGATTGTATCAACTTGCGTAAAGCTGACTCTATCGGCTCTCCCAATGGTGTGAAATCTCATTGTTGGAATTGAAACTGTGGTTTGCATTGATTCTGTTGATGACTGTTTGACACAACGGCCACTTGTACAGGGGGAGGTTGGTTTTGAGTGTATGCCTGTTGAGTGGGCCCTGTGGGGTTTTGGTTTTCCATAGGTGCACCTTGTAGTGACACCTTGGGTTGCACATAGTTGACTGTCTTGACATCGATGACACCATCGCTAGTGACATTTTTGTTCTTGTTCCACCACTTAGCTTTTTCTGTTGCATTTTTATTTGTGTTCATTTGTGTGGGATCTGCAAGGATTCCTCGTTTGACCAAGTTCTGCTCACAATGAACTCCTCTTTCGATGAGTTGTGTGTAGTTCAAAGCTAGCTGTAACTCTGTTGTGAATGACATGTCTGGGATCAGATTGTCAACAAACATGACTATTAAGTCTTGTTCGGGCACATCATATGTTATACAGTTTTCCGTGTTCCTCCATCTCTATAGGAATTTCACAAAAGACTCTCCATCTTTTGGTTTAATGTCGCAAAGGTCCTTGATGCTGACCTTGCGCTCGATGTTATGATGGAAATGAGCTATGAACTTTTCAGCCAATTCTCCCCAAGACTGAATGCCATGAGGTAGATGTGAGAACCATTCCATTGTTGGTCTGGCTAAACTTTGTGGGAATAGTCGCATTAGATATGTCTCATCATGAGCGACTTTGACGCAACTAGCAAAGAACTCTCGGATATGCTTAATAAGGTTGGTACTGCCCCTGTATTTGTCAAATTTTGGCACCGAGAAGTGGTTTGGGAGTGGAGACATTTGAAGAGAATGGTCAAAGGGGTATGGGTATAAGTCCTCTACAGTATAGGATTTAGTGTGCCCCTGATTTTGCATATCCATCATTTGGGTTTGAAGGGTTTGCATTTGTTGCATTAGCATGTCCGTTTGATATTGAGGCTGATGCGTGTGGACATTCCTTTGTGCCGTGGTGGGTATGAGGCTATGCCTCTGTGTCCCTTGAGTGGGAACATAGGATTTCATCCTAGGGATTTGATATTGATTCCCCACCGAGTGATTTGTAACTGGAGGGACATGAGTAGTCCATGGTGGGTTATGATGTGTTTGCTGTTGTGACTAAAACTGGGGTTGATAATGCTGGGGTAGGTATTGCTGCTGCTGAGGTTGGGTTTGAAACTGGGGTTGCTGTTGCTGAGGTTGGATATGAGGCAACTAAAGTTGGGGTTGTTGTTGTAGAGGTTGGATTTGAGGCAACTGAAGCTGGGGTTGCTATTGCGGAGGTTGGAACTGAGGCAACTGAAGCTGGGGTTGCTATTGCGGAGGTTGGATTTGAGGCAACTAAAGCTGGGGTTTCTATTGTGGAGGTTGGATGGGTGTCAGAATGGGAAAAGACGTAGCTTTGGGAGGGCCTTGACTGTAAATAGGTCGTGCAGAGATGGATCCTTGTGGGCATGACATGTTGATCCCAAGACTAGTGTGAATGGATTGTAGCAGTGACATAGTTTCAGAATAGTTGGTGTTTGGTGGAATGGAAGGCATAGCATGAGAGCTTGATTGTGCTGGCCATGAGACCAAATGTGGAGGCATACTAGTGACCATGGGTGCAGTTAGTTGTGAGCCTGTCATGCCTTGAGTAGATGATGTACTAGCTTGGGTCAGGTCATTGGTTTGATTGGATATAGTCTGTGTCGATGTGGGTAAAGCCAATGGTGGAAAGATCTGTGACACAATAGGAAGTATCTGAGGAGTGTTAGTAGTGTTTTGACCTATGAGAGGATTTTCGGGCCATATAGTTGATACATTGAATTCAGCGAGGAGTTTGACTCCCTTCTTTATTAACATGGCCAAGTAACGTTCAGGATTCCTCTCTACAACATCGTCAACTACTTTGGTGGAGTAGGCATCTTGTTCCACATCTTCAAGTTCTTCTTCGGTGATATCTTGGAAAAAGGCTGCCCCACGGGGCTATTCAATGAATAGAGCAGAAATGGTGTTCATGAAGGGATTGTTCTCTTGCTCTATTTCCCAAGCGGGGAAACGGTTGATGTATGAATCATCAAGTTGAGCTCTAGCCTTAGACCTTGTGTAAGGTCCTCCATGAGGTGTTTGAGACATAGTGCGGTCCAGGTTTTGTAACTAAAACAAGTGATATAAAGCAAACAAAGAAGAGGATCCCTTCTAAGAAAAGTTTGAGTTATGTTTTGGACAAGGGTAATTCTAAGGACATATTTTGATATAACTTGATCTCAAAGTGGTGATGATAACAGATAAGATTTGCTGACCTTTGTCTTGGACAAAGTCAATTTGATAAAGATAATGATGTTTGATATGATGAGATCAAGATATTTCGAGTATGAGCTTTTGAACTAACAATGTTTTTGACAATAATTGTGCTTTACAGAGAAAGGGTAATCTTTAATGTTTAAAGATTCACACAATGTTCTTTGCGTTTTCCTGGGATAGACACTAGTTTTGGACACCAAATGAAGAATTCTTTCAAGGTTTTTAGGTCAGAACAAGAAAATAGTATATCTGGTCAAAAGTGGTTCAATTTCACCGATTGTGGTAAAATAACTGGGCGATTGTGGTAGTTTATCACACACAAGGCTTCTAATTTGCAAGATAGTTGATGTTGACAACCCTAGACTTTAACACTTTTGACTCATTTTGACAGTTTGGATGTTTTGTTTTGCGTTTTCAAAAACTGATCAAAGGAACAAGCACAATAGACACTGTGTTTTGAAGAATGAAGACTGAAACTGTGTATGTTCTACAACTTTTTCAAGTTGCAAGGTTATCACGAGGTCTCAACAATGAACATGTTATGTATGTGGAGCCTAATTAGACTTAGTTTCTTTCAGCATGGTTCCCCCCCAGACATATCTTTATCGGCCCCAAGCTCGGGGTCAAGGGGCAGTGCCCCAGGCGGGGTCAAGGGGCAGAGCCCCATGGCGCGGTTGAGGGGCAGCGCCCCTCGATGCCAACAATGACTTATTAATATTTTAAAGGGTCAACCATTGATTTTCTATTAGTTAGAGTGTTTTTTCCCTAATTAGGTTAGTTCAAATATGCTTGTGAAAAGAGCTTAGGGTTTCGAGATTTCATTGTATGAGGGATTTTTCGTAGCTTCCTGTGATGGTATTGAGTTGCAGGTTTCAGATTGTAATCGCTGGATAATAATAAAAATATTGGACTCACTATTGGTGGATGTAGCCCAGGGATTGGGTGAGCCATGTTAAATCTCTATGTCATTTGTGTTCTCTTCCATGTTTATATTTGCATTATTTTGCTTATTATTCTAACAAGTGGTATCAGAGCGAGGTTTTTTTGTTCATTTTTTCATCTATTCTCTGAAGCAGGTCTCACGAGTTAGTGGGAGAGTCTCTTGGTTAAGTGGGAGAAATGGAAGACGAGGGTAGGCTAAAGGTTGATAAGTTTAATGGGCAGAACTTCTAGTTATGGAAGATGCAAATGGAGGACTATCTCTATCAGAAGGATGTATGGCGGCCATTAGAGGGAATAACCAAGAAAGAGGCAGCAATGTCTAAGGAAGATTGGGATATTTTGGATAGGAAGGCACTGGGGAGTATTCGTTTATGCCTAGCAAAATTGGTGGCATTCAATATTACTGGAGCAACGATAGCTAAAGATCTGATAGAAACCCTAGCGAAGTTGTATGAAAAGCCTTCAACTTCAAACAAGGTATTTCTCATGAAGCGTTTATTTAACATGAAAATGGTAGAAGGTGGATCAGTCACTGATCATTTGAATGAGTTTAATATAGTTACAAGTCAGTTAA
>MU223475.1:22239-33813 GCA_018584345.1 Thuja plicata
AAAAATGTCCAAGATACCTTATGCTTCAGCTGTAGGGAGCTTAATGTATGCTATGGTATGTACTAGGCCAGATATTGCACATGCAGTGGGAGTTGTTAGCCGGTATATGAGTCACCCTAGGATTGAGAATTGGAATGCAGTCAAATGGATTCTCAGATATTTGAGAGGTATATCCAATAAGTGTTTATACTTTGGGGGCTCTTCTACTATTGTTCATGGCTATGTTGACTCAGATTTGGCAGGAGATATAGATACCAGATGGAGTACTACAGGTTATGTATTTACTGTTGGTGGGACAACAGTGAGTTGGATTTCTCGGTTACAAAAGGTGAATGCGTTATCCACTACAGAGGTAGAGTATGTTGCTACTACAGAGGCAACCAAGGAGATGATATGACTTCAATTCTTCATGGAAGAATTGGGACATCCACAGGCAGATAATTACTTGTATTCAGATAGTCAGAGCGCCATTCATCTTGCAAAGAATTCTTCTTTGCACTCAAAAACAAAGCACATATAATTGCGATATCAATTCATCCGGTCAGTTTTGGATGATGGACAGTTAAAGTTGGAGAAGATACATACAGATGATAATCCAACAGATATGTTTACAAAGGCAGTGACAAGGGAGAAGCTGAATTCCTCTTCAGCTTCAGTTGGTCTTCTAGACTGAATTGAATAAAAGAACAACAAAGTCCAGGGTGGTTTCTTTATTCCAGTGGGAGCTACAGGTTTGGTCGATTAGTCTCCAAGTGGGAGGATATTTTTGTGGAGACTGATCAATCTCTGAGTGGGAGATTTTTATGTATGTGTAGCCTAATCAGACTCGGTTTCTTTCAGTGCGGTTTCCCCACAGACATATCTTTATCGGCCCCAAGCTCGGGGTCAAGGGGCAGAGCCCCTTGTGGGGTCCTGTGGCAGCGCCCCAGGTGGGGTCAAGGGTCAGAGTCCCTGATGGGGTCAAGGGGAAACGCCCCTTGCCTTATTAATATTGTAAAGGGTCGACCATTGATTTTCTATTAGTCAGAGTATTTTTTCCCTAATTAGGTTAGGTCAAATATGCTTGTGAAAAGGGCTTAGGGTTTCAAGATTTCATTGTATGAGGGATTTTTTGTAGCTTCTGGTGACGGTATTGAGTTGCAGGTTTTAGATTGTAATCACTGGATAATAATAAAAATATTGGACTCACTATTGGTGGACATAGCCCAGGGATTGGGTGAACCACGTTAAATCTCTGTGTCATTTGTGTTCTCTTTCGTGTTTATATTTGCATTATTCTGCTTATTATTCTAATAGAACAGTCAGATTTAATCTAGGTCAATGGCTTCAGAATACAATGTTATAGGCCCAATGCTTGAATGTCCATTAGCTCACACAACAATTGTCACGCTACTAGGACATGAAGGTCCACGATGTAGGTGCCCGTGTTTTTGCTGTTTCCAGGTATTGTTGCCGTGGAGTGAAGATCTCTTTCACTACACAAACACTATGGGACACATATGTTGGGGATCTTGGGGGGGGAATTATGCAACCCCTTGCACTATAATAAGGTATCTGTTCAGAGGTAAAATGGGCTGGCCTCTATTTAACAAGGTTGTAGTAAGGGTCCGTGGTGTCTCTCCAATCAGTTTGTACGTGCGTGACTCACTTAAGAGCCTAGTTGATCACGCTGGCTCCTTAGGGATATTCACCCAATCTAGACTATCATCAACATGCCTCGCCCAAGCTTGGCTAGATAAGATGAAACTTTGGTTCGCGCCTTGTTTATATATTGATCAGAAGGATTACCAGTTTAAGGTCGTTCTCCAAGGAAGAAGCGCATTCCCTGGACATGCCTTTCTAAAAAAGTATAAAGGTTTGTAATCTAACAGTTTGTGCAAGTGCACTTAAAACTCAAGACATGAGGTAAATCGATTAAGCTCCAAATTTTGAAATGTGAACTAAGCTACACCACCATACAAGCACAAATGTTCAATTTTAAGCCCAAAAGTAGGTGTTGATTGCTTGTTCAATTTTAATGCACCAAATTGAGAGATTCTTTGCCTTTGTTTAGTTTTAATCCCCATGTCAAGTTTAAGCCCAAATCCAAAATATGAGGTGTGATATGTTTTGCAAGCACTGTTCTTTTTAAACCCAAATCGACAAATGAATTCCTTTTAGTTTTGTGTTGTTTAAACAGGTTAGTACCAAAAAGATTATTTGCAAAATAAGGATATAAGTAACTTTGAAATGAAAAATGATGCTTACCAAACTTACCCTTCTCTGTCCTTGGTGACTTTGACCCAATCCTGCACAGAAACCGAAAATAATGTCAATTTAGAAACAGTTGGGTAGAAGTTTTGGATTTGATGTCTGCAATATTTCCTGCGGTTGCGGCAATCTTCCTGCAAATGCAGTGATTTTCTGTCAAATGCGGTAAATAACTGGCAAGTGCGGCAAAATGCTGTTGATTGTGGCATGGATCAGACAAATGTGGCAAAATGTTGTCGATTGTGGCACGGATCAGAAAAATGCGGCAAACTTATTGCAATTGCGGTACAGATAAGGCGATTGCAGCAAAATACTAGAAGACAGAAGACAAGAAATGGATAGAATAACTGCAAAAGCCTGCAATCAATTGCGATATTAAACCAGTCGATTGTGACATAGTATGGACGATTACGGAAAAATACCAGCAATTGCAAAATAGTACAAATGTCAAAGAAAAGTGTGATTTTTAAATTTACGACCGTACGGCCGTGGTTGATCAATCCATTTCTTCGTTTGTAAGAAATATTTGGGCTATTTTTTTCACGTCGGGTTCACCAAAATGTACGCCTCTCTCTTTGATTCCCACAGCTTTCCAAAGGCGAGGGTTAGTAGCAAAGGTTTCACAAATGAATGCAAATCGAGTATATAATGACTACTAAATGAATAACAGAAACGTGAGCAATAAAATGTACAAGCAAGAGAAAAGAAGACAAATAAATGTAAACTCCACGATGCTTGAAGCTTCTATTATTTCTTTCCACTCCTTCCTAAATGCTGTTCTTGATGCTCAGTATTGGCTGGGCAGCGTCTATGACTTGAGAAGCTTTGAGAATTTGATAATTGAAATGTGTTTGTGTGGTCGCAAGATGGCTTGAATGCTAGAACCAAACTGATGGAGTAATAGCGCACAAGAGCTTGAAATCCTAGACCCTTCAAATGGTTATGAAGGGTTTATTATATAGGAATTGGTGATGATATGAACGGTTGAGATCAATCCCAGAGATGGGGAGATGAACGGTTGAGATTGAAAGGAACAGGAGAGATCCTCAATAAACTCCACCTCTTTATTTGGTAAAGAGGAGATAGAGTTTGGTTAACTGAAGAGCTAATTATGAGTTGCCTTTTTGAACTGAAGAGGTGGGTGAAGTTACCCATGTGGACTGAAGAGATGGGTGGAGTAACCCATGTGATCTAATTGGAGTTATCTCTTTGAAGATAAATGATTATTTAATTCATTTATTTAATAATTATTTTCAACATGTGAGATAATTGAATTATTTTTGATTAAGAATTGCTTTATTTGATGAAATTAAATTAATTTAATTGGAAGAATTTAATTAGTAAGTTTAAATATTTTGATTTAAACTATAGGAAATTGAGTTTAATTAATTAATTAATGGTACTTAATCAATTAAAGGGACTTAATCAATTAAAGCTATTTAATTAAATAAAATTAATTATTTAATTAATTTTGGGAATTTGATTAGATGATTTTGGGAATGTATTTAGAGGAAAATAGATGATTAATTAATGATTAAAAAACCATTAATTAATAGATGAAAATTAGTGTTTTTAATGTAAAGTCGCAAGCCTGTTCATTTTAGGGTGTCTACACTGGTAAACAGGCACCTCTTGTTACACAATGCTATATCTATTACAACACCACTTGGCTTAACGCATTTGCTTTCCTGCATTACTGCTTTCCTGCTTTCATTTGCTTTCAGTTCCCGTCAAGACACCAACTCACATGGATTGAAACTGGTCATACTCTCAGGGAAACCCTCATGATCTAGGGGAGAACTATCCTTTTATCTTTTAAGGATCTTCTTCAAATCAGTCACCAGTGGTTCTCACTGCATTTTCCTACTGTCGCTATTCTATTGAGACTACTCACATTTGTTATAGTTGGAGTTATACTCACACGCTCTATCTATCGATACTCAGTCTTGACGATTCTATGCTTTAGTCTGTACATATCTTTCAGTCACTTTCATGACACTCTGGTTCCTTTGTGGACCCTCCTGACTTGTCATTGATTCAGCGCCATACACTTGGGGGAAATCACATCTAGTTTGTCCTCACAACATATGTCAAGTCAGTCATCCTTACTTGGGGGAACAGGCCCACCATTTGATCACATCTTTGGTTTACACCTGCGTCTGTAAATCTTGTCACTTCTCAAGGACAACTCGCTATTGACACAAACTGGTGTTTTTCAACACCACCATAAACAACATTTTTTAACACTATCTTTGGACACATCTGTGTTTTTTTTAGCACACATTGGATATCTCAAACGTAAACATCTATCGATAAAAATCAAACATAATGCACTCACAAGCACAAAGGTGTTTTTTAACACCCTCTCAACTTGAACACATTCGCAAAACTTTGAAACTGGCTGAGCTATGCTTGAATATTTCTTTGTATGCTGTCTATTCTCATAGTTTTCATTGATATTTTCTTTGTCTATTGCTTGTTGGTGTAGTCTCGATGATTCAACAATGTAAAATAAATAGGGTGTATGTGATAAGAGCTCCTGTAATAAGGTGGAACAACCTCACATCCCTCGATCTTATTTATTTGTACGCCATGGTGAGGTCGGTACTATCTCCTTGCTTGTTATTGCTCTGTTTGTTATTGTTTTGTTTGTTATTGATCTATTTGTTTACGCATGATCACACTCATGGTTATCTTGGCCTTGAATGCCTCGATACTGGTGTACTCTTGCAACATTAATTGGAAACAATGTTCAGGTCATCTTGGCTTTTGTGCCCTGGTGCTTACATTCATTTCCTACATTTATCTGATGCAAGTCATATTCATATCCTTATAGTTGCATTGTGGTGCCAGTAAGGGTTGTATTGACTTAGATGTTCCAAAAAATGCTCAATGATGATGATTTTACGATGGGCCTCATAACCATGTCCTAGAATTGCACTTTCATATTGCATCTAGCATAGAATTGCATTTGCATATTGCATCTAGCATAGGATTGCATTTTCATTCTAGACTTGCATTGTGGCAGCAATTCAGTGTTCTCTTCTTTGCATTCTCCTAGGTTCATACATAGGGGAGTTCTTCTTTAGAGTCTTGGTTTCATCATGACTGACCAAGTGTTCTAATCCTTGCTCTCTATCTTCAACTATATGCTCAACCCATTTTCAGGATCAAAATCAAAATCTAACACTTCTATATCGCTCAAAATTGCATTTTAAATTTTTTGGGACTGACGCGATCAGACGCTTGTGCAGTCGACTTTCTGACATCGCTTTCTTGTCAAAATCATATCTTATCATCATTTTCTTAAATATTTTACTTTTTTCCCTCAAAAGTCAACTTTGGTCAACCCTAGTCAAACTTGGTCAATCAGACCTCGAAATCACTCAAACTTGATTCTGAATCTTCCAAATTCTTCCATAATCTATTCTGAGTTCTTCCTGATCTCTGATTCAACATCTATCTACAATTTTCCCGCTCTTCATCATCATTATGACGTGTCATCTTTCCATTTTTCTCCCGAGGGGGCAGGATGATTACATCATTCAATCTATTTCAATCAATCTGATATGATTTTCAAAAGGTCTCATCACTTGGGGCATGTTCAGTTTTTTTGTACCTCACAGTCAAAACTGGATACTCCACAATCAATAAGGGTGTCTTTTTTCCTTATATCTTATCATCTTTTAAGTATCTGAGTAATCTAACTTAGATTATTGAGGATCAAGCTCCATTCTGGAGATGGTTGTTGAAAACTATCTTTTTGGGATAGGTATCAGGGCAATCTAACCCTGACTCCTGATAATCAAGCTCCATTTTGGAGATGATTCTAAACGTCTATTTGCTATCTTTTGAGATAGGTATTAGGGAAATCTAACACGTGACTCCTGAAGGTTAAGCCTCATTCTGGGGATAGCCTTGGGAAAGATATCTATCTAAACTAGTGTCTTGGCAATCTAACCTAGATATTGGGGGACTAAGCTTCGTTCTGGAGATAGTCCTAAAATCTCTATTGATTATCTTGTTGGATAGGTATCGGGGTATTCTAACTCTGACTCCTGAAGGTTGAGCCTCATTCTAAGGACAATCTTGTTAAAGATATCAAATCTGTTAGGTATCAGGGCATTCTAACCTGGATCCCTAAGGATCAAGCTTCATTCTGGAGATGACCCTTGAAAACTCTACTTGACCAATGTCTCAAAAACCTAACCTAGACTTTGGAGAGTCAAGCTCTATCCTGGAGATGACTCTGAGATCTCCACCAATGTTCAAACCTATTCTTCTATGCTTTAGGCATCAGAATATTCTTTGAATCAATGCGCTTCTCGCACATCAATTCAAAGAGGGGCAAAATGTAACACCCCAAAATTGGCATCTTGCAACCCTATCCAATTTTGTTGTATTTGTCACTCTTCTAGATCATCAAAGTCCTATTGTACTAGGCAATTTTGAGTTTTGACAGACTCTACTCGACCTGAGTGTCAAATGTAGAAAATCCTAAATCTACATTAATCATACATCATATTTAATTCCTAAATATCTATTGGCTAAACAAACCTTATGATTGAATTAATTTAATTATAAAGTCCTAGCACTTTAATTAAATTAAATTCACCCCTTTTAGCTAAAACACATAAAAATGAATTAAATAATATTTAATTATTAAGTAAATATCCTCATTTCAATAATTGAATTTAATTATTCAGATAATTGAGAAAAAAACTATTTATGAGGTCATATTTATTTAATTAATTGGATATTCTCTCAAAAATCTTTCTTCTGTTCAGAAATAGAATATTTGAATTAATTGTGCTTTAAAGAGAAAGAAAACAATTTAATTCAAATAAAACAGAGTTAAATCAAGGAAAGGAAACAGTTAAAGCAGAGAGAAAACAATTTATTGTATTCTTTTGAATAAAGCTTTCTATTCTGAACTGGCTTTTCTATCTGTTTTATTTCAAAGAGGAAAGTTTCTGTTCTGATCATCTCTGAGTCTATAAAAGAACTCTTAGTCTCTCATTCAAACCCTTCCTGAATTTCTACTCATATGCATTGTTAGAATACTGAATTATTGTCACATTTCTTAATATCTCATATAGAATAATTTCATATTGCAATAAGATAGTTTCAATTTCTAGAATAATTGCATTGAAAATCATGTCTTAGATTATCTTACATATCTCATTTCTTAGAATAATCTTGCATTGTATTGCATTCATGGAGATAAATCCTTCATTCCTAGATTGGTCCATGGTTGTGAGACTCTTGTTCTGAGAGTAATTTCAAAAACGCCGTCTGGATAGAAGGCAACAGGTTGAATCATGCAGGCAGACATGATGAATAATCTTATATTCAGTCTTGTGTGTACTTGGTGAAGAAGGACTATGTTGAAGTGTATGTTGAGTTAACAAGGCCAAATTTACCACATAGATAATGAACCATGGCTATGGAAAGGATGCTCAAATATATTGATAAGGTGATGATAAATGATAGATATGGAGGATGAAGGTAGATGGTGGTTAAGGTTTTATGCCACATATTGGATAAGAGGGATGTAAGGATAGAAAATAGGTGTTGGATAATGGATAGGAGGATAAGAAACATGTATATTATGGATGGAAATGTTGGGAAGATCAACTTTGACACACACTTTGAAGGGTGGTGGAATGAAGGAGGAAAAATGGATGGGGAAGCTTGAAATTGTGATGGAGGAAAGATTGTGTATTTTGGAACACAAGGACCCAAAATGGATGGACACGGTGATGAAGTATCTGAGGTAGTGGATTTTGGGACATGAGAACCCAAAATACATTTGGAAGATGTAAAATATTTTAAAGGAGGTGGAGCGGAAGCATTTGGAAGCTTGAATGTCAACTTTGATTTTTCTTTTGTGTGCAAGTCTTGCAAAAGCAACTTGGGAATCCACATAGTCTTTGATTTTTCTTTACTTTATGATGCATATGTGGATTCTTGGGTTTGTAATTTTAATTTTTGACATCCAAGTTGCTTCCAAAGGTTTTGGGGTTCATGGAAGGATAGGAATGATATGGAGGGTTCATATAGATAGGCTCTTGGAATTTTATCAAGTATGTGTGCCTTCGTTGATCTTGATATCTGATAGGGTAAATGGATGATGAGCTAGGAATGGTAGGCATGGTGGATGGAGAGATATAAGGATCTAATGTGGATGGAAGGGATGAAGATTACATCTTTTGGAAATAGGGACCCAAAATGGATTTGGAGAATGTAGACTTTAGCTTTGGGATATAGTGACCTAAAATGTATTTGGAGGATGGGGAAGGTGTAGGGTTATGTTTGAATGGAAGGAGATAAGGTGTGAAAGGGATATCAAAGTATTTAGAGTGAAATTTTTCCAAGGCTTTCATTTTTAATATTTATCTTTATACTAATAGGCTCATGAATAGCTTGGATAAGAGCAACTAAATCTTGAGGGGATTTAATACCATGAATGGAATTGGGAAGAGTGAGGGATTTTTGAGGTAAACATGGGGGATCATGAAAAGGAGATGATGGGATAATTTTATCTTGACATGGAAGAGGATCATTGGATGAGGTAGAAAGAATGCTTTGCTCTTGGTTTTTAATAGGCTCATTGGAAATGGTGGAAGAGATATCTTAATCTTTCTTAGGAGGTGGATATGATATAGGACTTAGAGGGATACTTTGTTCTTGAGATGGGAAGGTATCAATGGATGGTTTAGAAAGGGTACTTTTCTCTTTATTTTCAATAGGCTCATTGGAAATTGTGAAAGGGATATCCTGATATTGCTTAGGAGGTGAATAAAATGTGAGGTTTGAAGTGATACTTTGTTCTTGACATGGAAGGATATCATTTTGGAAGAAGTGTAAGGGTATGAGAGAATCATCATGAGGCTCTAGGGATATGGGATCTCGGTCAAATATTGGATAGTATCTTGATATTGATCTTTACCAAGACTTGTTTCTTCACACTTTGACTTACCTTCTTGACATGGATCCACTGCTAAGGATAAGGTAGGAGTTTGGATATGCATGGGGATTCTTGAAGGTATGATGATAGATCATTTTGAATAGGCCTGATAGGCATTGAATCGCATGAAAGCTTAGGTTCAAAGATCTTTGAAGCATGGAAGAAACTTGCAGAGTGATGCAGGTTAGCTTGGATCTCTTTTAGAGGTAGCTCTTGAGGGTATACATAGTCAAAATGGAAAGTATCATCCTTAGGTGTTAGAATAATTTAGTGATAACTGAGAGGGGGGGGGGGGGGGGANGGGGGGGGGGGGGTGAATCAGTTATCAACAGCTTTAAATCTTTTGTACTTATTAATCCAGATTGATATATATTAAATGCACATTCAGCTAACACATTACACAACACATCAATTTGGTTACGGGGAAACCAAATGGTAAAAACCCTGGTGGGAATTAGTACCCAAAAATAACTCTACTATTTATAGTAATCCTTGTTAAAAGATCTTTCAACCCTGTTAGGAGTTGTTCATTACAATGCAGTAGTATAGTGACTTGGTTAAGGGTCTGACCTTGTTAGGATTCTTTTACAATAACCCTGTTAGGGGTGGAGGACTCACTATCCAAGTGGTGAAGGCTACAACCTTCTGGATATTTGATACACACTGTATCAACAAGATGAACTGCTGCTTGTGACACTGCTTTTCTAATCAGTTCCTTTTGTGCGCCGATGTTTTAACCTCTTGTAAATCACTATAACAATATTATCTATATTCTGAAAGCTTCAACTTCAATATCTATATTACCAACATATGATAAATATAGCTCTGCTGCTTTAACACTCTACTCTGCTTTTCTTATCTCTGGCTTTCACAACTCTTCTTATCACAAATGACCTTCTATAAGTACATACTCCAAGTATGAGATCATGAGACCTGTTAGAAAACTCTTCATAACATCCTTGTTGGATCTACTAAGCGTGCAAGCATAATTACAACCGCGCAAGTATAAATTGAATAGATGCGTTGCTTCACTAAGTTGGCTTCACGAATTTAACCATAACTTTGTAATCTTCTTGAAATACATTTGGCACCTTTAGATTAATATCAACAACTCATAACTCATCATGAATATACACATGCATATCCTGAAGATAGGTGCAACTCAATAAACATGTTACATACGTCAGCCTTAAACTATTATTCCTCCAGAACTGTAACTGTCAATAACAGAATTACATATCTTTACTGAAACATCATATCTGGGTCTGTGTGTATGAACATAGCATAATAAACATGTCAAAAACATGTATCTATCCACGTAAGTCTTCATGTCATCATATGGATAAGTACATACAGAAGTACTGCTGTGTATTATATGTTGTCATCAATGACAAACATACAATCAGTCAACTGTTCAGAATCAAATCTCCAACAATCTCCCCCTTTGGCATTGATGGAAACATATGATAAAAACAAATTCTGTTCATGGTGTCTTCTTTCTTTTACAATCTTCTCAATATCCTCATCAAAGATTTATCTACACTGCTGCAGTTACATAGACTGTGTTTTATATGTATACTCCCCTAGAGTATAAGCTCCTTGTATGTGTTCCTTATTTAGCTCTTTTTTTGTGTTCCTTGTTTTTAGTACATACTCCTCTATTGACATCAATGGAAAAGGGCACCATAAACCATTATGCACAGGTACTACTCCAGAAGTAGAGTAGTCAACCATTCATTAGTCACATAGGACTGATGTACTTGTTGCTTTCTCTAATCAGACTTAGGAGAGGGAATTAATCCCAAATTCTCCCTTAGATACTCAAAAGTATCCTTTGCTAAAGGCTTCATGAAAATGTCTGCTAACTGATCTTTTGTGCTTACATAGTCCAATTTCACTTCCTTGTCTACAACTTTTTCTCTTAGAAAATGGTACTTGATCTATATGTGTTTTGTCTTTGCGTGCATCACAGGGTTCTTAGACATGTTAATAGTACTGGTGTTATCACAATGAATAACAATAGGATAATCAACTTGAATACCAAAGTCTTTAGCCATCTACTTGATCCAAACAATTATTGTACAATTTAGTGCTGCTGCAACATATTCTACCTCTGCCGTTGACTAAGAAATACAGTTTTGCTTCTTGCTTGTCCAAGATACCAGCCTTTCTCCAAGAAATACTGCTCCTCCTGAAGTGCCCTTCCTGTCATCAATACAACCTACCTAATCTGCATCAGTATACACATGAAGTTGTGTATTCTCTAATTTAGGATACCATAAACCATAGTCTATAGTTCCCTTAAGATATCTAAATATCCTCTTGATTGCCATTAGGTGATTATGCTTGGGTTC
>MU223475.1:36884-49599 GCA_018584345.1 Thuja plicata
TTATATTTCTTTTTCCATGTCTTTCTGCGCACATTCTTTGCTTGGATGTCTCCTTCAAACATATCTTCCAAATACTTCCATATGGTGTAAGCTCGGTCAACTTTCTTGATCTTAGAAAATTCACTGTCAAATAGGGCATGAATAAGGGCTTCTTTGGCAATAGCATTTTCTATGAATACCTCCTTCTGTTTGTTTGTAGCATCATCCTTTGCAAGGTCTTTTAAAGATGGAATATCAACTTCTTGTGTAGCAATATCAAAGATCTCAAAGCCAACACATTGTAGATGTGTTATCATTTTGTTCTTCCAATCTAGATAGTTCTCTCCATCAAACTTAGGGCTCTCTTTTCTGAAGTATGCCATCTGATCTACCTTAAGGTGTTAGGCTTTCTCTCCAAAGCACTTGGCTCTGATACCAATTGTTAGAATACTTCAGGGATAACTGAGAGGGGGGGGGGTGAATCAGTTATCAAAAACTTTAAATATTTTATACTTATTAATCCAGATTGATATAAATTAAATGCACATTCAGATAACACATTATACAACACATCAATTTGGTTACGGGGAAACCAAATGGTAAAAACCCTGCGGGAATTAGTACGCACAAAGAACTATACTGTTTATAGTAATCCCTGTTAAAAGATCTTTCAACCCTTTTAGGAGTTGTTCATTACAATGTAGTAGTATAGTGACCTGGTTAAGGGTCTGACCCTATTAGGAGTCTTTTACAATAACCCTGTTAGGGGTGGAGGACTCACTGTCCAAGGACTCAATGTCCAAGTGGTGAAGGCTACAACCTTCTGGATATTTGATACACACTGTATCAACAAGATGAACTGCTGCTTGTGACACTACTTGTTTGATCAGTTCCTTTTGTGTGCTGATGTTTTAACCTCTTGTAAAGCACTATAACAATCTTATCTATATTCTGAAAGCTTCAACTTCAATATCTATATTATCAACATATGATAAATATAGCTCTGCTACTTTAACAGTCTGCTCTGATTTTCTTATCTCTGGCTTTCGCAACTCTTCTTATAACAAATGACCTTCTATAAGTACATACTCCAAGTATGAGATCATAGGACCTGTTAGAAAACTCTTCATAACATCCTTGTCAGCTCTACTAAGTGCGCAAGCATAATTACAACCGCACAAGTATAAATTGAATAGACGAGTCGCTTCATTAAGTCGGCTTCACCAATTTAACCATAACTTTGTAATATTCTTGAAATATGTTTGGTGCCTTTAGATTAATATCAATAACTCATAAATAATCATGAATATACACACGCATATCCTAAATATAGGCACAACTCAATAAACACGTTACATACGTCGGCCTTAAACCGTTATTCCTCCAGAACTGTAACCGTCAATAACAGAATTACATATCCTTACTGAAACATCATATCTGGGTCTGTGTGTATGAACATAGCATAATAAACATGTCAACAAAATGTATCTATCCATGTAGGTCTTCATGTCATCATATGGATAAGTACATACAGAAGTACTGCTGTGTATTATATGTTGTCATCAATGACAAACATACAATCAGTCAACTATTTAGAATCAAATCTCCAACATTAGTTTCATTTCTTGATGGAAATGGTTTAGCTGGGTGTGAAGCTTTAGGAGATGGAGGAATGGTGGAAAAGTTAGAGGTTTCATGAGGACCATTGGTAGACATAGGTTCATGGTTTAGATGTTTCTTAAGAGTAGTATCTTGTTCTTCATTAGATGACTCATTTGGATTTTGCACTTCAATTATGTCATCATCAATTAGATCTTGGATTCTATGTTTTAATTTCATGTAATTTGAAGTTTTATGTCTATTATGTCAATGGTATGCACAATAGTTTCTCAAAAATGTAAATCCACATAAAGTCATTTGAGGCAATGTGATGAGATTGTTTTCAGGGAGTTCTTCCAAGGATGATTCATATGATTGTCCCAAAGGAGTAAATGATCTATCCAATAGACATTTAAATTAATGTGCATTTGTCAAAGAGGTATTAGATTCAAGATCATGATGATCTAATTCATTTTTGTCTTATGATTGATAGACAAGACTCTCAACAGAATATGATGTAACTTCCTCTTCATTCTCTTGATCAAAGATAAGATGGTCATGAAGTTGTTCTTGATCAAAGATAGGATCATTGTGCTTAGTTGCCTCTTTGTTTGAAGAAATGAGAGACATGTTTAGATCATCTTTAAAGAGAAAAGGAAACATTGATCTTAATGATTCTTCTTTTAATGGTGTATCCTTTCTTCTTTTAGGTCTTGGATTTGTGATTGCAAAGATTGAATTTTGTTTGTGGCAGTTGCAATAAGATTCTCCTCTTCATTGTTATCATGATTAGGGTATCTAGACCATTTATTTTCAACCATGATGTGATTGTCTTCATGTTCTTGTCTAGGTGGTTAAGGAGGTGTGGTATCTTCCCTATGCAAAATTTCATCTTTTTGTAAAGAAAATTTAATATGATGAGATTTTGTCCAAACCTGCATGAAAAGGAATTGTGAATCTTTGTTGAAATAGTATCATTTTGAGAAGAATGATGATTTTTATGAAATTTGGATCATTCAAATGGATGTTTTATTTTCTTCAAGATCATGTATCATCAAGCATACAAACTAAAAATACACATGTTTTCTAACCTCTAAAAATATGTACATAAAATTGTATATTCTCAGAAGTTTTTGACAAGGTCTCCGCAAGAAAACACTTCAATCAATCTACCTATGGTCAATTTGGTTCAAAAAGGTTTAAAAAGGAATGCTTTCTAAATTAACCAAGTGTTTAGTTTGGGTTTCAAAACAAAAATATCAAATGATTCAAACAAGGAGTACGTAGTCACGCAAGCCTGATTGAGGCATATAGCCCTAGGAGTCCAAGCATTTGATATTTTTTCCCTCTAAGTTTTTCAACTTAACTAAGGTTTTTTTTAAGTGGTTGGAACATGTTGGCTTGAGCTTGTTCCAACTTTGGGTCATCCCTCTCACTGACCTCATTAAGGTGCATTCTCAGGAGGCAGGCCCACTAAATTTCTAGCAAGTTTATGAAAAACAAGAAATTTGAAATGAGAAGAAAGTCTAGGAGTTTTATTACCCTAAGAAGGGTAAGAGCATATCCCTATTTTTATCACCTCACAAACATAATTAACATGGTTTAATTCCAAGCCTTTTAATCTAAAGGTTGCATATTTGGCTTTTTGATTCACTTAAAAATTGAAGAGCATATACCTAATGCTTTTTGTCCACAAACATGAAGGCTTCAATTTTAGTGTTTGTTCATTTCTCAACCTTTCTCTCTTTTAATTAGCTAGATTTCAACTTTGAGATGTCATAATTTAAACAAATGACCTAAAATCCAAATGTTTTAGAACTCACCTTGTTCAAATCATATGCACACTTTTGAGGTTTTTAATTTTTTTGTTATACTTTACCTCGGTGATCATTCCAAGCTCCTTAGCATCCAAGTTTTCTTTCAAATGTTAGTTCAGAAACCAAGAGAAGGAAGTGAAGGAAAACCGAAACCAAATCCACCTCAAATGAATGAATAAATATTTAAGCCAAAGATGGAAACTTAGTTTGATATAATTTGAGAATTTTGATGTAATGTTCATATGCTTTCACTTCTTCTTCTTAGTTTTCCACTATGTTTGTGTTATGGATTTGCTTAGTATAATCATTCAATCTTTTAGATTCTTTCTCTTTCCAATAATCTGGTGCTCTACACTTTGCTTTTTGAACTTTAAAATGTACCATATTCAAATGGGAGAATTATCTAAAGGACTATATGGCATGTTATAGAAAGCTTGATAAATGTTAATGATCTTCCAATACCTATTTCGCGCTTGAATTCTTTCTTCCAAAGTTTCAGCTTCAATTGCTAATTGTATTCACATTGCGTCTTTGTATACCCCTTTTTCCTCCTTCTCTTGATAATAATTGGGTGATTTGTATATCAATTTATGAGTTTTTCTTGATTTGACCCCTTTAGTCATCTGCAATTCATCAAAAATATCAATTAATTTTCAAATTTATCACTTATAGAACTTGAATTTAATGTTTCTTATCATTAACCAAATGCAATGTAGAATGGACCAAATGCAACTTAGAACAGACCGAATGCAACTCAAAACATACCAAATGCAACTAAGAACATACCGAATGCAACTCAGAATAGACCAAATTCAACTCGGAATAGACCGAATGCAACTTCGAATAGACCAAATTCAACTCAGAACAAACTAAATGCAACTCAGAACAAACCGAATGCAACTCAGAACATACCAAATGCTATGCAAGATTTACAAAATGTTTATGCAGAATTTTCCTGTAAAGAAGAAAATATCGATATGGTTTAGAAAAATGAATATTTTCTCATAAAAGTGAAACTATGCACATATTATCCATTTAAATTTAATTATAATTGATAAGGGGTGTAAATCTAGAAATGTTTGTAGAGGAAAATGGAATAAAATACATACCTCCGAAAAAGAACCTGCTGAAAACCCTAACAGACAGTCTCAGAAATTATTGATTTCCATGTTCCTGAACAGAAACTGCGAGATCTACAAAACCCAAAAATCTTTTTTTGAAATGGCTTAGTTTTGATTTTGATCCTCAAGTCAATGTCACCATTGACCCAAAATTTCTAATTCTGAGTAATTTCTGATTCTGAGCTAGGGCAGAATCGACCTCCAATTTTGACCTAGGGAAGAATCAACCTCTAAAATCTCTAACATAAAATATTTTTCTGGATCCCGATAGTTTGCTAAAAAGGGTATCCGAATCTGCAGTCTGATCCGCTGTTCCAGACCTGTACCTACAAGAATTTTTTTTTGTTTTTTGGGAGGGAGGGGTTTGCCTTGGTCAAACCCCAGTTTTGGAATTAACATCAAAGTATAATTAAAATTGCATAAATAAAACAAAGTAAATGAACAAATTCACCTTTCTTGTAGGGAAAACCTTTGTGGCAGATTCAAATCCATGGATCCACAAGTGTGTAAGCACCATATGGATGTAGAATGTAGAATGTAGAATGTAGGATGTAGGATGTCTCAAATCAATTTCTTTCAGATCTTCAACACCAATCTTGAATGGATCTTTGGATAGGAAGAGGCTCGGAGGAATGTAGATGGAGAAATATTCAACAAGAGGGCTCCATAGAGCTTGAATCCTTCAATGGATACCAATGGATCTCCTTGATGAATTGGATGCTTGAATGCTTGAGAGTAGATACTTGCTTCAAATCTTGCTTCTTAGCTTGTCTCTTCAAGTCTTGAGCGCTTGTGATTATGCTTGATGATGGTAAGAGAAAATGAGAGGAGAAGGCTTCCTTATATACCAATCTAGGGCACAATATTCTAGAGAGGCCTACATAGGAGAATTAAATTCCCATTATACCTATATCCATAGAAGAGGACCTATATTAAATATAATTTAAGAGTCATTTTTTGGAACCCAAAACAGCCGACTCGGAAGCGAGAATTATCTCTTTCCAAAGCCCGACATCTAGAAACTCCGTAAACTTGAAATCTGGACCTTGGGCTAGAAAAAGGTTGATACTGACCTAGGTCAAGGTCAAGGTCGACCTTGACCTAGGTTAGGGTCAAGGTCAAACTTGACCCAGAAGGTCAACCTTGACCCAAAAGTCAAGAACTTCAAATCTGCAGATCAGGGTGCCAAAATAGGCCCGAGAGAAGTGGAAAAGGGGCAAAATAGGGGGAAAAGCCAGACCCAAGTCAAAGACCCATTCAAGGAACTTGAAATGACCCCACACCACTTAGTCAGAGGGCTATACCAGTCCAAAATGGAAGTGCTTCCATTTTTTGATGATACATTTCCTAAATGATATGCAAACTTTTCTAAATGATATACAAAATTTACTAAATGATATGCAAATTTCCCTAAATGATATGCAAATTTTCCTAAATGTTATACAATTTTTCCTAGATGATATGAAAATTTCCCTAAATGAGATTCAAACTTTCCTAAATGATATTCAAACTTCCTTAAATGATATGCAAACTTCCCTAAATGTCATGCAAACTTCCCTAAATGTTAGAATTTATACAAATCCACAACATAACCATCAAATATAACTGTTATTCATCCAAAACCAAATGCGAGCTTCTTTGGACCAAGTGTGAGCTTCTTTGGACCAAATGCAAGCTTTCATGGACTAGGTGCGAGCTTTCACGGACTAGGTGCAAGCTTTCACAAACCAGGTGCGAGCTTTCATGGACATGGTGTGAGAAACTTAATACCAAGTGTGAGAATCTTTGTACCAAGTGTGAGCTTCTTTGTACCAGGTGTGAGATCTACTGATTTTTCAAGAATCTACAATGTAAACACTCCAAAATTGTTGTTAGAATGTGAGGATTGAGCTCCATGGTGGACGTCAAATGTAGTCCGTAAACCTACAATTCACAAACATGCATGAAACATTTTTTAACATGATTTTCAATCAAATTTGAAAGATCTAACTAGTTTAATCAATTTTAAAAATGAAAGTAAATTAAGAGTGTCTCATGGACCTCTAGCTAGAAGGTCTAAATGAATGTTCTTAGCTGCAAAGCATCCTAAAGTGACAACCCCTAGAATGAGAATTATTCTAAGAATGGTGAAAAATATGGATCTAAGATGCAAATGTATGAAAATTAAGATGAGTTTCCCTATTCTATTTCTCAAAATCTATTTAAACATGGATGAATTTGTCATTATGATGATACTACTCAAGAATGCTTTAATGCTAAATGCTCAATTCTATGCCCAATTCAATATGTAATTAAATAAGAATTCTTACTCTAAATGTGAATTGGTGAGTTTACACTAAGAAATGCCTTCTATTTATAGGAATTCCCAAGTGTAGGGGTTGAGTTTGATTAACCACGATCAAAGTCGGGTTGAGGTTAAGGTTGAGTGATGGGTTTCAAATAGGGGGACAAGATGAAAAAATGAGCGGTGAGGATAGCAAAGGCTAAATGAGTGGCTAAGATAGAAAAGCCTTGGAGGTATCCATGTTCTCTCAATACTCTCTTCTCATTGGCTAATTGATTCTTTGTCCCCTTTGTTGAAATTAGAATTTCATTAGTTCAAACAATTAATTAAATTAGCCATGTAAGGGAATTAGATGGGTTGTATTTGATTTATTTAATTAAACTATATAACTAATTGATTAAATTAATTACATAGTTTAATCAATCCCTTTTGGCTTGAATTAAATTAATTAATAGATTTGCTAATTAATCCATGATGTTGACCTGATTTGACCACTTTAAATTTGGTTGACCAATTTAGGGTGTCTACAGAAACTTTAGTAGAATACTACCTACACTCTTGCTAGAAGAAAAGAGTCTGTACATACACAAGAGTGGCAAGTAATGAAGATAAATATTAATGATAGACTTTAAGGTGCTAAAAGATCAAGATGTCCAAGTATTATACTTAGTCCTGTGAAAACCATGGAGTTAGTAGCAAGGTACTCCTCAATGCCCATTATCTGATAATGCTTCATTTTGAAACTCTTTCAAATGATTTGAAAGATTTAATCAACCTATAACAACTTGGTCAAATTATGGACCACTTGGATGGGAATCTCCATGAGGATATTGGGCACAGTAACAATATAAATCATAATGACAAAACCAACATTGCTAGTCCACTCAACCTATATGGCGAGAACAAAAATGAGGTAACTAACCCAATTTTAATCTTAATATTAGCTTCCCAAAACAATATTAATTGCACAACCAACTCTCTACCAAACCTTAGTAATATTTTCCCTAATTCAGCAAGAACCATGCAATTACTAGCCTAGCGAACACCTCACCCTAATAATAAAATTATTTAATAGGCTTGTGCTAATGATGTTGTTTAGTATCATACTCATGTCATTGAGATTAGCAATATGCATCTTTTCTCAGGAAAAACCTTGTCCATTCCTAAATGACCATTAATCATGAAAATTCCCTATGAGAACCTACCAACAATGATCACTCGTAACCAAACCAACAACCTAAGTAAGAAGAATATATCATTCAAGACCCTCTATTTTAATAAATATTAAATATTGATAAATATGGATATGACTGTGTATTTGATTTGGTTGGTTAGTCAGGGTGTGTGTGTGTGTGTGTAAATTACCATATTTAAACCCATCAAAGATGTATCCATCTATATCTAAACAATCTGGGAATTGTGTTTAAGAATCCAAGTAGGAAAAGAAAAGATCCCCAAATATGATACAACTAGTAGATATTATGTTAAGCAAAGTGGTTGTCCCAAATTCTACAAACTCGTGTACCTCAATTATGGATGTGCCTATTAATGACATTGGTATATAATATTTTGATTTACTTAAGGGAAACCATTAATTTTATGACTAAAGAGACCATGTTGAATCTTTGATTAGCTAATCTTAAACCTACCACATAGTACTTCAATTAGCAAATAGTTCAATAGTTAAACCTATGAATGCCATTGAAGATCTCGTGCAAGATTTTTGGAAATACCTTACAAATTCCATGGTTATTTAGCTAAAGGCCAACCTAGGTGGGTATCCAATCATCTCAAGTAATCCATGGTTGATAATCAAAAATGATTTTATAGGTTGGAGGTCTAGAGATATAATAATCTTTAGTAAGAATGTGACAATGAAATTACTGTAGATCAAGAGATATAATAATCTCTAATGGGAAAGTGACAAAGAAATTACTTATATATCTACTTGCACAATCCTTCACCAAGATGGATTGGTCAGTTTGTTCAAACCTTTGAGATAGTGATTTGATTTCATTATAGACATTTATTATAATAGAAAAGAGTCTCATAGTTTAATTAAAATATGAATATACATTACTTTATAATTGTACATACCTAAAAATGTCCTTAATTAAATTAATATTTTAGTTGTTTTAAATAAATCCCTAGCTTGTTTCTCTACTATTTAAATTAATATTTTTATTCTTTAACTAATTCAATATCTCTTTCTCTCTTATTATTATAATCCCACCTCTTTCAACTCTTAATTAAATAAATGTTCATGTTTATTTAATTAATTCACTATCATTTTCTCTCTAATCATAGCCCTCAAACTTGTTCGCATAGATCATAATCTAAATTTGTAATCATGTGACAAGTATCACCCATCTCTTAATTTCCCTTTTTTTCTCTATTCTCCCCCACGTGTCCAGGTCCATTAACTTAAAGATGTGTTACCAAAATTCAAGCACCTCTTATTGATTTCCAATTCTACATTATTTAACTCTCTTTTTGTGAAATTGTTTTATCTTTCTCCACATTTGTTTCTATTTTTTGAAATATTGTTCAATATTTTAACACATTTGTTTTGTCTTTATACATTTTTTTTGTGTGCATTTCTTTCATCTTTTTCTACATATGTGTTTCATGTTTTCATGCATTGTTTGTGTGGGCATAAGTTTACTTAGGTTATTGACATTTTACATTATTAGTAATTAGTTCCTAGTATAATTTTTATTGCATTTTTTTATTTTTTAGTTGAGGTATTTGTTTGTGGTTTTCCCTATAAGGTGCTTGTACATTATGTATTATCTCATTAATTATTCAATCTCGATGAAATATCATATCTCATATTGATTCTCTTGGTTGTTTTGAAGGTTTATTTGGTGCAAAGATTGAGTTTTGCGGTGCTCTAACATTCATTTGTATCATGTTTCTGCATATTTGTTTCATCCATCCTTGTATTTGTTTCATATATTAGTGTATTGTTTTTATCTTTCCATGCATTAGTTTTGTCTTTTTGCACATTTGTTTTATCTTTTCACGCAATTGCTCTGTATTTCTATGTAATTGTTCTTTATTTCTTCACCTTTTTTCTCTATTTCAATTTTTTAGGTTTTATTTGTTTGTACATTTGAAGCTTGTTCCTATACATTTTATCATGAGTGTGGCACATTCACACTCTATTTTTACACATTTGAGAGTTTGAAAAGGTTGGCTTAGAGCTCATCATATTCGATCAAGGGGTATTTGGAAAGAACTTGTTCTAAACCTTCTCATTTACATTTTAAAAGTGATCATTATATTTTTCATTCGTCGTATAATCATTTCTTGCTTTACATCAACTTGTTTTGCATGTCTTCCACATATTGAAAATGGGCTTAAAATTGATCATACTTATTTGGATTTGGGCTTGAAATACCCCCCCTATCTTTTAATCCCCAAGATTTCCTTACATATTCTCTCCTAATTTGTTCTAGCAATGAACTTGAGTGCACTATAAATAAGGGATCTTAATTTTTTCTTTTTAGGGGGCCTTCCTAGAGAAGTTATCACTCTAGGTGATGACCTCAACTCCCATTTTTTGATGAAGTACAAATAGTGAGAGTGAATTAAAAGACACACCTCTTGAGAGTGGAATTTTGTTATTCTTGTTGAAGACAATTATTCAATTGTGTATTGTCATTGATGTTACACATGTATGTACACTTATGTAGTGATGTTACACAAATGTCTACATTCAGACCGAGCACAGTTGGTGAATAGAATGAGTTATTTTAGTGTTGATCGAGTTCAGTTGGGTATTGAAGAAATTTAGTGTTGACCGAGTCACTCAGGCATTTCAATCATGGTCAGGCATTCAGTGGCAGTCGACTAACAGTGATTGCATTCTATAATTAATTGGTTATATGAGGCTGACTGAATTGTGATTTATTATTTAGAAGTATATTCAAGCCAACTTGACAGGGCTTATCATATATATGAAAGGTCAAGTTTGGATTGAATGTGTGCAAGAGCAAGTGAGTTTGTAAAAGTTGAAGACAAGAAAAAGTGTGGAATTCTGTGACATGAAGAGTGAAGGAGAAATCATAGAGGATTCTGATTGAGTTCAGATCACTTGGAGCTGCAATAGAACATTTGATCAGCAAGGATCCAGTCATAATAAGAATAGAGATCTGAATCAGCAAAGATAGTTTCTTACACATATAGGTCAATTCATTGTTACTCTCTAACAATTGTAGTAGTGATCTCAAATATCTTAACAGAGTAGACTTAACAGTATTTTTGTAAATCCTCTCACAAGGTAGCATTTCTATGTTGAAGTGTTGAAGACCTTTAACAAGGCCACTCCTCATAGGGTGATTAAATCCTTTAATAGGGTCACACCTAACAGTGTGTTATTGTAACCTTTAATAGGGTTGGATCTTAACAGGGCTCACTTCAGAAGAGTGAAAAATAGTAACTAGTTACATTGGTGGTTTTTCCCATATTGGGTTTCCACATTAAATATTGGTGTCACCTCTGTATATGTTATTTGTTTTATGCTTTATGTTTCTGCACTTAATCACTAAAGTATAATTGTAATGGATATTATAAAGATTGCTTTGACACCCGAGTTACAAAAGCATATCTTAATTGGCTGAGTAACAATGTTAAAGTATTTAAGACATCTAAGGGACAAAGGATTTGTTTTGAAGTAACTGACTCACCCCTCCCCTCTCAGTTACTTATCTCATTTCCAAAAATTGGTATCAGAGCTTCAAGTGCTTTCAGAGAAGGTTTCAAGACCTAAGATAAAGATCAGAGATGTCTTACAAAAGGGAGATCCCAAGGCTAAACAAAGACAACTTCCTAGCATGGCAAGAGCTGATGAAGCTACATCTATCTACTATCAGAGATACTGGTTTGCAATTTTTTGAAAGAAAATATGTGGAACCAACAGGGACTGTGATTGTCGAACAGATGATGGAACAAAAGCTTCATAACATAATGATGATTGATATAGCTTCTTCACTTAGCTACTCAGAATTTGATGAAGTCAAGGACTGCCATACAACCTATGATATGTGGAAGAAATTATAGGACATTCATGGAGGAGATGCAAATGTAAAGAGAGCCAAAGCAGAAAGTCTAAGAGGACAATTTAACCAGATGAAAATAAAAGAAGGAGAAGACATTACAAGATACAGTGAAAGAATCAAGAAGATTGTGAGTGCCATCAGAGCTGTAGGTGGAATAATTGAAGATACAACTATGGTCAACAAGGTACTAAGAAATTTACTTCCTATCTATGCTATTAGCAATAAAGATATAACTTTGGATACATTAGTGGGAAGGCTTACAACTTTTGAGCTGGACAACTTTGACAATTACTCTCCTACCTCTAGTAATCTTGAGTCTACATTCAAAGCTAAATTAAACCTTGGTAAGAAGGATAGATACTCAAAAGGGAAGCAGATTGAAAGTGACAATGATGATGAATCTGATGATGAAGATCTTGACATCATTAAAGCATTACTTGCAAGAAGAGCCACAAAAGGAAAATACAGGGGAAAAATACCATTGATTTATTTTTCATGCAATGAGGTTGATTGCATTGCTATAAAGTGTCTGAACAAAGAAGACAAAGATGAGAAAAAGTTCAAAAAGTACAAAGGCAAGAAAGATTTCAAGAACTACAAAAGATACAAGGATAGAGGTAAGAAGTCTTGTTATATTGCTAAAGATTCTGACAGTGATGAAGAAGAAGATGAAATGGTTTATATTGCTATTAAGGATGAGTTAGATGAAGAAGATGAAAATACATCACTTTTCTCACACATCAATAAAAATGACACATGGATAATTGATAGTGGTTGTTCTCATCACATGACTGGTGATAAGACAAAATTTGAACATCTTGAACACTATGATGGTGGGAGTGTCAGTTTTGG
>MU223475.1:60671-92322 GCA_018584345.1 Thuja plicata
CTAAGAAAATGAAGTGCAAGAAGGAATTTACCATAAACCAAATGTGAGATAAAGTTTTCAAGATCAATCACCAAGAACATGAGAATACTCCAAGAATCCCAACAAAGAGCCAAGAGATTTTTGTAAGCGGAAAAATAAAGAAAAACCCCTTTGTGAATAATAAAAATATGACACAAAGCCTAAAGGATGAGAGAAATAAGCTCAATACAATAATGAGAGCAAAGAGAGATTGAGAGAAGAAATGAGAGAGAGGAGAAGATTATTAGAGCAAGTGTGTGAGAGGCATCTCTTAAGTAGAGATGAGTGGAGGAGTTTGCATGTAACTCCCTTCTCCTATGAATGCTACATTCATATTGTGTGTGTGACAAATGTGAGATTCCTCTTAAGGAGGAATATCTATTTTCCTTATTAAAGGAAATACAAAATAGTGACATGTCCTCCTACTTGGACTAGAGGACAAATACAAATAAGGATACCTTGGTTTATCCTTTAATTACATATTTTCAACCAAGGAAAGATTAATTCTAACATGTATTTAGCAAAAGTTAAAAAGGAGACAGGTAAGAGCTTGAGATGTCTGAGATCTGACAGAGGAGGAGAGTTTATATCTAATGAGTTCAACCTATTCTGTAATGGGTAAAAGCACAATCAGGTGTCACCTTTTAGGCTAACTTATCAGCACAACTAAATTTTAGTATTTCTAACTAACAATTAATTGTGGTCAAACATATGGTCTAGCTAGATTCATTCTAGCTAAGTTAGATAAGTTCTTTAACTTTTCCAATTGGAAATGTCTATTAAATGCATGTTTTATACCACTTTGAGTCCAATTACCATAGAAATAAAATTATTTTAGAAAAGTGACGTTTCAATAACTCTTAATCTTTTTAATGATATTTAAAAAAAATACAAATAACCCTTTTGTAGAGATTAAAGTCAAGAATATCCTCATATATATTTTATAGTATTTTAATTAGACATAGTCTATTATAATTAAAAAATATTGCAAGTAGGTATTTTAACAATCAAGGAGATGTTGATTTAGAGAAAGAAAAAATATTAAATCATATTAAATAAATATGAAAACTATATGGTGCACTAGAGGAGAGAGTCCTTTTCAAGAATATATATTTATTTTTTTGATTGGGATAGATTTGTTATGAAAAATATGGCGGGAGATGAAAACTGTCGATTTCAAGTGAGTTGGAATTTGAATTGTTATAAAAGAGAAAATATAGGTCAAAAACTAATTTTTATTTCTTCACGCACTAACTATATATGTCATCTATAACACATTTTTAAATTAGGGGAAAAAATATTTATTTACATATAATTTTTTGGTGGGAACTAGATCCCTAATTTTCAGCATTTTTCAACAACTGAAAAATCATCTTTAAAAATTAAAAAACTATATCAATTCTTATTAAAAAAAAATTAAAAAAATTAATCATAAAATTTATCCATTTTCACACATTTAATTAGTTTACATCATCTTCAAATTCCAAACATAAATATTACTTTTATACTATTGAAGTTGAATAACTTTGATTTTTTTAGCCTTTTCCTTTATAAAAGGGTGACAGATTATTGTGCTTTTACCCTGATGATAGAGGAATTAAAAGACATATTTCTACTCCAAGGACTCCCCCAAAAAATGGCATAGCCAAGAGAAGTAATAGATCAATAATGAATTGTTCTAGAACATTGATGATAGAGAAAAATATGCACAAAAGTACGAGAGAGTTGTAAGTACATCAGTCTATACCTTGAATCGAGTACAAGTCAAGAAAGGTACTGATGTTACACCTTATGAGTTATGGTATGGTTATGCACCTAATGTAAAATACTTTAAATTTTTTGGAAGAAAATGTTATATACTGAAGGACAACAGAAATGGAAAAATTGATGCTAAAAGTGATGAATGCATATTCCTAGGTTATTCCACTAAGAGAAAAGCGTATAAGTGTTTGAATTCTAACACTAACAAAATTGTGGAAAGTGTAAATGTTATAATTGATGAATATGCAAAAAAGAAAGAAGTTAAATGCAAGAAAGAACCTGAAGATTATAGATCTTTCATTTACATGGATGAAAGAGAGCCCAAACAGTTTACCTAAATGAGAGAAAGTATCTACCGAGCAACAGAATGGTGTTGTTGAGAAACAACAAGAAAGTGTCGAGTCACAAAATGAAGTTGTCAAGCATCAGGAGGTAATTGTTGATCATTCTGAAGAGGAAGTAGAAACACAAAATGAACCTTAAGAGAATTTGCATGATGAATCTGAAGAACAACAACAAGAAGAAAGGAGACCAGAGCCTACACTAGCTAAATATGTGACAAGACATCATAAAACAGATCAAATCGTTGGAGAAAAAGATTCAGAGGTCATGACAGGAAGGAAATTGAAAAATCAGACATGTTTATTATGTGAATTTTAGTAAAGTATGCTTTGGATAATGAAGATTGGATATAGGCCATGAGTGAAGAAATTGAGGAAATAAAGAAGAACAAAACCTAGACACTAGTACCTAGACCAAAGGACAAGAATGTTATTGGAACCAAGTGGGTATTTAGAAATAAGCTGAATGAGTATGGAGAAGTCATAAGAAATAAGGATAGACTGGTATGTAAATGATATGCACAAGAAGAAGGCATTGAATATGGTGAGATGTTTGCCCCAGTTGCTAGATTGGAAGGAGTTAGAATTCC
The DNA here is from genome assembly GCA_018584345.1 of Thuja plicata. Classification (NCBI taxonomy): domain Eukaryota; kingdom Viridiplantae; phylum Streptophyta; class Pinopsida; order Cupressales; family Cupressaceae; genus Thuja; species Thuja plicata. The sequence goes on from MU223475.1 coordinate 63,382, forward strand.
ACTGGCTTATGCAACTTACAAAGGATTCAAAGTATACTTAGTCAAAATTGGTTTTACAAGGACAAATGAAAACAGTAATCTGTACTTAAAGTCTGAAAAAGGTAAAGGGATATTGTTAGCTAAAATATTTTTTGATGATATCATATTTTGAGGACAATATACTTTTTGCCAAACATTTTCAAATGATATGCAAACTGAATCTGAGATGTCTATGTTTGGAGAGATCAAAGTTTTTGTTGGTTTTCAAGTATATCAGATGAAGAAAGGTATCTACATTACTCAATATAAATATATTAAGGAGATACTAAATTTTTTTGGCATGGAGGACTCTAGACCTGTAAGTACACCTATGGCTACTAGACAAAAACTATCAAAGACTGATGAGATAGTCAAAGTCAATCAAACCTTGTATAGGTCAATGATTGGGAAGCTACAATATGTTATCCACAGTAGACTAGATATTGCATTAGCAGTTGGGATTGTTTCAAGATTTTCTGAAAATCCCAAGGATAGTCACCTGATGGCAGTGAAAAGGATTCTAAGATATTTGAAGGGAACAAAGGACTATGGATTATATTATAAGAAGAATGAGAAGTTTGAAATAAAAGTTTATAGAGATATAGATTGGGTAGGTAATGTTGATGACAGAAAGAGTACAAGTGGTGGAAAATTCTTTTTGGGAAAGAGATTATTATCTTGGACAAGCAAGAAACAAAACTAGATTTCTTAATCTACAACATAAGCTGAATATGTTGCATCAACAGTTAATTGTTCAAACATAGTGTGAATCAAGCAATTGTTGAAAGGAATGAAGTAAGAGACCACTGAACCAGATGTTATTTTATGTGATAATATAAGTGCTATAAATATATCAAAGAACCCTGTGATGCACACAAAGATCAAACATATTGCTATCAAGTATCATTACTTGAGAGAGCTAGTACAAGATAAAGAGGTAAGACTGGAATATGTGAATACAAAGGAACAATTAGAAAACATATTTACTAAAGCATTACCTAAGGATGCTCATAAGTATTTGAGAGGTAAATTAGGGGTGATTCCCCTAGCTAAGGCTAACTAGGATCACTTACAATGATTGCATCAAATGTATTACTCAGAATATCTGACAAATTGATGCAAAGGTGGTCACACTTTAGGAGTTGCCTAAAGTTGTGAAGTGTAATGCATAAGAAGTTGATCAATCATAAGCAAGATGACAGAGGGAGCATAGAGTTCAGATTGTTGACATAGAGATATCTACATGGTGAAGATTTATAACTTTGGCATTGTTGTCAAAGAGGGATAAATTAGCAAGGAAACAAAGGGAGATATACTATTTGAGGGAGAAATCTATAAGGGAGATAAGCTATAGAGAGAAATCTATCCTAGAGGGAGCTAATATTTGTATTGAAGAGAATCAAAATGAAGCTAAGGACATTATTGAAAATATGTTTATAGAATATACTTTTTGGATTGTTTGGTAACTTTGCATGTATTTTCCACCAATTCCAAAGAGGGAGATTGTTGGAAGCTACAATTGAAACAATTATTATATTGGCATTGATGTCAAACCTTAACTGGTAAGACAATTGCTATCTTGTAAAGTTCCATATCAATTTATTGATGAAGAGGATTTTAAAAGAGGAGATACCAAGAAGATCTAGTGAAATGGTTGAGTTATGAGAAGCTACAATGGGTACTTGATGAGATTGCACCTTGGTAAGGTAATATGTTGTTTATCTTTAACACCAAGTCAAGTTTAGAAGACTAAAAGTTTAGTCTTGACTGAGAAACATATAAGAAGATTAAGGAACTTATGTATGTGTTGAGTGATGCAAGTGTCAACTGAGCGCTAGTACATGCCAAGCAAATATAGTGTCAACCAAGCATCAGTATTTACCAAGCGCCAGTAATTACTGAGTTATCTAGTGATGACCAAGTGGAAGAACACAATGATGACCGAGTGTCAGTATTTTGACAGTTTGAGAAGATTTGAGATCCCAGCCGACATAGTTGATTTCTTGGGATATGTAAAGTGTATTTAAGATAAGGATGATCATTGTTGAGAATTAAATGAGAATTTAATATATGTTTAACCATTTTTTTGTATGGATTCAAGGAGTTTTGGGATGTATTCTACAAGGTAGAAGGAAAATGAAATGTTGGAAGGATTTGTTGGAAATGACCAAACCCTAAGATATACGATGATGATTAAGTGGAAAAAGATCTAGATACCTGATCAGAGAGGTATAGGATTAACCTAATTGCAGATTACGGGATGCAAGAGGTTGATTTAGTTGATTGGAAAATCCAAGAAGAAGGCTAAGAAGGATGAGAAGAGCAGTATAGGATTGCACATTGGTGATTTCTTGACTGATTTCCAAGCAAATTTGAGTGAAAGAGATGACAATGAAGGTCAGTCAGTGAATTAGAATTTGAGTGAAAGTGGATTTGTAAATGCAAAGTGAGTTGTATGTTTCGGATCACTCTACTGTTACTTTCTAGTCATTGCATCAGTTAAAATTTTTTTAACCAAGGTTGACCTAACAGTCATATTGTAAATCATTTAATCAAGGTGACATTCTAATGGAATGATCTAAGTCCTCTAACAAGGCTCACTTTTAACAGGGTGATTAAATACTTTAATAGGGTCACATTTAACAATGTGTATTGTAACCTTTAACAAGGTTGAATCCTCACAAAGCTCACTTCAGAAGAGGGAAAATTTTGTAGCACGTTACTGGTGGTTTTTCCCATATTGGGTTTCTATGTTAAATCTTGGTGTCATACTTGTGTGAATTTTATATGATGTGTTTTACTGTTGAGAGTTTTATATTCTGCTAGTTGATTACTTTAGGATAGTGAACTACAAGTTTATGTTATTGATTATATGATATAGAGACCGAGTGGATTGTTGAGTAGATCTAAGTTGGTTGAAGTGTTTGAAAGTTTAATTGGTACATATGGACCTAAGGATAACTAATTCACCCCCCTCTCAGTTATTCTAAATCATTCTAACAACAATTTCCATGCGGTATTTCAATGAAACTAAAGTTAGTTTGGGAAGCATTTCAGATTTTAGTGCCTCAGTCATTTAATTCTCAACCATTTCCTTTTCTCGTTAGTTAGTTTGTCAAGCAATTCCAATCAATTGGAAAATAGACACATCAACATCCCTCCTTTTCACTTCATAATCATGATGTAATCATCCTCTTCATAAATGATACTACCTTGAAGTTCACTAACATCCTTTGTCTTGGCTTGAAGTTGGGTAGTTGGGTTTGTGGAATATGATATGTAATAGAAAATATATTGTAATAATGATTCTAGGAAAATGATCTGAAGCTTTTTTGCATTCCATAGTTTTATAAAAGGGGTTCCAAGGATGTTTTTCCTTCTTTTGAAAATTTTATATTGCTTGGGTACATAGAGCTTAGCCAAGTTTAAGTCTAAGAATAGAATATAATGTAAATGTTCCTGAGATAGACAGTCAATCAATTAATGGATTTTATAAAAAGTGTCACAGCATTGTTTCCAAAGTATGTACTCAACTTTTAAATGAATACAAAATATCAAGGGTGTTTGGATTCATCTCTTTTAGTGTTTTTGAATCTATGTTAATTATTTTCTACTTTCTTTCAAGGAGAGAATTAAAATTTTCTAAATGATTAACAACAATTATGAGAGCATGGTTAGGATTTGTAAGAAGAGCTATGTGGTATTTCATAAGGGATTGTTAAAGTCAGGCATTAACTTTGAAATAATCCATTGATTAGATGAAATGTGTTGATGGTTACCATTTATATTTCTTTATTTGACTGTGTAGCCTTATGATGAAGCATTGATATCTGAAAGTAACCCTTTACTATATTAGAGAAAAATCAATCAAAATCTCTTTTACTTTATTGTTTTAGGAGTATGGTTAGTTTTAGTTTTAGTTCATAATTGTAATTAATTGATAAAGAACCAAGGATGCAACCATTCTAAGGGTAAAATCATGAATACTTTGGTCCAGATTCATTGAGAAAATTTATTATATACATTATTTTTTGATGTAATTGGGGTAATTCGGATCTATAAAAACCTGCAATAACAACACAATCTCAACCACAAGAAGATATGTTAAGTAGTTAGTACCCTAATATCAAAAGAGGAAGTAAGATAGATAGAAAGCATGGACAATCAATAATATGAAATCATTTTCAAACAAATGAACATGTAAAACAATAATCCTCCTTTGTTGTTCTCCTTCTTATTGCAATGTGGGCTCTCAGAATGAGTGCTCAATGTGACAACATAAGATTTTGAAGCGTGTGTGGTTAAAAAATATGAGAATAAGCTCTCTATTTATAAGAATTTTGGGGTTTCAATCAACATTCCATGCTTTGTGGGACTGATTATCTATGATTGAAGAGTTTAACTCAGTTTGATTAGGAGTTTCAACTCACTTGATTGCCCTGTCAACAAGATAGATTGATCTGTTAACTAAATAGATTAGAGAGTGAAGTGAATTGATTGATCAGTTAGGGTAAGTTGATTGAGAAGTTAAATGAAACTTAGTATTAGTCAAAAGTGAGAGAAAATACAATTAAATAAATAAAAGAATTTATTTACTTGCACATGGGGAAATATAAGTAATTAAAATTATTTATTTATTAGAGGAATAATTAGTTTAACTAAATAAATATTGTTTATTTAATTATGACTAGAGATTTGATTTGATTATTACATAAATGTAATTATAAAGAGAGAAATTTAATTAAATAATGTAGTTATTTAACTAATTAAAATGTTATAGAGAATAATTAAATAATATTAATTATTTAATTACTTTGTAGAGGAATAATTGATGAATATTGATTTAAACATTCAATAATTAAGTAATTACTTAAAATTACAAAATTATAAAATTAAGGAAAAGTGATGAATTTGAATTAGGAATATAGTGGAAAGACGCAAATCAATTAAATTACAAAGGTTATTTAATAGTTTAAGAAGAATGTTAGTAAGTTCATTGCGTTAAAGTAATAGGTCATTTTTAAGTGTCTACATTTTGCCCCTCTTTGATATAATACATTTTCAGACATTATATCAAAGAAGATTTGATAAAAATGATGGCCCAATATGTCCCTGTAAAATAGCGTTACTAACTAGGTATTATGGTGCCCACTCAAGGAAATGAGAAAAAAATAAAATGGAGGGCTCATTTGGTTGACATCATGACTAGGATCACAACGCAAATTACGGTTCAGAAAATTAAGGTCATATGTAAAAGTTATGGATTGGGGAAACTAAAAAGCATCACGACCAATAAAAGTGCAAGGTGTGCACGTCCATTGAGGTGGGGTAGGGAGGGTATAAATAGGAGTTGCAGGTCATTTTCAAAGTCATTATGCACTTTTGGCTTTTGAAGAACTAGGTGGAAGAGGAGCAATCTCTGAGTGATTTGAGAAGCGGTGACAACTTACATGGACAGAGTACACATCGAAGAGCGGGTCAAAACCTATCAGCGAGCAGTTTATGCCACACCTCTAGTATGTACCATCAACTTTGAATATATTTCATCTCATTTTTCATGCATTTTCATGACTAGGGTTAGGTCATATTTGGACTGAATAGACACACTCAAGGGTTGGAAGTGACACACTTTAGTAAATGAAGTGACGCACATGAAAATGTAATTTTAGGGATTATTTTATAACCGAGCCTCACTCATACGAATGAAGTGACACATATGGTATGCGCATTTGGTGCACATACTCTGCGCGTTTGACATATATATATTGCGTGAGCGACACACTTGAGTGATGGGTGTGATGCACTTAAGAGATGGAAGTGACACATATGAATGTGAATTTGGGTTTTTTACTTTATTTATATACAATGTAATTTATTTAATGAATATTTGTGAAATGCAATTTAAATGTATGGTAGTAATATGGATGCAATTTACTTTATTTATATGTATATGTAATATGTAGTGGATATATATATATATATATCCTAATGCATTATGATTATAAAAAATATAGTGATATTTATTATGCATCTGTGAAATCGATTTAGCATAAATGCATTCTAGCTTGATTTATTGCACGTGGATTGACTATGTGACTGCATTGGCATTTGTAGATTAGGGATGCTGCCCTTCTTACATGGGAGAATCATCCTGACACTTTGTTAAATAGACATACACTAGATGATGACAAGCACACACATTTAGATAGCATTGGTTTACTCTATGTCACACTTATGCTTGAGATTAGGGAAAATAGGGGCCTAGTCACCACATTGTGTGAGAGATGGCATTGAGAGACGTCCTCCTTCCACCTACCGACTGGGGAGTGCACGATCACTTTGGAGGATGTGTATCAAATCTTACCAATTTGTATTTGGGGGAGAGGGTTGTGTACTTTGTCCGAACATGTAGATAAACCTTATGTGACCTATTTGATTGCAGGGAAAAAGATTTGGGTGCTAGAAGGTATAACATCATGTGGGCATACATGTTGGGTTATGATCCATACTTTACGATGCATTATGGAGTTGTGATAGGTGTGTTAGTTACAGATAGGAGAGGGCATGGATTTCCTATTGGTTAGGGAGAGATTATGATAGAGTTGTGGCTGTGGGGGGTAGTCTACGCATGGGGATGAAGATATTATATTTTTCCATTAGTATATGCAAAGAAAAACATGATAAACACCATCAGTTTATACTACACCGACAGACAAGGCACAACACTACCCGATGCCAAGGTTACCGATATTGCTAAGTACAAAGCATCCCGACGCAACACTATTCAGTGTTACCCGATGATAGAAAAGACAAAGGAACCCGACGAGTAACCAACAATGCAACCCAACGAAATAGTCAAGAGTGGAACCTGACAGATGAAGGGAACCTGACGATTAGTTCAAAGAAGGAACACCAACAAACTTTCAGTTCACACCGACGATCAAGAACCAACAGTCAGTTACATCCCGCAAAAAGTGGACCTGACTTTCCACGTTAGATAAATCACTGAAGTTTTATATTTAGCTTCTTGATTTGTTTTAAATCCATTACATGAGGGAAAAGTAATGTATTTATTATTGTTATTATCAGTATAACTGATTTAAAACATGCAAACTAAAGGATCAAGGTCAAGTTGTATACCTTGGATCTAGAGTTAACATTATAATGCGTGATTCTAAAATAGGTCAATTAACTTGTATAAATAAATGCTCAATCAATTATGAATATGTTGTTCGATGATGATTGTGTCCACTGAGAGCATCTAAGGACCAGACAAGAGAATTCATGCAACAACACAGAAAAGGATCAAATCAGTTTTTCAAGAACAGAACCAAGGCTACCGATGAGAAGGAAAAGGTATTAATCAATCAATATAGGTGATATTCATATACTGTAAGCTTTAATGGATTTGTAATCAGAAATTATAGATTGCACACAGTCAATTCAAACATATTGTACACATTCTAACAATTGGGGTACACTTAAGAAATCCTTTCAAGGAAGGTGGATTTAAAAATCCTATTGTAAATCTCTTAACCAAGTGCACACTATATCAGTGTTGCTAAAGCTCTTAACAAAGTAGATCCTAACAAGTCTCCACATTAATACTCCTAATAGGGTAGATCATTAGAAGTGATCAAATTGTAAGCCTTAATTGGCTCCCTTCCATTCTGCAGATAGTGAAGTTTTGTGGGTACCATCCCCACCGCAGTTTTTACTTCCTAACAAGAGTTTTCTGTGATATCATATATTGTGTTATGTGTCTATTACTTTCATGAATGTTTCTATGAATGTTGCATATAATTAAGTTTATAAATTAATACTACATGCATAAGAAATAACATCAGATATGGTCGGTAATACAGTAAAATTTGATTGCTAATTAAGTAAGGTGAAAAGTGTTAAAAGTTTTAGAGGTACTGATTCACCCCTCCCCTCTCAGCACTACTTCCCATTAATCCCAATAATTGGTATCAGAGTTGAGTCTCTTCTTGGAAATATTAAAGGCTTAAGAGAAAAGATCTTACAATGGAGAAGTACAAACTTGATAAAAATATTGAGAATAAAAATCTTGAAATTCAGATATTCTATGAACAGTATAAGGAAGCTAGAATCAGTATGAGACAACTGCTAGATGAAAGAAAGAATATGGCTTCTTGCAATAATGAGATAGATTATCTTGAGGAAGAGATAACATATTTCTTTGAGTCTTCAGGATCAAATACAAGCAAAGCATCAGATACTTCAGAAGAAAGCATCACAAGCCTAACTAAAATCAATCTACATCTGGCTGGACAAGTCAAATCTCTGTAAATCGGTCAAGAGACACAGATGGTAAGGATGATTGATGTCATGAACAATGCAAGGAAAGTTGAACAAGAAAGAACACTAGCTATTGATGATACAAGAAAGATCACAGAAAAGCTACAAGAAAAGGAGTATGAGATACAAAGACTTACAGAGCATCACCATGAGGTAACAAATTGGATTATTCTTATGAGACAAGAAGCAAACAAAATGAATATGGAACTCATTGAAAGAATACAAATTATCAGTGAACTAAGAGAATAGAATGAAAAACTAAATCATGAGGTTAGAATTCAACAACACTATGACATGATTAAGAGAGCTGAAGAGAGTACAAAAAGGATGGATGAATTCTTGAATGCACAAAGAAGACCCAACACCAACACTGGACTAGGGTACACCGAGCATGCAGAGTCATCAAATGAAGTTGATCCAAAAGATGACTACATCAATCCTAGACCAAGGAAGTTGACATGCAATCATTGTGGACAACAATGCAACACCTCAAATGTCTGCAGGAGAAAAGAAAAAGGTATTCCTAAATCCACATTTAGACTCATAGGACATTGTTACAATTGTAGAAAAAAGGGACATAAAGCACATGAATGTAAATCAAAGGTGAAAGAACCAAAGAAAGAAACCTATATGTAAAAGTATTGTCCCACCTGCAAAATGCACGGGTACACATCTCTTGAATGCAGGAAGAAGAAAATTGAAGCATGGAAACCTAAAAATTAAGAAAATGCATATAAACCGAGCATAGTCAGTAATTCATATGTTCGAGACTACAATACATGGATAAACTACACAACATGTGGTAGATATGGTCACATTGCTACAAACTGCATGAGAACATGGACCAAAAGGTCTAGAGGCTGGACCAACCTGGGACTGACATGTTTAAACTGTCATAAGGTTGGACATCTAAAGAAGGACTGCAGAGACCGAATAATAGAAACCACCACTTTGGCAAATGGTAACACCATTGAAGACATCAAGAAAATGAGAAAGAAAATGTGGAGGAAAGCTTCAACCATTGAGAAAGATAGACCAAGCAATGCAGTAGGTGAAACCTCATCCCATAGATCTGGTGACATCACCACCCCCTCCTAAAGATGAACAAGTAAGTATGGAACTGTACTACACCAAGTCATATTTTGCATCATTTCCATTATACAAATTGATAGATAGTCAAAATCTGCATGAATAAAGAAGTATATTATGTTACTTGTTACAATTATGAGAAATCAACCCTGCCGGTAAACACATACCAAAAATCATCGGTGAACATAAAAGGATGAGCTGTCTACACTTGCCGAGAATTGTCAGTCAACACATAAAAAGGCTAAGTCGCTAATGTAACCTGACACCCGTCGGTAAGGAAGCAAAGTTACAATGTTGTCTTGACACTACACCGAGATCCATCGGTGAAAGAAACAATCTTAACAGCTATCTCGATCATTGTGTCAACACCGAGAATGTTATTTGAGAGTCTTCCCGATGAACTCCGTCTTCATGACCCGATGAGTTGTTGAGAATTTATGACAGACTTGGGGCAAAAGTCTATAAATACTTGATGGAAGCACTTCATTTTTCACATGAAATTTGAGCAAACAGAGCATAGTGAAAACAAAGTGAAAAGAGATCAATTAGCAAAGAGTCCTTGACTCGATCCAATGCACTCCAAACAAATCATTCACAAGTTACAAAGATCGAAGTAAGTACCGAGTGTACTGAAGAACTCTGTTATTATTTTTGAAAAAGCCCTAAATTTGAAACACAATGACAACCAATTCAAGAATAGTAAAGTTGAAGAGTGATAAGAAGAATGTTGTTAAGTTGATCAAGAATATCACTTGTGTGGAACCTAAATACAAGATATGCCCAAAGATTGCATCGCAACCCGATGATTCTAGCACATTTTCAAAAATTCCACCTAGGGTTTTACTGATAGAAGATGTAAGATTGTATATCCACTGCAAGATCGTTGAGATTGGTGATTTGGAGATAGATCAAGCTTACAAGAAGCTATGTGATGAACAAGGGAACCTAAAGGAAGAACACAAGCACATGAAAGTAAAAGGGATAATAAATGCCCTATATTTCTTGAGGGTTTTAAAAAATGACTGGATTTGGTTGGTACTAAGCAGAATGCACAACCAAAAGTTATGGTTGGACAAACTCGAGTAGATTACAAAGGATGTGTTACATGCTGTAACAGGTTACCCTATTATCAACAAACCAAAAGCCCACAAGCATCCCTCTCGACTAGAAGTTAAAAAAATCACTAATGCTATATGGGATAATCAAGGACTTAAGGTGAACACCATCACCAACGAGGAACTAAGGTTCGGTGCATGTGTGATAGGTTACAAAATATTTTAGGCTAGCAGGCTAAACAACATATCATTAACAATAGTAAGCACAACTTACAAGATTGTCTTAAAGGGAATACAAATGGACCTATGTGAGATCCTGCTGAAGCAACTTGATAAAAATATGACAATAATCAGGTCTACCAAAACAAACACATGTAAGTTCAGCTCACTTATAATGTGTATATTCTTTTATTTTCAAGAATACTTTCCTTCAGTTGGCAAAGTGAAGTGGGACACTACCAAGCCAGTCACATTGCAGATAAGTGACCTTATCAAGTCACTAGGTGACAACTTTGATTCAGTGAAGAGAGTGAGGATCCCTGAACAATTGATTGAAAAGTATAGGGATGAAATATGTTTTATGGTGGATTCAGATTTCACTCACATTAAACCAGTTGTACCAAGGACAACCTGGTTACCACCTCTTGACTATGAGATTAACATAGATCAAGCAATAAATGAAATTGATGCATTGATGAATGAACCACTTGACAGTAAACAACCAAGATTTGAAACATATGAAGAGGAAAAGTCAGAGATAAAAATAGGCCTAGTCATCAAGAAGACTGTCAACAGGAAAAACAAGATGGTGAAAAATCTTGAGAAAATGCTGTCGGTTAATGAGGAGGAGAAAGAACAAATAGAGGAAACCAAGGAATAGGGCACCATCGGTGAAGAGAAAGATGAGCAAGAATCAGATTCTGAGGCCACAAAAACTGATGTGCCTCCACCTCCAACCAAGAAACCAAGGACCACATCAGCTCAAAGGAAAAGGAGCCAAACTGCAAAGAATGATACAACACCTCTTAAGAAAGGTCAAGTGAGGACCTATAAGAGGAAGCAATAAACAAAGAATCAAACACCTACCAAAGGGAGGAGAAGATTGGTAAGGACCAAAGCTGATATTGAAGATTCAAAATAGGATGAGTGTGAAGTAGAAAAGAAAAGCTTAACACCCAGAACAATTGATGAGACTGCTGATTCAATTTCTACAACAGGTACCATGATCGATAGAAAAATTAGACAATGGGTAAAGCTAGAGCCAGAGGAAAAAAATAAAATAGAAGATGCAATAATCAAGGCTATGGTCAACTTCAAATATGTACCAGTTGAGTTTGGTAGCAAATTACCCAAACCATTGAGTGAAAGAATATCAGCACGATGGTCTTATGCTTTGAACTTCAAAAAGGAAGCAAGAGAGAGGATACTTGTAAGACTCATGCCTCCTAAATCCAAAATGGAAGAGATCAAAGAAATGATGAAAAAGCACTCAACTAAATTTGTGGCTAAGATAAGAGCCTACAAGGTGCTATAGGGGAAATTCTTAGACCTGGACAACATGACATATGCTAAATGGAGACAAATTCTAGATCTACTTGGAGAATCAACAAGTTGTGAGAATCAATAACTTCTCACTGGCACACCTAATATAGAGGAGTAGAAAGATAAAGCAAGTCCAGAGCACATTTCTTTTGATAATATGGAGAATAATCATCCCATTGACTTAGATAAAGTCATGGATGATCTTGACATTCAAGACATCACTCACTATGATTCTGATAAAGATCCATAGAAAGAAGATGATTTCATATTCATATCTCTTAAGGATCAAGAAAAGCAACAAGAATTGGAGACACAAGGAAATAAGGACATGGATGTTGCTGATGAGATATGGCCAAACACTTCCATCATTGACATAACATGATTGGACCCTACAGATCAAATCCAAAAGATGAAGATGTCACTGCTGAACAAGCTCAAACTGATGAGCAGGACACAACTCTAGATGTAGCACAGGTGGGCACACAAAACAATATGCCAGTATTGATGAAGGCCATCAATTTGCTAGAAGGAAATGAAGAATGTGCAGTAGATATAAGCATACCTAAAGACAAGGGTGATGTGGAAACAAAGAATACCATAGATGAATCAAGGGATACAACTACAAAACAAGCTGCTACCGATGATAAAAAAGACAATTCTACTGATCAAAATAAAGAAGGATAAAAACAAGTAGAAGAAGAAAAGCAGAAGGAGAAGAGTGAAGAAGAAAAGATAGATGATTCTCAAAAGAGAACTGAAGAAAAATATTCTGAAACACCCAAGGTTGATGAAGAGACGTCTTCACCTAACCGATAGGTGAACCCCGAGCAGAAGGCACAAGAGGTTTCATCTTCAAAGCCTTCACTGAGCGCATCAGAGAAAACAAATGAACTAGCAATGGTAGTTCATACATCTGCCTCTACACAAATATCAAGGAAGAAGAAGAGAAAGAACAAAAATCTAGTCACTCTGGATGAAATAATTGAGATTCCAGTATGTGATCCTAGAACATTGGATCCTACTGATTTGAAAAAGTATGCTAGACTTTGTGAAAGGAAATCTATGCAAGATAAACTGAGAAAAGTCACAAAAGAAGCAAAGGTACTTGAAGTTGCAAAAGGAATAATTCAACAAATTGTACATGATATAGATGTTGATCAAATAGCCCCCATGCTTGATCAATTAGTGGTTCTCACCGATGCTATCACATCTCATAACATAGATGCTGAAAAGGATATGGAAGCTAGACTTGAGAATAAATATGAATTCAAGTTAGTAGAGAAGATAAGCCAAGAAGTGGAACTACAAAAGGTGAAGCTATCTGAATTGGTAAGCACAATAGACCCCATAATTTCTGAAGCTATAGCCTTGATACAAAAATTATGCACATTGGATCAACTCACGAAGGAGTATACCAACAAGATAGCACAAATTGATGTTGATCTTCAAGACAATGCACAAGGTCTCACAAACAATGAAGATGCAATCAAATTGCACCAAGACCAACTCAAGCAAGCTAGGAAGCTAAGATTGGGTATATAGATTGTAGAAACAAAGTTCAGAGATGAGGTAAATGAGCTTCAAGACCAACTATTACCAACTCTCACATTACTGCAACAACATATAACAGAGGCAAGAACACTCATTTCCAACCCATAAATGTCTGTCCTAGACAACATTTGTGATATGCATGCCAGGATTGAACTAGAGCACATGGCACTAGAACTCCTCAAAGAGAAGTGGGAGAAAATGATAGAAGATATCAAGAACAATCACTCCCACATTCTTGACACTCTGTAACTTACACATTTTTGACAACTTATAAGTTGTACATTTTTGTCATGATTATCAAAAAAGGGGGAAATGATATGTACAGTTAGTCAGTAAAAGGGGGAAATGAAAGGAGGAAATGATATGTACATTCAGTCATTAGAAATAGGAAAGAAAAAAAAAGTTGTAAAGTACAAAGGCAAGTATACATATTGTACATATACTTATACTATACCGATGCATACAGTTAGGGGGAGTCATATAATGTCAAGGATATATACATGGTGTACATACTAAACACTTTAGTATTATGCACATATCAGTTTTTGATACTAATGTCAAAGGGGGAGATTGAAGATATTATATTTTTCCATTAGTATATGCAAAGAAAAACATGATAAACACCATCGGTTTATACTACATCGACAGATAGGGCACATCACTACCCGATGCCAAGGTTACCGATATTGCTAAGTAAAAAACATCCTGACCTAACACTATTCAGTGTTACCCGATGACATAAAAGACAAAGGAACCCAATGAGTAATCAACAGTGAAACTTGATGAAACAGTCAAGAGTGGAACCTGATAGATGAAGGGAACCCGATGATCAGTTCAAAGAAGGAACATCGACAGACTTTTAGTTCACACCGATGATCAAGAACTGACAGTCAGTTACATCCCGCAAAAAGTGGATCTGACTTTCCACCTCAGATAAATCACTGAAGTTTCATATTTAGCTTCTTGATTTGTTTTAAATCCATTACGTGAGGGAAAAGCAATGTATTTATTATTTTTTTATCAGTATAACTAATTTAAAACATGCAAACTAAAGGATCAAGGTCAAGTTGTATACCTTGGATCTAGAGTTAACATTGTAATGCGTGATTCTAAAATAGGTCAATTAACTTGTATAAATAGATGATCAATCAATTGTGAACATGTTGTTCAATGATGATTGTAGCCACTGAGAGCATCTAAGGATCAAATAAGAGAATTCATGCAGCAACGCAAAAAAGGATCAAATTAGTTTTTCAAGAACAAAACCAAGGCTATCGACGAGCAGGAAAATGTATTAATCAATCACCATAGGTGATATTCATATACTATAAGCTTTAATGGATCTGTAATCAGCAATTATAGATTGCATACAGTCAGGTCAAGCATATTGTACACATTCTAACAAGTGGATTTAACAATCCTATTGTAAATCTCTTAACCAAGTGCACACTACATCAGTGTTGCTAAAGATCTTAATAGAGTAAATCCACAAATCTCCACATTAATACTCCTAATAGGGTAGATCATCAAAAGTGATAAAATTGTAAGCCTTAACTAGCTCCCTTCGATTCTGCAGATAGTGAAGTTTTGTGGGTGCCATCCCCACTGTAGTTTTTACTTCCTAACAGGAGTTTTCTGCGATATCATATCTTGTGTTATGTGTCTATTAATTTCATGAATGTTTCTATGAATATTGCATACAATTAAGTTTATGAATTAATACTACATGCATAAGAAAGAGCATCAGATATGGTTGGTAATACAATAAACTTTGATTGCTAATGAAGTAAGATGAAAAGTGTTAAAAGTTTTAGAGGCACTGATTCACCCCTCCCCTCTTAGTACTTCTTCCCATTAATCCCAATAGGTGACCATGTGTACTAACTATGGTATATCATTAGATGCATGAGATTTCACACCATGTAGCGCTGAATATAGGGTGTGGAGTCACACTTTTACAGGTGTGGTCCTTTGAGCACATAACTATATTTTGCCCAGTTTTTGACAAACCAGTCATACAACCAGGGCAACCCTATGTATACTATTATGATGTAATGGTTCATAGACAAGTGGGATACTTGAGGTATTGGAGGAAATTTTTGGACACATTGAGGGTTTTTAATTGGATACCATACATTGGATTCCTGGTATAGATGGATAGGATGACCATCTCCTGTTTTGTAGATATGAGAGATACCTTGTTGGTTGGTTGACACAATATTTTAGGATCATTGAGATTCAACTCCTGAAAAGGGTGCTGAGATAGTTTGGAGAGAGACATTTAGTACCTATGGGATCAACATAGTTTTCTCATTGCAAGGTGGATGCCAGAGGAGGCTTGGGACCATTTATCCCTATAGAAATAGTAGTGGCACAATTCACTACTTTTTCTATAGTGAGGTGGGATTGGAGGTCAGTGATTCCAGATGCAGGGATGATGATAGAGTATGATGCATGGTGGCCTACTCATATGCATATTACTTATATGGATCTAGGAGTTCCAATTTCAATTGATATGCATCATCGACCTAGACAACAGCGAAGCAAACATGGTAGACGAGGGAAAAGAGGAAGATGAGGGAGGGATGGAGGAAAAAATGGAGGAGACAACAGAGGGCGGGGTGGTGGCCGAGATGGAGGATGAGGGGGTAGAGGTGATGGGGACAATGGTGGAGATGAAGATGATAGGGATTGTGGAGTTGTTGATATTGGTTTAGGTGCACAAATGGTTGCTCTTGATGTTGTCCTAGTAGTACCAACAATAGCAGGAGTTAGAGATGAGGATGTAGATGTGACTAGGAGTGGTTCAGAGGAGACAGGGAGTGACAAAGAGATAGAGAGTGGTAGCGGATCCAATTATTTAGGGGATGAGATGGAGATTGGGGGTGATGATGCTAGACTCATGGATGTATCCATGGGTGGTTTTTATGAGGTTGCACAGGATATACCTATGAGATTGGATGTTGGAAAAAGAAGAGATTAGGAAGATGAGTTGAGGAGAATGCGGGATGAGGTTAGGGTTCTTTAGGGGAGGGCGACAATGGTAGAGTCACAGAGCCATTGACATGTGACGAAGGTGAAATTTTTTGAGGGGAAGATAGAGAGGATGCAAAGAGATATAAAGAAAGAGGCAGAGATTATGAGGGCTGAGGTACATTCAGTGGAGGATAGGGAACATGCAAGAGAGGCCAAAGCTCAAGCAACATATACAAAGGTGAGAAAATTTATTGCTAGTGTACATGATAGTAGTTTACAATAGATCATTGATAGGTACTTCCAAGGGGGTACATAGGCCACTAGATAGGCCCGTGACATGAAGAGAGAGATTGAGTATTCGTGAGGTCATTATGAGCTAGTAGTGCCAACAAGGTAGAGGGTCACTAGTTATATCTCTTCACAGAGATCATAGAGACCTAAGAGATCACAGATCAATGGGGTCATTTATAGCCTCTTAGAGCACATCAGGAAGGTATAGATGCACTACTTGGGTAGAATGAGGTTGGGCCTTGAAATTTTGTACCACCTATACCTCCTAGACCAAATGGTGGAGGCAACACGAGTTGATTTTGTAGACATCTTTTTGCATATATTTTGTGAGCTTGCGAGCTCTCCATTAGAAATTGTATCATTACACTTTTGATATATGTGTGTGTGTGTGTGTGTGTTTGATCTACTTTTCTTTATACTTCATGTGATGCACATTTTTTCTATGATGATATGTTCTACATGATTAGACTTATGAGATTCAATGATTTATGACATGTTATGTCTATGTCATGGATGTATGCATTTACTATAGTATGTTATTCCATGGTGATGTTTATGAACTTAATTTTTTTTGTATTTTCATATGAACTTTATTTGATGCGAGAAGGTGTGATGCAGATCTAGATGATAGACTACGATAAATGAGTTTTAATATTTTATATGCATTTATATGATGGATGGTTGCATTATGACATGTACGTAGTAACATGATTTATGGTTGTAGGATGCAATATTTTTGTTGTATCATGATACTTTATCACAAGGAATTGTTAGGACTGACAGAGAGAATTGTTAGTAATGATAGTTAGGAGACGAGAGAGAATGAGAATGAATCCTGATTGAAACATTAAATTATTCTAACCAACTTCAAATTCCAACTTATTTGAGAAATTTATTTCATCATTGAACCACTTTTATTATAGAAAAATTGAATACCATCATACCCAGATAGGAATCATTTAGGTATAATTATTCCCTTGCACTTTAACATGCACTTTGAGAAAACAAGGAATGTGGGCCAATCCATCTAGGTTGAGCGTTAAGATTCAAGGTATGTGGGGTGTATCACAACCAATTAATCTATTGAAATTTGTTTTTCAAATAAATATTTTATATGGATGTGAAGGTTCTTATCAGAAACACCCAAAAGAATCTTTTAAGATTTCATGGAAAACATTCCACAAACAACAGACCAAGAAAATTAAGTCATGAACCATCTCAAAATATCTAATCACTTATGGAATCATGGAGATGAATAGGAATATGAATTGCAAAAATAATGATATAATAAGAAAAAATTAACTCAACAAGTAAACAACCATACTGATTATGTGTCTGTGTTTTTGTAGTGGTTCAGACAATGACATTTGATGATGTCTGGTTCCAAAGATGAGAGACCCTGTTGTAGACTAACTTGTATGGATTCGAGTGTTTCTATCCTTTGTATAAGCTGAGATGATATTTTGACAAAAAGACTTATTATTTTGACTTTGATTGATAGATAAGATAGTTTGGTGAGCACAGATGAGGGCCTATTGACTAGTTGACAGTTTTGACTTGGTTCCGCTAAAGCTCAGACTTGTTGTATGATGTCGTTTAATGCTTGTTTTGAAATTAAAAACAAGTGGTTTATGTACAATTGAGTTTTTTTGCAGAGTTTTCTTGGTTTTTTCAAAATTTTTGTTGTCTTCGACAGATTTTCACGACTTTTTGTGATGTTTTTGGTATTTTATCAAGATATTTTCCAATGTTTTTGAATTTTTTGAAGGATTTTTTCCAATTTTTAGATTTTTTAGGACAATTTTCAATGTTTTTTGTATTTATATAGGAAATGATAGATCATGACATTGGGGTTATCCCAGTCAAGATAGAATGGACAATTTATTGTGGAATGACCATGATGGACTGACTTGGTGTGAAATGTGAGAGGATATGATAAGACTATGAAAAATGAAAAATTTGAAGCCACGATACTACTGACCACTGATTTTATTGCGAAAAATGAGGTGAAGTAACTCGAGGTTTTCACCACGGTACTTGCCCAAGGTGGAATCAAAGTGGTTTTCATGATAGGATGACTTTATTTATCTTGTATTTCTATTTTTGTATCACCCAAAGATGCATGTTTGTCAGGTTTTTGCTAAGGTAACATTTTTTTGCTTTTTTTTTAAATATTTTTGAAACGGGTCTACTCTGAGAGTCATGAACACTACTTCAGTAGATACAAGATGTTGACATGTTTTGATAGAGGTTGATCCTCTAAAGTGGATATATGATATGCTCCAAGCCCATAGACTGATGTAATGATGTAGGGACCCAACCAGTTTGGTTTAAACTTTCCTATTTTTTCTCTTTCCATTTGATTCTTCTAGTTCTCCATTACTACCAAGTTACCAACTTCAAAAGATTGAGGTATGATATTTTTATTGTAACTTCTCCTAATACATTATTGATATGCCTAAAAATGTGTTAGTGTATTTTGTCTCTTTTCATCGAGCAACTCTAGCTCTTGTAGTTGAGATACTCAGTATTCCTCATCTGAACTATTGTCTTGAAGGGATACTCATAGTGATGGGAGCTTAAACTCTATTGGAAAGATGAATTCAATACCATATACTAGTGAGTATGGAGTGGCTCTCATGGGGGTACAAAAACTAATGCGGTATGCCCATAAGTAGGGGTTCAGTTGAAGGTGCTAGTCCCAACCAGCTTCATTGACTGCCATTTTTAAGCTTTTTATAATGGTTTTATTTGTAACCTCATAATGGTCGTTACCCTAGGGAAAGTAACATGAAGAATAGATATTGTGGATATGGAATCTTTTGCAAAGCTCATCTATTTGTTTATTTTTGAAGGGGGGTCCATTATCTATAATGATGGTTTGTAGAACACCATATCAACTTATGATATAATTTAAAATAAACTTGGAAATCTATTTTCCAGTGGTGTAGGTCATTGGGATAACTTCAACTCACTTTATAAAATACTCAATGGTTTTGATTATGTACTTATGACCATTAGAGGATAAAGGATGAATCTTGCCAACTAGATCAAACCCCCACTGTGAGAAAGGCCATGGTGAGGTGAGTGGTTGCAACTATTAAGCTTGCCCATAGATGAATTTTTCATGAATCTAACATTTTTGACACTTTTGGACAAATAAGCAAGCATATATCTCCATTGTGGGTCAATAGTACCCCATTTTTAGAAGCTTCTTGGCTAAGGTCAAGCCACTATAATGGGCACCACAAATGCCCTCATGTCAAGGGGAATGATTTGGCTAGTTAAGTAAGTATAAAATTCTTGGTACCATGGAGAATTGGGATCAACAATTTCACACACAACCTCAGACTTGTGGAATTAAAAGGGAGGACCATGAGCTGTTCGACCATGAACTAAAAATGTGTCACATTGGGAGGCATGTCTAGCAAAGATCCTATAGTGGCTATGACATCTTCTGCCTTGTTCTTGATTCTCAAGATTTTCTCAAATGATATATGTTCAAAGTATTTCTTGATGTCTTCTGCCATGGCCTTATAGGAAATTGATTTGTCATCCTTGGTGTTGTAACTGCCATTGACTTGGTTGATAATTATTTGAGAATCCCCATGCACCTGTAGGTGTTGGATCTTTCACTGGATAGTTATTTTGAGACCTATGATCAATGCTTCATACTCGACTATCTTGTTGGTGCATTCAAAACTTGGCTTCTAGGACCTAGGAATGGATTCTCCTTGAGGAGTGAAAAAGACTATGCTGACACCTGATCCCTTATGTGTGTGAGATCCATCAAAGTATAATTTATAATGTTTCTACTCCTCTAGGGAAAATATGTTTTCATCTAGAAATTTTATCAACATTGGATGACTTGAAGGCAAGGGTGCATCTTCTAGTTGATCAGCTATAGATTGACCTTTTATTAATTTTTTATCCATGTAATCAATGTCAAACTAGCTTAGAATCATGACCAATTTGGATAGTCACCCTATTAAAGTTGCTTTTATTAACATATATTTCAATGGGTCAATCTTAACAATTAGGATCATCTTGTGACTAAACATGTAGTTTCTAAGTTTTTGGGAAGCCAAAACTACTACCAAACATGCTCTCCTAATGGTAGTATAGTTCAATGCGTAAGCCACATGTGTCCAACTGATGTATTATATGGCACTTTCCTTTCCTTCTGAGTAATTTTGTGCTAATAATGCCCCTAGTGAGTTCTCTATAGCCGAGATGTACAATAGTAGGGGTTGATCTAAAATGGGTGCGACTAAGATCAATGCTGAAAGAAGGTAGTCTTTCAATATTTGGAAGGCATTTTGACAATATTTTGTCTATTTTAATTTTATGTCTTTGTACAGTAAGTATTGGAATGGATGGCACTTGTCTACCACTTGTGAGATGAACCTTCTAACTGATTGTAATATGCCTTATAGAATCCTAAGGTTCTTTAGAGTTGTTGTGGAGGCATATTGATTATGGCTTGGACATTTTAAGGGTAAATCTCTATTCCTCTGTGGGAGATAATAAATCCCAACAAATTTCCTAATGTGACTCCAAAGACACATTTCTTTAGGTTTAACCTGACCTTGTATTTCTCAATTCTATCAAAGACTAGATCTAATACATATAGGTGCAGATTCCTTTTTAGTGACTTTGGTAATATGTCGTCAACATAGTGTTTTATTGTGTTGTGCATAATATCATTAAAAATAGTTGTCATTGCTCTCTGATATGTAGTACCAATGTTTTCTAAATTGAAGGGCATGACACACCAACAATAGGTGCCCCATGCACAAGTCAAATTTATTTTGTGTTGATCTTCTGGTGCAATTCTAATATGATTATACCCAAAGAAACCATCCATGAGTGATAGCATCCTATACCCAAAAGTGAGGTCAACAATCATGTTAATGTTTGGCAAGGGGAAATCATCCTTTGGACATGCCAAATTGAGGTCTCTAAAGTTAGTGTAGATTCTAATGGCTCCACTGGGTTTGGATACATGTACCAAATTAGAGATCCAATTAACATAGTCAATATGCCTTATAAAGCTTGCATCCAGTAGTTTCTTTAATTATGTGTTGACCAATAGTGCAATCTTTGGATGCATTTTGTGGAGATTCTATTTGTAAGGATTTTCCCTATGCTTCAGTGGGAGATGGTGGAATAGTAGTTCTAGATCTAACCTGAGCATATCAGAGTACAAGCAAGAAAAGTTAATTTTCTTGTCTTTGAAGAACTGTATAAATTTTTATCTCTGTCACAGTGTTAGTGACTCTGCTAAGTGGATTATTCTTTGTGTTTCTTTGGTGCATATGTTTATCATCTGAATTTTCTCTACAAAGAGTGGAGACTACTCTCCAATAATGGGGATTATATTAATCTCTCCATCCTTAGGCACCTTAGAGAGGTTTTCACCCTCACATACATCTTTTGTTTTTACTATTTTGTAGCTAGAAGGTGCCTTTTGTTTTCACCTAATAGCCTTACATATTCTCTATTTTCAATTTTACGACTGGAGGATTGATATAAGTCCCCAAAGTATGTTTTTTTTCTAATTCAACATTTAACCCTACCTTATGGTCTCCCATAGATATACCTTGTCTTAGAAGAATTTATCAATAGCTTCATCATTCTTTAAAATATCTATGGTTGGTGGATTTTTTTGTTCCCAATCAATAAGGTCAGGGTAGACCAAGGCTATGTTATCCTTGGTTTGAAAGGAGGAAATTGGGAGTTTGGTCAAGGTATTAGCACATGATTCAAACACTGATTCATAAGTTTTAGATGATTATGAGGATGCAGATGAGGACGAGGATGAGGATGAAGGTTCTGATCAGTTCCAAAATTCCTCAATCCAAGCTTGGTGATCTGTGGGTCTATCTCGTAAAGATAGTTAGGAAATGACTGTGTTAAGATGTAGGGTACTGGTGGTATGTGGGGAATTCCACTCATAGTCATTCGACTCTGTGTTTGAATGAAATTCTTCAAATGTCTCAACTTTGTTATAAACACAAGCATTAATATCAATGGGCAACGAGATATTTCAAATGCCTTCTTCAGGTGGTCTATAACCTAAATCACAAAACCTTGGGTTTTGGGTAGGTGCAGTTGGTTCCATAGTTCCTTGTTCATTCTTTCCCAGGTTAGAGCATCCATTATGCCTTTGTTTATGGACAATGGTGTACCCTCATCCATATTCATGTACTATAATTTTGACCTCAAGGGGTTCTTAATCTATATACAACCAAGAAGATAAGTTGTCCTCAATGATTTATTCATGTATGTCACCCCATCTTACAAAAACCATTGGTGTATAAACATTTTTCAGTTGTTGTTTCTTCTCGAGAGGTTGCCTAGGTTTTCCATACAAACGGGGTGAGATAAGTCACTTGCCTACACATAAGGAATCTCCATGGGTATATTCTTTTCATCCTTTCTCCTAAATTTGGATCTTGAGTTATGATGTGGATTCTGTAGTTGATTTAGCAAGGCTTGTAGAATCTACATTTTAAGACGAGGAAATAGTAGATGCCTCTTGATTGTTGGGTACCTGATTGGAAACAACTCCTCTAAGATTTTTGCAATAAATAAAATGATCTATAGCACAAGGCATGGTTATTTCAACTCCATTGCAAGGAAAATTAAGGCACTGATGATAAGTAGATGGTATGACTTGCATGGAATGAAACCATGGTCTCCCTAGGAGAATGTTATAACCCAACTCTAGGTCCAGTACTTGGAATGCAATGTCTTGTGTTGTTAGACCCAGCCTGATTAGGAGACTTATCACACCCTTGGATGGATTTTAATCATCATCATAAGCTCTTATTATGATATTTTTAGCAATATCTACACAATTCTTAGCGTATTCCAATGCTTGTACTAATTTTAGTGTACACATATTCATACCAACTCCTCCATCTATCAAGACACAACTGATTTTGTGGAGGTGGACAAAGACTTCTATATGTAAAGGATCATTGTGGGATGGTTTATATGTTGGAAGGTATTTCTTAGTGAAAGTGACATGGTGTGGTGTGGACAGATATCCAACCATGGCTTGAAACTCATCAACATCTATGTCATTCGGGACGGATGACTGGTGTAGGGTTGTATCTAAGTCTGCCTTATGGTATGGCGAAATGCAAAGTAGTTCAAAGATGGAGATTTGTGTCAAGGTCTTCTTTTGATGGTCTAATAGGTTATACTGACCTGATTGCAAATTGGAAAATTTATTTGGTACAATATTTTTTGATGAGGCCCCTTGTACTGTGATTTTGGAGCGACAGACGGTAAAAACGTAGTTGGTGTCTGGACCTCGAATAATGATGGTGTTTATGGTTAAGTTGGGATCTATCTTGGTATATGTGAGGTTTTTCTTATTATCTTGTCCAGATGTAGAAACCTTATCTTTTCCATGATCCATCAATGGCTTTTGGAAGATATTATGGTCTTGGTTGGTGGTGCCAAAATTTGTGACAACTTTGATTTCGCCACGTTCGGTGAAATCATATATAATACTCTTCAGCTGAAAACAACTATCCATTTTGTGTACTTTAGTTCTATGATACTTACATAAGTTTTTGTCTTTCCACCCTGCTAGTTTATAGGAACAATCATATGATCTTATATCAGGTAGATTAATGGAATGAGACTATCATAGTTTCTCAAGGATTTTCTCAAGAGGCTATGCAAGAGGAGTAAAATCTTTGTGTGGAATTTAAGTAATTCTTGCAAAAATTTGGTTGAAGATTGCTTGGTTTGACTGGGGACTCACCTTAGGAGTAATGTTTTTGACATTTTGGAAATGTTGTGATGGTTGGGTTTGTTAAAATTTTATCAGTACTTATATCTGTAGGAGAAGTTGTGTCATTTTAGCGTCGACAACGCCATCATTTGTCACATTATTGTTCATGGAAAAATCTTTGATTTGTCGTAGGGTGTTGTAGTACTAGTCTCTTTCTTGATTAATCCCTTTAAGGTGAGGGATATTTTTTCCTTTAGCCCTTTCTCAGCTAGCTCTTTGAAGGACTCAATGGGCTAGGAGTTTAGTTCACACATCATGTCTAGTTGATATTTTTCAATGAACATGTGGATATTTTATTTCATGGGTATGTAGAATGATGCCTTGAAGGAAAAATTCCTCCAATGTTGTATAAATGAGGCAAAGTTCTCTCCACTCTTATGATCGGTAGTGCAGAAATCCATTAATGTTATTTCCATGATGATATTGTGTGAATAGTGTGATATGGACTTTTTAGCTAGTTCACTCCATGATCATATCCAAGGAGGAAGTCTAGAAAAATATTCCATGGATGACCCACCAAGACTACGTGGAAAAAGTCTCATAAGGTAGGTGTTGTCATACACTACTTATATGCAGGCCGTAAAACATTCCCGTATGTGGTCACAGGGATCACCCTTTTCCTTGTACCTATCAAATTAGGTGTCTCAAAGTTGTGTGGAAAAGGTGGCATGTATAACATCCTATCAAATAGATAAGGAATAAGGTCAAATGATGTATAAGTCCTTTTAGGAGTGTCTATTTACAAATTTATGACCTGTTGTTGGAGGGTTAAGAGCTATTGAGCAAGGACTTCAATGGGCATCAATGTGGATGACACTGTGTTAGGATCAATAAATTGGATCCCTCTATTATAGGATGGTACCTGATTGTATGGGGGTTTTTACCCCGTGTTTGCATGCATATAAGGCACATATTGTGATAGAACATACTAGGATGGTGTTGTAGGATGGAAGGTGTTGGACCCATTTTCTCCATATTGTCTAAAAAGGCTAGAAAGAATCCCTGAATAATTAGGGTTGGTCAAAGATTGTTTTCAAGGTTCGCATTGAATGATTAGTGGTGGTCCATTGTTGGAAGGGACACCTGGTTTAAGACCACTAGAAGGTAATTGTTAAGGATCCCTTATAAGAGAGGTCTTTGATTGGGTGTGGGACCTAGTTTATGACTACTAGGGTTTTGACCTTGGGGAACTGTACTGGAAGAGCTTGTTGTTATTATTTGAGAAGTATGTGTTAGACGAGTTAAGGAAATTATAGAATGTGTTGTTGTGGTGATAAGTGAACTAGATGTGGGTGAAAAGTTGGTAAATAGAGGATTATTGTATTGGATCCCAAGTGTAGTGGAAAATGTGGTAACTTGGGATGCACTTTGAGTGGTGTTACTAGATGGTAGGATGGAAGTGAGTGGAGGGGTGCAGTTGCAGCGACCCCAGATGATGGCATGTGTATGTCCTCTACTATAGTCGATGTGTCAAGTCCAACGGGTAACTTAACACTGCTTTGTACAAATAAGTGAAAGTATAGATCTGGGTCAGTTGTTAGTATGAACCCTATGAAAGTCATTACCTCAGGGTCTTGTAAAGAAATGACAACCTCTTCACTTGTGCATCCAGTCTTGATATTTTCAAGTGATACCTCATCTTGTAGTGGAGGTATGGGAGGTAATTGTGGAATGTTAACTTTTGTTTTCTTATGACTTTGTATGGTCTCTGGGTTTCTGAAATCCAGTACTAAGGTCCTCGGGGTAGTGAAGTCAATGTCATTGGTAGGAATATTATTGGAGTCTTCATTTTGGTCCATTTTGCCTTAATCTTTCATGGATCATGTGAAAGACATGTGAAAAAATGCAAATCTGCGACTAAGGTATATGCAAGATGACTTAAGGAAACTAGATTAGGACTCTAATTTTTTAGATTTTTTGGAATTATGCAAAAGACAATAAGGGAAACTAATTTCCTTTTTTGGGTTTTTGATGATTTTGGGAGGCTAATGCAAACTATGAATGATTGACTAGAATGATGCCTAAGGTGTAGGTACTATACCCTAAGATAGATTATAGAAATTTTAAAGGTAAACCCTCTTAAGAAAGACCTAAATGATAATGAGGACTATCTTGACTTCAAAAGGTGGAACAAAAAGTGATAATTTTGACAATGATGTCTATGAATAAGACAAATATTATCAAGAATGGCAAGTACCTAAGACAAGGAAAGTAGATAAAGATGGTAACCAAAATTTTCAACGAAGTCAAGATAATACACAATACTAATACAAGAATGACCTAAAAATATGTATCCTCTAATTTGGAAAATGACTTTAGGAAGTGCAATACTTAACCCTCAGATATGAAAGCTATGCTTTTGGATTTTTTGGGATTTTTTTTTGAGACTAAAATGATGACTATGTAAAAAAGGTAAATGACTATGCAAGGTTATATATGTAAGATTGACACTAAAACAAGGATATGAACCTCTAATATGAAATGGTATATCAATCAAATAATTTTAGGATAAAAGATAAGTGTAACCTTTAGGACCCATCTTGATTCTATTTTCTCTATGTAGGACACTGTTTAGGAAATTTTTTGAAGATGTTCAAACACAATAATCACACACTCAATATAGCTACAGGATTGACAAAAAAAAGAAACGATCTGTGTATGTTCAACAACTCTTTCAAGTTGCACGTTTTCACAAGGTCTAACACAACAACAAAAAAAAACAATCAGTCTAATATAAGGTCAATTGGATTTGTACAAAATATTTTAGGCCCATATTTTGCTAGTATGTCTGCTCACACAATAGTATCACATTACTAGAACATGAAAGTCCTCTTGTAGGTGCCTATGTTTTTGCCTTTTTCCAAGTACCTTTTAACATGTTAAATAATATTTCTCTTCTATTTATACAATACTTTGGAACACATATGATGAGGATCTAGTGGGGGGAGATTCTTCCCTCCCCTTGCATTGAAATAAGTTGATGTTCGGAGGTGAAATGGGTGGCCTCTAATTAACATGGTTGTGGTAAGATTTCACAGAGTCTCCCCAATTGGTTTATACATGTGTGAGATGCTTAAGTCTCTAGTGTACCACATCATCTCCATAGGCATGTAGGCCCGATCCTAGCTATCATCCACACACCTCGCCCAAGATTGGTTAGATATAAGGCAATTCTGGGGTTTATCCCATGTCTTGTTTATATATCGGGCAAAAGGATTTACTGGTTTGAGGCCATCCTATGAGGAAGAAGTGCATTCCCCAGACATGCCTCTCTAAGAAAATAAAATGGTTTTTATTCTAATAGAATATGCAAGCTCACCAAATACTCAAGACACAAGGTTAATCAAATTATACACCAAAATCAAATTTTAACTGTAGACACCCGAAAATGGACAGGCTTGCGACTTGACATTAAAAACACTAATTTTCATCTATTAATTAATAGTTTTTAAATTATTATTTAATCATCTATTTTCCTCTAAAATTCATTCCCCAAATCATCTAATCAAATTCCCAAAATTAATTAAATAATTAATTTTGTTTAATTAATTAACCTTAATTGATTAATTACCAATAATTAATTAATTAAATTCAATTTCCTATAATTTAAATTCAAATATTTAAAATTACTAATTAAATTCTTCCAATTAAATTAATTTAATTTCATCAAAATAAAACAATTCTAAATAAAAAAAAGAATTCAATTATCTCACATGTTGAAAACATTAATTAAATATTCATTTATCTTCAAAGAGATAACTCCAATCAGATCACATGGGTTACTCCACCTATCTCTCTAGTTCACATGGGTCACTCCACCCACCTCTTCATTTCAAAAAGGTAACTCACAATTAGCTCTTCAGTCAACCAAACTCTATCTCCTCTTTACCAATTGAAGAGGTGGAGTTTATTAATGGCTTCTCCAGTTCCTTTTAATCTCAATTGTTCATCTCCCTATCTCTGGGATTGATCTCAACCTTTCATTTCATCCCCAATTCCTATATAATAAACCCTTCATAACCATTTGAAGGATCCAGGATTTCAAGCTCTCGTGCGCCATTACTTCGTCAGTTTGGTTTTAGCATTCAAGCCATCTTGCGATCACACACACATTTCAATTAGAAAATTCTTGACACTTCTCAAGTCATAGACACTACCCACACCAATACTGAGCATCAAAAACAACATTTTGGAAGGAGTAGAGAGAGACAATAGAAGCTTCAAGCACTTTGGGGTTTGCATTCATTTGTTTTCCTTTCTTTGCTTGTACATTTTATTGGTTAC
>MU223475.1:110779-121398 GCA_018584345.1 Thuja plicata
AATTAATCAATTAAGGTTAATTAATTAAATAAAATTAATTATTTAATTAATTTTGGGAATTTGATTAGATGATTTGGGGAATGAATTTAGAGGAAAATAGATGATTAATTAATGATTAAAAAACCATGAATTAATAGATGAAAATTAGTGTTTTTAATGTAAAGTCGCAAGCCTGTCCATTTTTGGGTGTCTACATTTGCCCCTCTTTGATGCGATGTGACTTGTCACAGCGTGTCAAATAATTTTTAGATTTGATCCTGCCCCAGCTTGCCCCAGTGATAGCAAGTGGACTATATGCCCTCTCAATAAATTAAGCATAGAAAATGCGTCAGATGAGCATTAATTTGTTGAAAAAGTGAATCATTATATGATGATGATGAATGCATTGCTATGTTAGTTATGATGTTATTGATGATGGATGCATTGATTATATGATCTACTATGCACATGTTTTGGATTTTTTTTATGCAATAAATGAATGCCATCTACCATGCACAAAATTTTTGAGTAATGCATGTGTGAGTTAGAAGAAAGTTAGTTTGGAATGTGATGTATGAGATTGATTGATATATATGGAATGATAGAAACAAAATTTTTTCTTTTTTGATAGATATGATTTGATAGAAAGGATGAGTGTCCCAAGTTGCTGCCCTTGTTTCCAATTTTTTTCATCATTGCATCTTTTTTTTTTGTATTTTCTGAAATTCCAAAGAGAATCCAATGTATCCAGATCACATGCCACCTGGATACCGCCACGACCTCTTGATAGCGGAAGGAATAGAGATATTGAATAGAAAGAGAACCTAGTGCACCCAAATATTGACCATCTGGGTTCAACTATATTCCTTGTTTGAAAAGAAAGAGAGCCAAAAGCACCGAGATATTGACCATCTGGATATCGCTTTGTCCTCTGAAGAGACTGCAACAAGGATATCAAGATAGAACTCCTATGCACCCAGAGTCCATCTGGATAACACCACGAGCTCTTGATTCCAAAAGGGAAAGCCAAAAAAAACAAGATAGAACTCCTACACCCCTAGAGTCCATCTGGATAGCATCATGAGCTCTTGATTGCAACATAAAAGGAAAGACTATAGAAACCAAGATAAAACTCCAACACACTCAGAGTTCATCTGAATAGCACTGCGAGCTCTTGATTCTATAAACCAAACAAGAAAATAAAAGAGAAGGAATGTCCAATTCTTTCTTAGGGTTAAGCTCAGATCATGGAACTTCATGACTTCCAGATAAGTGACAGCGCCTACCACATTTATCCTAAATCATCATGGCCCTGAAATTGAAGTGAACATTCAACAAACAACAATTAAAGAAAATAAGTCATGATCTATCATAACTACTCTCCTCACATGGTGGATCCTTGAGTAGCGTAAGAACATAATCATGAAATATAGACTGACATCTGACTGACTAACTGACCTAGTCAACATTTTTGGATGGTTCTTCGATGTAGTTGGATTCTCTTGATTGGCTCGACTCTTTGATAGGCTTGATTGGTTTGATTTCTTGAGTGTGTCTGGTTTCAGTAATAGATTACTCATATAAGACTAACCTATGTGGTTTGAGCGTATCCATCACTGTGTAAGATGATTGATATGATTTGATTGATTGATTTGACCGTGTTGGCAGCTGATCAAGCTATGTCACATGGGACCAACGTTGGTTCACAAAGCTCATGATTGTGACATTTGATAGATTGGCTTGGTTTCCAGTTGCTTGCTGATTGATTTGATAGATTGATAAAGCTATGTCAGATGAGCCCATTGTTGATTCACAAAGCTCATGTTTGTGACATTGATTGACTGGGTGTGATCGCCCTTTTCTCTCTTGATAACCGAGTTGGTTTTATTGTTTGGGATTTTGCAATTTTTTGAATGTTTTTGATGAAGATTGATTTTCTCAGAACATTTTGATCTTTTTAGGATTTTGATGTGTTTTCTAATTTTTTTGGATTTTTTCAGGACATTAGAATCGCCCCCTAGTCCGGTGGACTAGTATTAACCATGGGTAAGTGCTTGGTTCTCAGAGGGGAGTGTGCTCAAGCTTTTTAGATTTCATTGATGGTGAAGCTGGATTTGAACACTTGGCACCTGTTTTCTAGTTTTCACCAAGGTACCTACTCAATAGCGCCTATTTTATAGGTTTTCACTAAGAGAGCAATTTTGGTTCTCTTTACTTTTTTTCTTTTTTTCTTTTTTTTTTCTATCACCAAGGCGCTTGATTGCCAGGTTTTCACCAAGGTAACATTTTGTATTTTTTGATTTTTTTGGTATTTTCTGGATATGTAGATAGGTTCCTTAACCATAGAGACCTCAAGGGTAAAACCTATTGAGGTGCATACTATTGATGTATCCTAGGATCTGATCTCCTTCTAGTGTCGCCAGTATGAATTCCCACTCTGAGTAGAGCTGACAATGACAAATGGTCCTAGCCAGTTAGGCTCAAACTTTCTGGGTTTGACTCGCTCTGCTTGATTCTTTTGATTTTCCATGAGGACAAGGTCTGCTACCTCAAATGTTCATGGCTTCACCTTCTTGTGATAGTTTCTTCTAAGGCGATTCTGATAGCCTTGTAAGTGGTCGAAGGCATGCTGCCTTCTTTCATCTAGTAACTCTAGTTCATTGAGCCTTGCTACTCTATAGTCTTCATCTAAAACCAGGTTCTTTAATGATATCCTCAGGGATGGGATTTCCACTTTGAGGGGTAATACCAACTCTGATCCATAGAATAGGGAGAAAGGAGTGGCTCTTATAGGTGTTCTCACACTAGTTTTGTATGCCCATAATGCGGGACTAAGCTATAAATGCCAGTTTCACCCTGATTTGTTCACTATTTTCTTCAAGATTTTCAAGATTGTTTTGTTTATAGCTTCGGCTTGGCCGTTCCCTTGAGGATAATAAAATGAAGATAACCCTTGTTTGATATGGAACTATTCACATAGCTCTTTGACATCTTTGTTTTGCAAAGGCATACCATGATCTGTTAGAATAGTTTGAGGGATCCCATATCGACAGATGATGTGGTTAAGTATGAACATTGATATCTGCTTTTCGATAATGTAAGTGAGGGGAATTGCTTCCACCCACTTAGTGAAGTACTCTGTTTCTGCTATGATTTATTTATGTCCATTAGCTGAAGATGGTGTAATCTTAGCCACTAGGTAAAATCCCCACATAGAATCTTTTCAGATTTCCCCCAGTCTAGCAAGGTGAGGAAATTATGGATTGATGGATGAACTGGTAGATGGATGAAGATCAAAGGTCTCTTAGTATGTCTTGAAGTTGTTTTGGATGCCAAGGACTATCCATAGGATGAGATAACATGTTTATCTACAAGATAAGGTACGTGACATGACAAGATAAGATAAAGACATGGTGCATTGATTGGCATGTGGTTGACAAGAGTGGACATGTCAAGAGGATGCTGAAAACATGTTTGCATTTTTTATCTGTATTTTCTAATCAAGACCAAGAGAGGGATTTGATAGGATAATGATAGGACATGGATAGGGAAATCAAGATCAAGAATGGACAAGGGGAAGGTTTATGGATTCAAGACTGTGAAAATATAGGAAATATGGACTATAGGGATGTGGACAACATGAAACATATAGGACATGTGATGCTTCTCGGGAGATCCCTAGCCTTGTCAAGATCAAAGTTGGAAAAATATGGATGCTGATAAGATAAGGGATATGAAGGATATAGGTTAATGGAGGAAATGAGGGATATGATATGATAGGAAAATATGGATGGAACATGCCCCCATGTATGGAATGCAAGAGGTTCATAGATTACACATGATGCGTATTTTCCTATTTTTCTTCATGGTACTTGCCCAATGTGCCTATTTGCCAGGTTTTCACTAGTGGGCGAATATTTTTCTCTTTTTTTTTTTTTGACTTTTTTGGAAGATAATAGACCCGTGATAGGAAATGGAGGAAGGAATTAAGCATCTTGCTATTCAGATTGTAACATTGTAATATGTGTTATAATAGACCATGCATGTTGAAGGTATGCTCAAAGATGTTGATAGGGTGATGGAAAAGGGGGATAAAATGGATGAAGTGGGATAGGGTAATGCTTTATGCGCAGGATTAGACAAGAGGATGGATGGAAGACTGTAATATATGTGTTGGATAATGGAGGGATTGTGAGAATAATTGATTTTGACTGGATGGATATGTGGGAATGAACAACATTGGAACACACCTTGAGGGATGATTGAATGAAGGAGGAAAAAGAGATTTTGGATTTGATGGAAGAAAAGGAGATTTTGGACTTGATGGAGGAATGTTTATGAATTTTGGGACATAAGGACCCAAAATGGATTTGGAAGTTTGGTGTTTAAATGGATGGTTAGAAATTTTGGATGCCAACTTGGATTTTTCTTTGGGATACTATGCTTCAAGAAGCTTCTTAGGAATCCACATGGATTTTAATTTTTTATTCTTTTGTGGGCCTTGTGAATGCATTGTTTCTATAAGATATTTAGGAACCCACATTGATTTTGAATTTTTCTTTTTTCTCAAGGGGCCTTTTAGGCCTTTTGGACATTTCTTTTTTCCTTTTGGATCATATTTTTATTTATTTTTACATGTCGATTAGACTAGACATGTTGATCCTTGACTGTATGTGGATTTCTTGACTTATGGAACTTATGTTTGGCATCCAAATTGCTTGAAAGGGGAATGTGATTAATGAATGGATAATAATGGTATGGAGAATTTTTGGATGGGTGGAAGGTTGTCCAAGATGTGTGCCTTTGCTGACCTTGATTTAGGAAAGGAGAAGTGGATTGTGAACTAGTGGATGGAGGACTATATGGACCTTAGATGGATGGAAGGGGTGAAGGGGATGGTATATGTTTGGATTTGGATTTGGAAGGGGTACCAACATCTTGAGAATGTGTTTTATTATGGAGGCCATGACCATCAAAATTTTCTTTGATATAAAAGGGTTTTAATGTACTTTGTTCATGGAGGTCTAACCCTTTGACTTGATAATGCTTTCTTTGACCAGTAGGATACTTTCTAAAAGATGCAAGTCCATTTTGAGGTGGATATGATATGGAAGAAACAATAGGATCATGAAGTGGACTAGACCGGATGGAAGTAGAGGAATCCATTTGAAATGCATGGGGTTCATGAACAACATGCATAAACATGTTGGGGCCATGAGGGGGATCAGGAGGAATGATAGGATCTTGTGATGGAATAGGAGCAGTGACAAGATCATTTGGTAGGATATGATCTTGTGGAGAAGATGGAGGTTTAGGACATGGAGATGAAGGAATCATAGGATCATGAGGAGGATCTAGAGGGATGATGGGATCTTGTGGTGGAGATGAAGGTGAAGGGATAATTTGATCTTGACTTGGAAGAGGACCATTAGACTCCATTTTAGGGGTGATTTTCTCTTGACTATGAATGGAATCCTTTGAAAGAATGGGAAGGATGTCATGATATTTCTTAGGAATGGGAAGTGGAAGGTCCATAAGACTTGGAAGGAAACTTTTTTCTTGGGATGGAAGGGGATCAACTTGGATAGGATTGTCAAGGATAGTGGAATCTTCATGAGTTTCTAGAAGTATAAGATCTTGGTAAAAAACTACATAGGTTTGGTCATTCTTGGGATCTTGATCTTGATTTTCTTTAGGAATTTCTTCTTCATGCTTTGCATCATCCTCTTGACATAGGATATCAATTGGAATATGTATGGTGGATTCTTGGAAGGGTTCAATGTTTTGACATGAGGGAGAAGGATTTTCAATGGGAGTCTCTGGAGTGGGTTCGTCTAGGAATGGAGCACATGGTGGCATTGGATCTAGGATAGCTGAGTCATCAAAGGGATTAACATTTAATTCTATTGTGGATAGCCCTTGGGAGGTATCATCACTAGATATATAATTTGATAGGAATGGAAAATCTTTCTCTTGTGACTCTTTAGGGGATAAAGAACTAGTGGGAAACATAGAGGCTTCTTGTGAGACAACTTATTCATAGGAGATAGATGTTTCAACAATGTTATTGTTTTGGAATGGGCCCTTGCTAGACATGGGTAGATGATTTTGATCTTGCTTAACAATAGAATGATGTTTATGAACCATATTTTGAATTAAACTCTTGAAAGGTTTAGATTGGTCTCCCAAAGATGACATATTTTCAATTGTGTTTATTTGGGAAATCATCAGTGGTGGATTTGAGGAAATAAGAGAACATTCATTGACTTGTGATGTGATCTGAGATATATAGTCAATAGGGTAGGGATATAAGTCCTCTATGGTGTAGGATTTAGTTTTCCCTTGATTTGGCACATCTATCATTTGGGTTTGAAGGGTTTGCACTTGTTGGATCATCATGTCTGTTGGAGACTGAGGATGATGTGTGGCATTGTACCTCTGTGCTATAGTAGGTATGAGGCTACGCCTCTATTTTCCTTGAGTAGAAACATAGGATCTCATCCTTGGGACTTGATATTAATTTCCCAACACATGATTTTGAAATAGGGGCACATGAGTGGCCCAAGGTTGGTTCTATTTTTTTTGTTGTGGTTGGGGATGTTGTTTTTGCTGAAGATGGGGTTGATATTGCTAGGTTTAAGGTTACTGCTGCTGAAGCTGGGGTTGCTACTACTAGGGTTGATATTCCTAGGGTTGAGGTTGTTGCTGAGTGAGAAAAGGCATAACTTTGGGAGGGCATTTACTGAAAGTCAGACCTGCAGAGATGGATCCCTATGGGAATGATGTGTTTACCCCAAGGCTAGTAGGGATTGACTGTGATATAAACATGGTGGAAAAAATGTTGTTTCTTGTTGGTGGGATAGAAGGCATAGCATGAGAGCTTGATCGACTAAACCATAAGGCCGAATGTGGAGGCATACTAGTGACCATGGGTGCACTTAGTTGGCAGCCTGTCATGCTTTGCATGGAAGATGTGCTTGCTTGGTTTGCGTAGTTGGTTTGATTGGGTATTGTTTGTGCCAATGTCAGTGTTGTCAAGGGTGGGAAGATTTGAGAAACCATAGGTAGTGTTTGAGAGGGATGAGTAGTGTTTTGACCTACAAGAGGGTTTTTGGGCCATATGGTCGACACACTGAATTCAACAGGGAGTTTGACTCCCTTCTTTATCAACATGGCTAAGAAATGTTTGAGATTCCTCTCTACAACAATGCCAACCACTTGTGTGGAATGGGCATATTTCTCTATATCTTTGAGCTCTTCTTCTATGACATTTTGGAATATAGCTAACCCACGGGGATGTTCAGTGAATAGAGCAGGACTGATATTTGTGAAAGGATCATCCTCTCGCTCTGTTTCCCAAGTAGGGAATTTTTTGATATATGACTCATCAAATTGTGTTCTAGCCTTCGACCTTGTGTAAGGCTCTCCATGAGGTGTTTGAGACATAGTGTGGTCCAAATTTTGTAACTAAAACAAGTGATATAAATCAAACAAAAAAGGATAACCTTTCCAAGGAAGTTTGAGTTATGTTTTGGACAAGGGCAATTCTAAGGATAGATGTTGATTTATCTTGATCTCAAAATTTTTATGATGTAAAAGATAATATTTGTAGACCTTTTCCTGGGACAAAGTCATTGATAGAGATAATGATGATGTTTGAGATGATGAAATCACGATATTTCAAGTCTAAACTTTCAAACTAACAATGTTTTTAGACAATAATTGCACTTTCCAAAGAAGGGATGATCTTTAATGTTTAGATATTCACACAATGTTCTTCGCATTTTTCTGGGATAGACACTAGTGTTGGACACCAAATGAAGAGTTCTCTCAAGGTTTTTAGGTTTAAAACATGCGTAAAATATCTCTGGTCAAGTGCGGCAAAACTCCACCGATTGCAGTAAAGTGTATAGTTGTTTGCGGTACGTTATCACCGATTGCAATAATAAACAAGTTGATTGTGGCAATAAACAGTTAAACTGTGACTGACTTCCTTCAATTGTGACACAACGTGGGCAACTACGGTAAAACAGGAACAATCTCAAAAAAATATTAAAAGATGGGTATCACTGCTTGACAATTTTGATATTTTGGAACAATGCTTCTGATTTGCAAGACAATTGACGTTGACAACTCTAGAATTTAACACATTTGACTCATTTTGACAGTTTGGATGTTTTTTTTGCATTTTCAGAAACTGATCAAGGAAACAAGCACAATAGACACTGTGTTTTTGAAGAATGAAGATTGATAATGTGTATGTTCTACAACTTTTTCAAGTTGCAAGGTTATCACGAGGTCTCAACAATGAACAGTCAGATTAATCTAGGTTAATGGCTTCAAAATACAATGTTATAGGCCCAATGCTTGAATGTCCATTAGCTCACACAACAATTGTCACACTACTAGGACATGAAAGTCCATGATGTAGGTGCCTATGTTTTTGTTGTTTCCAGGTATTGTTTCCGTGGAGTGAAGATCTCTTTCACTACACAAATACCGTGGGACACATATGTTGGGAATCTTTGGGGGGAAATTCTGCAACCCCTTGCACTATAATAAGGTATTTGTTCAGAGGTAAAATGGGTTGGCCTCTAATTATCAAGGTTGTAGTAAGGGTCAGTGGCATCTATCCAATTAGTTTATATTGGTGTGACTCACTCAAGAGCCTAGTTGACCACGCTGGCTCCTTAGGGATATTCACCTGATCTAGATTATCATCAACACACCTTGCCCGAGCTTGGCTAGATAAGATGAAACTTTGGTTTGCGCCTTGTTTATATACCGATCAGAAGGATTATCGGTTTAAGGTCATTCTCCGAGGAAGAAGCGCACTCCCCTAACAAGCCTTTCTAAAAAGTATAAAGGCTTTTAATCTAACAGATTGTGCAAGTGCACCCAAAACTCAAGACACAAGGTAAATTGATTAAGCTCCGAAAATTTGACATGTGAACTAAGCTACACCACCACACAAGCACAAGTGTTCAGTTTTAAGACCAAAAGTAGGTGTTGATTCCTTGTTCAATTTTAATGCACCAATTTGAGAGATTTTTTGCCTTGTTCAATTTTAGTCCCCACATTAATTTTAAGCCCAATTTTGAAATGTGAGATGTGAGATGTGTGACAAACACTGGTCTTTTTAAACCCAAATCAACAAGTGAATGAATTTTAAGTTGTATTGTTATCTTGCCTCCTTGATTTGTACCTATCAAAGAAAGTGTTTAGTATCTTCAAAAATGAAAGCTTTCAATCGAAAACAATAGAATATCCAGAATCTCTGGTATTGTTGAGATTGCTGAAATTAATGGTGACTTTATACTTCCTGGAATCTTTTAATTGAATCAATGTACCTCGTGTATGCTTCGCTTTGATCTTTAGCTATGATTGCGAGAATAGCCCTTTGTTGTGATTGATAGTTAATGGTTCTCCTTTTGGTAGCTCTTAATTCTCTAGCACCTGGTATGCGTCTGATTATCCTCTTGGCCATTAGTCATTTTCTCAATCCCCAAGAAATCAAGAAAGAACACACAAAAAGAAAACTTTTTCAAAGATCTTTCTTTTTTTTTTTGAAAATATTTCTAAGAAAAAATAAAATAACAAAGAATAAAGTCACTGTATAATTTCAAGACCTTTCCAAAAATGTAACTTTTTTGTTAAGAAATGCTGATTTTTGTCAAAAATTAAATTTTTATGAAATACCATAAAAAAATTATAAAAAATCGTAAAAAATTCAAAAAAATCTAAATTTTGGAATGTAGCTTTCTTATGCCAAATAATACCTGCAATTTTTTTTTTAGATCACAATTCCTTAATTTGTGCCCTAGGGACCCATTTTATCATAAAAGACCAGTTTGAAAAGATCTATTATTTTTGGAAAATAATTTCACAAAAATTAAAATCACAGAGAATAGACCCCCTCTATAATTTCAATACCTTTCCAAAAATGTAACTTTTTTGATAAGAAATGCTGATTTGCATCCAAAATTAAATTTTTATGAAATATCATAAAAAATTTATAAAAAATCGTAAAAAATCAGAAAAATTTGAATTTTGGACTGTAGCTTTCTTATGTCAAATGATACGTGCAAATTTTTTTTAAGATCATAATTTAATAATTTGTGCCCTAGAGACCCATTTTATCATAAAAGATCAGTTTGAAAAGATCTATTATTTTTGCAAAATAATTTCACAGAAATTAAAATCACAGACAATAAACCCCCTCTATAATTTCAATACCTTTCCAAAAATGTAATTTTCTTGAAAAGAAACTCTGATGTGTGCCCAGAAATGATTTTTTATGAAATATCACAGAAAAATTATAAAAAAAATAAAAAAATCAGAAAAATTTAAATTTTTGTTTGGGGCCTCCTTAGATTAGCTTCAATCTGCAAAAAAAATTTCATAAAATTATTCCATGCGGTTTGAATGATATGACCAAATTTCATGTGGGTTGTAAGTTCATGTTGGGTTCACCAAAATGTACACCTCTTTTCGTGATTCGTGGCTCCCAAGATTTC
This sequence comes from Thuja plicata, assembly GCA_018584345.1. NCBI lineage: Eukaryota > Viridiplantae > Streptophyta > Pinopsida > Cupressales > Cupressaceae > Thuja > Thuja plicata. The sequence goes on from MU223475.1 coordinate 121,276, forward strand.
CAAAGGCGAGGGTTAGTAGCAAAGGTTTTACAAATGATATAAATCCAATACAAAAATACTACTAAAATGAATAACTTGAAGCATAACCAATAAAATGTACAAGCAAAGAAAGGAAAACAAATG
>MU223475.1:159993-187941 GCA_018584345.1 Thuja plicata
GGGGGGGTGAACTAGTGGCCTCAATTATTTATCCTTTAAACTTCAATCCACCAATTAATACACCTCAGATTATTAAGTCCCTACAAGATCTATGCCTTTGAAATACTTTGAAATAAATATATGTCTCTCAGTTTACCTTGTCTATCCTTATTCTCCTTGATAACTGATAAGCAATAAAGCTTATTTACCAATGATCAGTAAATATGTAGAGTATACCAATAAATCCATAAATGCATATGTGAAATGTAAAATAATAAAGTAATAAACCATACACACATAACACAAGGATTTTAACGTGGAAACCCTGTTAAGGGAAAAACCACTGGGATTGGTACCCAAAATTTTCACTCTTCTGAAGTGAGCCATGTTAGGAGCCAACCCTGTTAAAGGTTACAAACACACTATTAAGTGTGACCTTGTTAGAGGATTTTTATACATAGATTATCACTTAGTATCTGGCATCTATGCTACCATCCTTGAATCAGCCTCTAGACTGTCAATAGGCTTTATGCTAATCTTACTACCATCCTTGAATTAGACTCCTTCTTAGAATGTCAATAGGCTTTAGGTAAGACCGATGCTACTATCATGAGTCAACCTTTTTGGTAATCTATTAGGATATACCTCAATTATAAAAGACTATTAAGTCCTGCTCTGTTAAGAGACTTAATGCTTCAATGGTTAAATTGAAACACAATGACCTGTTTCTAATGCAACTTTGAATTATAGATATTCAGATCTATTTACATACAATACCTCTCTGATCAATGTATCAATTCAGTTCCTTTGTACTTCACACTTTCTACTCTGTGATGTTGTGCTTCACTGTTCGTTGGTGTTTGCAAAATTCTTTAGCTCTCCCTTAGCTTGATTGATCAGGACTGCATGAAGTTTAACCTTCATCAATTTCTCTTCAGCATCTTCTTTCAATTCACTCCCCCATGTATCTGATTGCTTGCAGAAATGAATTATGCTTGTCTCTTATATAGACATGATATTCCTTAATTCTTGGCGTAAAAAAATAATCCAGCCAAATTGATTTATGGATTTAACTCTTGATTTATCTCGTAGTTATCTTCTTGCCAACTGTATAAATCATCTTTAAATCAATTACTTAACTATGGTCAAATAAAAGAAATAAAACAACCAGTTAAGTCTATCCTTAAGCTCTGCTAGTTAGATATTTTGTCATTTTTTGATCTCTCTATTTTGTTAGTCAATTCTGCAGTTCGTCGCTGGTGACAACTGCCAGTTCCGTCGGTGAAACTTCAGTTAGCTTCAGGATCTCCGTCTGTCGGGCATCATTGGATCTTTCTCATTGGGAAATACTATTTTTAGATCGTTGGGTATCCTGTGATTCTAATTTTTCAGGCAACACTGTCTTCTGCTTGTCGGGCATCACTGTGACTTTATCTCTATCTTTACTGATGGTGTGCACTCTGTCGGTGTAGTCTGTCACTTGGTGAATACTTGACTTTTATGCATTGCTAAAAGCATAACCTCTATTCCATTGAATCTCTGAAGTATTTGGCATTATGTATATGACCATACAAATGATATCAAGTTGACATCAGTGACAATACAAACTATTAACTAATTTAATGTCTTGCATCATCTTCAACTTAACATTATCAAACATTCAATCAGTTACATGTCATCAGGAAATATGATAGATATGTTGTACTTGATGGAAGATTGAAAAAATATACTATTTAGGCTAATGGAAAGAGACAAATCTTGTTACCTTTGGTGGAAGAATTTGTTGGTGAGATATGTACATCTGTGAAAGTTTGTTTGGTGCAAGGTAGACATTTTGTTAAGGATTTAAAGAAAAGTGATATCTGTTATGCTTTGATCCCTAACAAACTGAGTGGGAAAACAAAAGATAAAGTTCTTGCAGAGGTTGATAAGTTGTTCATAGAGTACAAGGAGATTATTTTAGATAATCTACCTGATGGTTTTCCACTGATGAGAGATATTAGTCATTTTATGGATCTGATTCCTGGAGCTATTTTTCCGAACAAGGAACCATACCAATTGACACTGACTGAGAATGAGGAACTTAACTGACAAGTTCGTGAGTTGTTGAACAAGGGTTTGATCAAAGAAATTTTGAGTCCATGTGTAGTACTAGTTGTGTTGGCACCTAAGAAGAATGTAGAATGGTGAACGTGCAGTGATTCAAGAGATATTAACAAGATAACAATGAAGTATCAGTTCCCTATACCAAGGATGGATGATATAATGGATTGTTTGAGTGGAGAAAAATATTTTACCAAAATTAATTTGAAGAGTGGATATCATCAGATTAGAGTTAGAGAAGGTGATGAATGGAAGACTGCTTTCAAGACAAGAGAAGATTTGTATGATTGGTTGGTTATGCCTTTTGATTTAACTAATGCACCGAGTAATTTTATGAGGTTGATGAATTAGGTTTTGAAGAAATTAATGAAAAAATGTGTGATTGTGTACTTGGATGACATTATGATATTTAGTAAGACTAGAGAAGAAAATTCGATGCATATAAGACAAGTGTTGTAGAGATTGAAAGAGGAAAAGTTGTTAATTAATTTGAAAAAGTCTTCCTTCATGAAAGAAGAACTTATGTATTTGGGTTTTTTGATTTCACCTGATGGTTTGAAAATGGATCATGACAAGGTTGAAGCTATACTGAGTTGGCCTACACCTAAGAATGTTAGTGAGGTAAGATCACTTCATGGTTTAGCAAGTTTTTACCAAAATTTTATCAAAAATTTCAGTTCATTTGGAAATGTTATGACTAAGACAATGCGAGGAGATAAAAGAGAGTTAAAGTGGACACATGGAGCTAATAAGAGTTTTGAGATTTTGAAGTAGAAGGTTGTTGAATTGCCTGAGTTAGTCTTACCTAATTTCAATTAGGTATTTCAAGTTGAATGTGATGCAAGTGGCAATGCAATAGGAGCTGTGTTAACTCAAGAAGGTAAACCTATTGCTTTCTTTAGTGAGAAGTTGAATGATGCTAAAAGGAAATATTTTGTCTATGATCAAGAGTTCTATGCTATTTTTTAAGATATGAAGAAATGGAGACATTATTTCATGCTGAGTGAATTTGTGTTGTATACTGATCATAAGGCTTTACAATATTTGGGTAGAGTATTTGTAGAGTTTCACATTTTGCGATCAAGCATAAGAGTGGAGTATCCAACCGAGTTGTTGATGCATTGAGTAGAAGAAGATATTTGATCAAAATGAAAATTGAGGTTCTTGGTTTTGATGATATGAAGAATTTGTATGAAGGTAACCCTGATTTTTTGAGCCATGGAGAATGTGTAGAGTAGCTATTCAATATAAATCAAGTAGGTTTGAAGAATATTTCATTCAAGAAGGTATGTTATTCAAAGGTATTCATTTATGTATACCGAAAGGATCAATGCGAAAAAAATTGATAAAGGAGAAACATAGTAGTGGATTGGTTGGACATTTTGGAATTGATAAGACATTACGTTTTCTTAAGGAAAGGTATTTTTGGCCTCAATTATATAAGGATGTTCATAATTTTGTCAAGAGTTGTGGAGTTTGTCAAGTTGCAAAAGGAGTAAGTCAGAATACTAGATTATATACATTGATTTCTGTTCCTGAGAAACCTTGGATTGATATCAATTGATGACATGTAACTGATTGAATGTTTGAAGATGTTAAGTTGATCACTGAAATGTAGAAAGATAATGTAAGACATTAAATCAGTTAATGGATTGTATTGTCATTAATGTCAACTTGATATAATCTAATTGGTTATAATCAAAGTGTCAAAGACTTTAGAGAATCAGAGAGATAAAGATTATGTTTTCAGTAATGCATAAAAGACAAGCATCCACTATGTTACTTCAAACACCAATGACTAGTGGAACCTGAAGGATAGAGATCACCAAAAGTCAAGTCACAGTGATGCCTGAGCATGAACACTGATGATAATTACCAAAAAAAAGAATCACAAGCATAACTGATGGCCAGAATCATAGTGTAAACTGACGGAGAATCCCGAGGAGATCTGGAGTGTTGAACAAAGCTATCAAAGAGTTAAAACACCAAAATTAACTTGAATTCAAAAATTAAAAAATATCTAGTTGGCAGAGCTAAATATGGACTTAACTGGTAGTTATCATTATTTTCATCGACAAGATAAAGCCAGAGATAAGTAAAGTATTTAAACCTATTTTGTCCAGTTGGAAAGAAGATCTTTGCAAGATAAAACATGAGTTTTTCTTTAAATCTGATTGGCTAAGATTGCGGATGATGCCAAGATCAAGAAAATTAAGAACGTAACAATGGTGATATCATGTCTATAAAGAGACAACTTAATTCATTTCAAAAAAAGGATTGAATGAAAAAGAGGATGCTGAAGAAAAACTGATGAAGAGAAACTTCATATAGTCCTGATCAATCAAGTTGAGGATAGAGCTAAAGTTTTCTGTGGACATCGAGAAACATAGCATAACATCACCGAGTAGAATTAAAGTGGAGCAAAGGTATTAAAAAGATATATTGAGAAGATTAGTTTTATGAGCTTACAATAGATCTAAAAATCTACAAGTATAAGTTGTATATGTGAACAAATCATATTGTTTCAGTTTAACCATTGATTTAGAAAGTCTCTTAACCGAGAAGGATTTAAATATCCTTTATATATTGAGATACATCCCAAGGAGTATCAAAAAGTTTGATCATGAAGATAGCATGAGATGCCAGATACCTATTGACAGACCAAGATAGTGTTTGATCAAGGAAGGTAGCATAGAAATGCCCGATATCAAGTGATAGACTAAAATTTTAAATCCTCTAATAAGGTCACACCTAACAATGTGTTTGTAACCTTTAACAGGGTTGGTTCTTCACCGATCTCACTTCAGAAGAGTGAAAATTTTGGGTTACTAGTCCCAAGTGGTTTTTCCACTAACAGGGTTTCCATGTTAAAAATCCATGTGTCAATGTGTCTATGAGTCATTAATTTAGTGTTTTTCATTACACATAGATAATTTGGATTGATCGGTATACTCTAAGTAATTTACTATTTTTTGGTAAATTAACAGACTGCTATTCGGTAAACATACAGAATAATGTTTAACAAAGCATTCTGAGAAGTAGTAATTTGATAAGTATATTTGAAGACATTCATCTTATAGGATTGAAGATAAATAGAGGCTTAATATTGTGGAACTAAGTATTTGGGTTGATTAATTGGAATATTTTTGAGACCACTGATTCACTCCCCTCTCAATTATTGCTAACAATCAACATGGATTTTGTTATTGGCTTACTGAGGACAGCAAGAGGGAATGATTCCATATTTTTTGTTATGGATATATTTTCTAAGATGACACATTTTATACCATGTAGAAAAACATCAGATGCAGTGCATATAGCAGATCTTTTCTGTAAGGAGATTTTTAGATTGCATGGATTACTGAAGAGTATCATCTCTGACCGAGACAATAAGTTTGTTGGTTATTTTTGGAAAAATCTCTAGAAGAATCTAGACACTAAGTTGAAATATAGTTCTACATTTCATCCATAGACTGATGGAAAAATAGAGGTTGTAAACCAAAGTTTGGGTAACTTGTTGAGATGTTTAGTTGGAGACACACCGAGTAATTGGGATTTGATGTTGGCACAAGTAGAGTTTGGATTTAATAGTTTAGTGAATAGGAGTACTGGAAAGACACCTTTTGAGATTGTTAATGGAAAATAGCTGAGAGGTATATTAGACTTGAGAGATATTGCTGGAGAAGAGAAGAGGAATTCTAAAGGAGAAATTTTTTTGAGTTTATGAAGACATTGCATGAGGAAGTGAAACATCAGAAATATAAGGATATTGCAGATAGATCAAGAAGACATAAGAATTTTGAAGCTAGTGATGTTGTGATGGTTCATTTGAAGAAAGGTAGATTTCCTATTGTAACATATGCTAAAATGAAGATGAAGAAATTTGGTCCTTGCAAGATATTGAGAAAGTTTGACAGTGGATATGCTTATGAATTTGAGTTACTTGATGACATGGATATGTCACCTATATTCAACATTGTATATTTGTATGAGTATCATGAACTTGATGAAGAAGTGAGAGAACCAATTGATTATCCTAAGAAATAGATAGAAGAAGTTGAACAAATTTTGAAAATGAGAATTAGCAGAAGCACAAGAGGAAAGGATTACATTGAATACTTGGTAAAGTGGAAGAATGTACTAATTGAAGACTCTATTTGGATTTCTCAATTTAATTTGGATTCAATTTAGGTTGTACCTGAATCATGATTTAGAAAATCATTTACTTTAACCCCAGGTGTCTAATGCAGGACCATCTTGGGTTCATCGTAATCCTGGATCAACCAAAAAGATGTTTTTTTGGGAGCTCGGTAGCTGATTTGAGAATGCTCGGTAACTATCTTTGTGTGCTTAGTTGTTGGTTTTGTCTTTGTTCCAATAGTCAGACTTGGTTACTAAGTTTTTCTTTGCTTCACCAATGCGTTTCAATGCTTGTTCCTGGCTGCTCGATGGGTTTCACTGACTGGTCTCTGACACTCGGTATTCTATTTCACCGAGTTGGTTTTGTATGTTGGATCTTTTGGCCAACATCTGCATTTAATTTATGTAGCATAGTTAATGCTGGGATTCATCATTGGGATGCATGTGGACCTAAATCTGGTTCATTGCTATCTCCTATGCTGGATCTTTTGGGCAGTTTGCCTCTTTTATAAATAAATCATTTTGTTCTTGGTTTAGGGTAATAATTTAGGAGAGATTTAAGAATAGAAGGATCGACAGAAGGATTCAAGGATAAAATTTGTAGGGTTTTAAGCCTTGGATGTATGATGACTGTTCTGTAGCAAATTTGAGTGTATTAGCCATAATTGGCAAGGCCTTACAGCCTGGCATGTATGAAATTTAATGAATTAATAAAGAACATCTAAATTCCTTCTCTCCTTCTCTATGTCTTAAGCTTCCGCGTGCTGTTGTTTTTGTTTTTTTTGCAAGCTAGTTTGGTGTTTGGGAGTGCCTTTGGCCCCATTCCCAACCTTCCTTGCATTAAAATCTCCTCAAAGTTTAGAGTTTTAATATTTACTAAGCAATAGTAGCTTAATACTTTGTAAATATCAAAATTCTAAATGATAGAAAGAAAAGAAATAAACCCCACAAAATACACCAAAGGCACAAAGACTTTCAAAACCCTTGGAAGACTTAGGACATGAACCCTAATCTCATTTCAATTTTTTCACTTCTCTAGAAAGTTCTTTGGTGCAGCTCATGGGGTAGGGTTACAACTGGGATCTCTGGTAGAAAACTCTTGGTTTTGGAGGGTTCTTGTTCACTGTGGTTGCAACCTTCTTTGAATTTTTGTATAGATATTTAGTTGTTAACATGTATGTATCTATTTTAAACCTCCACCAAGCTCCACATTTATCCAAAACTCTATGCATTTTTGGGTAGAAATACTTGAAGCACCACCTTTATGTGTAGAGATAATGGAATACATGTATAAAACTAGAGATATAACCATGATTTCCATATATTTGAAGTATTACTCTAACTATCTTTGATCAACATGACCCTTATTGCAAATTTGGAATCTTCAGTATGCTTTTCTTATGTTTTTGGTCTTGACTCTCAAAATGCTCGATACGAGGCTAAACTTAGATTTTTCAAGGGTTTCAGTTCCTTTTCTTTTTTCTAGTTCAAATCTTTGTTCTAAACAAAGAAACTTGCAGTTATACTTCTTGCTCAACCGGGTTTTTAAATGGATTCTTCAGAAGAAAATGTAGACACTTAAAAATGACCAATTTCTCTAACGCAATAAGTTTACTAACATTTGTCTTAAATTATTAAATAATCTTTATTATTTAATCAATTTGTGTGATTCTACTATAACCTAAATTCAAAATCATCATTTCTCTATAATTTTATAATTAAGTGATTGTAATTAATTACCTAATTATTTCATCAATTATTCACCTATAAAGTAATTAAATAATTAATCATTATTTAATTATTCCCTATCTTATTGAAATTAATTAATATTCCCTCTTTCTTATTATTATTACATTTATGTAATAATTAAATTAATTTCCCTCTCATAATTAAATAAATTATATTTATTTAATTAAACTAATTGTTCCTCTTATAAATATATAAAGATTAATTATTTATTTATATTCCTCACATGTGCAAACAAATAAATTCTTTTCTTTTTTTTAATCATATTTATCACTCCAAATTATGAGTTTCAGTTAATTCCGTAATTCTCTCTTAACTAATCAATTAAATCAGTTGTCTATTTAATCTATCTCATCTTCTACTCCACCTCATCAATTAAAGTCTTCAATCAAATCAGTCAACTTCTCAATCTATCCTCTTAAATGATCCATCTATTCTATCAACATGCAATCAATTGAATTAAACTCCAACTCACTCTAAGTTCAACTCTTGAATCACAACCAATCAACCCACCAATCACTAAATCTTAATTGGAACCCTAAAAATATTATAAATAGAGAGCTAATTGTCTTAATTTGTAAAACCACAATTGCTTTGAATGCTCATGATGGCACATAAAGCACTCATTTTGTGAGAGACTACATTGCATAGAGAATGATATGAATGAAGGAGGACTTTTGGTTTGCATGTTCATGTATTTTGATTGATTTTATTATTATTTGATGATTATGCATGTTGTTTATTTTGCTTCCTCTTTCAATATTGGGAATACTAATTGCCTAATAGATCTCTTTGTGGTTGATATTTTGATGTTATTGCAGGCTTCTACAAATCCTTATTGCTCCAATTACAACTGGTGAACCCGACGTGAAGCACAAAGCTTCAAAATTTGATTTTTCTTTATTTTTGACAAATACGGATTTAATTTTATGCAGACACAGTTTCATTCGCCACACATACAACCTTGAATCAACACAGCCGTAAGTAGAATGACGCAGTTACACCTCTAGTTTGATGCACTTATAGGATTAAAGTGATGCACTTACAAATTTGAAATGTCACACTTACACAATTTATGTGACAGCCTTGCATGCAATTGAACACTGTTCTATTTTGTTAGAAAATTTGTGTTATTCTGCTTGCTGGTTTATTTATCAGGATTTTTGTTGCAATTTATGATTATTTGACTACAATATCTGTTTACAATATCAAGGTATTCATCATAGATCTACTAATTTTTATGATCGAAGTGCTATTATTACTCTGTTTGTGCTTTCTATTTTGACAACATGTTGTAGATTCATTTGAATCACTTACCTACATGGATCGATGCAATTGCTAATAAAGCAAGACACTTGACTATTTCATTCGTCATAGTTACACATCTAAAAGGCCGCACTTACAGACCTGAAACACCGTAGTTTCCTGATAAAATAAAAAATTCCTTTTTGTCTTATTTATGTTTCTTTGATATGTAAACTATACACTTGTGGTAATGAAAAGACGCAGTGGGCCCCCAAAACATAAAAAAGTTAAAATTTAGGATCCCATTGAGAAACAAAAAAGAGAACAAGAGATTAAGTAGAAAAAAGTACCAACATAGAAATTGAGACTTGAGGCACTTGAAGCAAAAATTGGGTATGAAGGTATTATACATGCTTATTTGGACAAGATAAGAGAAATTACTGAGAAATTCAATTGTCATTATATCAACACTAGCACACTTGTGGATTATCAACACTAGTTTCTAGGGCTTCGATACTAATAGTTTCCTTGTAGCTTATGGTGTGGAAGAAAATTTATTTTACGTAATCTAAAATCAATTTATTCATATTTTGGTGCTTAAAAAGAATAATGTATGCTCAAACATCACAATCTCATCTTTCAATTTGGTGCTTAAAATTTACGTGTGGTTAATAATTGAACAAAGTAAAGTACATCTGGATGTGGTGCATAAAAATAAACAATCAATCCCTCATCTAGTTTAGTTCTTAAAAGTGAACCCGCATTCTTGTCTGGATGGTTTAGATTAGCAAACATTTGGATTTTTGGTGCTTAATTTAATTGATCATGTGTTTTGAGTCTTTGGTGCGCTTGCACATTCTGTTAGATTAAAAACCTTTTTAATTTTTTAGAGAGGCATGTCTAGGGAATGCACTTATTCCTTAAAGGACAACCTCAAATTGGTAAATCCTTCTGACCGATATATAAATTAAACATGGGATAAAATCCCAGAATCATCTCAATCTAACCAAGCACAAGAGAGGTGTGTTGATGATAGTCTGGATCAAGTGAATATCCATAAGTAGTAAGCATGGTCAACTAGAGACTTAAGTGTCTCACATGCGTACAAACCAATTAGGTAGATGCCACAAACCTTACTAAAACCCTATTAATTAGAGGCCCACCTGGTTCACATTTAAATCAAGTGTCTTATTATAGTGCAAGGGGTCATAGAACCTCCCCGACCAAGATTCCCATCATATGTGTCCCATGGTATTGTGTTAGTGAAAGAGATCTTCATTAGCACAACAATAATACCTAGAAAAGGAAAATACAAGGGCACCTAAAACATGGATCTTTGTATCCTAGTAGTGTGAAAATGGATGTGTGATTTGATGGACATCCAAGCAAAGGGACTATAAAATTACATTTGAAGCCAATTTTACCATAGATTAATTTGGTTGTTTTTGTTTTCATTGTGATTGGCCATGTGAAAACTTGCATCTTGAAAAGGATGTTGAACATACACTCATAATTTGTTTTTTGAATCAATCCTGTAGCTATACTAAGTGTGTGACTATTTAATTTGTACACATCTCCAAAATTGGTCCTACACAAAGAAAACAAATTCATCAACATAGGTCCTAAATGTTCCACTTGGCTCTTATCTTGAAATTTGGTGATCGACGTACCCTTGCATATTAGATGCTCACATCCAACATTTTATCATCATCCCTAGCTTGCATAGTCAATTAATTCCTATATTCTCATCATTTTAGTCCGAAAAAAAACAAAATATAAAAATCATAGCTTTCATATCTTAAAGGTTAAGTTTTCAATCTTTTAGAGTCTTTTTGTATATTAGAGGGTGCATTTTCTTAGGACATTCCAATAGTGGTCTGGCATATTATCTTGGATTCATCAAAATTATAGTTATAGTCTCTTTCCTTGGCTTAGGCACCTATCATTTTAGTTAACAATTGTATTAGATAAACATCATTTCCAGTATCAGTCATTTCATCCTACCTTTTCGAAGTCAAGATAGTCCACAAAATCATTCAGGTCTTTCTTTAGAGGGTTTACCTTCAATTTTATAGAATCTCTCTTAGGGAATATTACTACACCTTAGGCATCATTCTAGGCTTTCATTCATAGATTAAATTAGCATCGCAAAATTAAAAATCCAAAAAATTAGTTTTCCTTATTGTCATTGCATTTCAAAATCCCATAAAATCCCAAAAAATTAGAGTCTAGCTGTTGTCATGTTTTCTAGGTTGCATTTATCCTCTGCATATATCATTCACAAGATCCCAAAAGAGAAAAAACTAAATGGACTCCAACACAAAATCCAAATGTGATCCCAATAATGAGATTGATTTTCCTATTCAAAGGAACCTAACACTAGATATTAATAATCCAGAGACCATTTAGTGTCACAAAAACCAAAGTTGACATCCCACAGTTACCTCCTACTCCTCCACTATAGGATGAGTTCTCATTTGAGAATGTTAAGGCTAAATTCAATAAAAGTGAAGAAGTTAATGATGCCTTAGAAAACCCTAGGGTAATGATTGTCGTAATATCCCTATTGGCAACTTACCTAGATACATACTTCAAAATGATTGCACAGAATGATGCCAAACTACCCGCTAGATTTGGCACTTTCACCATAGTAGAAGATACTTTCGTATCATGATCTTGGATTTCTTCCATAGCACCTCTTCCAATCAATTCCACCACACCTTCTATAAACACCACTAAATGTGCATCCCAAGTAACCACGTCTTCCACTACACTACAGGCCCAATACAATAATCATCTCTTTGCCACTTTTCAACCCACATATAGCGCACCCATTACCACAAAAACACCTTCCATAATGTCCTTAACCCATTGTGAGGGTACTTATAATGTGGTTCCACAAGGTCAAAACCCTACCTAACTTTAAATAGGAAGCATGACCAACCAAGGACTACCCCAACAATAACCTACCAACAGTCTCCAGACAGGTGTGCCTTCCAATCTAGGAATCCCCCAAATCAATCAAGGGGCACCTCAACAACAACCTCCCATCACCCCAACTTTTTGAGGATTCTGTCCACATTTTTAAAACATCATGGAGTTACTGGGCACAACACTTCCAACCCTAAAACACCACCCCAACATATTTTGTATCCTCCATATGTTCCACCACCCCAGCATACTCAATAGCCTCCATAGATTCCACTACCCAAGCATACTAAAAAACCTTCCTACATTCCATTATCTCAGTATACTTAGCAACCTTCGTACATCCAATCACCTTAGTATATTCCACAACCTCAGTATTTTCCACAGTCTCCACATGTTTTGTAGCCTCAGTATGCTCCACAGTCTTAGTATGGTCCATCACATATGCTTATGACATACACCAACATAGGATACATGAACTTATACAGCCAGACACCATCTTATAATAGTGGAATATCATTTTTTGATCCTAATGCGGTGTCATCTACACTGACGCTAAATAAAGCCTTTGTTCAACAACTCTAAAACCTCCAGCAACATGTCATTAACTTGCAAATAGACGCTCCTAAAAGGTCTTACACTACAACTGACCTTAGTCCTTATCCATTTGATAGTACATTGCACATGCCACCTTTCCCACACAATTTTGAGATGCCTAAATTTGACAAATATAAGGAAAAGGGTGATCCCCAAGACCATATACAAGAATTTTTCATGGCCTACATAGAAGTGGCATACGATGACACCTACCTGATGAGAATTTTTCCATGTAGTCTTCGTGGGTCAGGCATGGAGTGGTTTTCCAGACTTCCTCCTGGGATTCGATCATGGAACGAACTATCTGAAAAGTTCATATCCCATTATTCACAGAACATTGTCATGAAAATAATATTAATGGATCTATGCACTACAAAGCAGAAGAGAGGTGATAAATTATCCTTTTTCTTACAATATTGGAGAATTTTGTCTCCAAGGAATCTTTCCATGTTCCCATGAAAGAGTAGATCTACATGTTCATAAAAAATTGTCAAATAGACATGGTGTGTGAATTAAACTCCTAGCGAATCGAGACCTTTGAAGAGCTATTCATGCAAGGGATAAAGGTAGAAAGATACCTCATCTTAAAGGGATTCATCAAGAAAGAGACTAGTAATTCAATGACTTATGATAAATCCAAATATTGGTCCAAGAACAAAAATGTGACAAATGATGGTGTTGTTGACACTAAGGTAGCCCAACCAATCATGCACATACAAGCATCCCCAACCCTTTCCCAACAAACCCAATCACCACACACTGTCCAGAGGGTTAACAATACTGACATGACAAACCAGGTAGTTAATCATACATACTAACATATTACTACAACAAGGAACATCTCTCCACCTCGATACTTTACTCTTCTTGCGAAACCTCTTGAAAATCTACTACAATCTCATTTGGTCATATTACCTAAAATCAGACATTACGAAGGTCCCATAAAATCCACATGGTGGAATGAAAATAATTATTGCGATTATTGTTAAGGCCTAAAATTTGCACCCTATTAAACTATACAAGTTTAACAATTTTTCCTAACATGGGATTCATTCTTGCAAGTGGGAAATGCATAACTGAAAATGAAACCTCGAGATTCTAGGCCAGTTCCTATTGGATAATCACCTATAAATCTTCAAAACTAACCTAAACTTTGCAGGGAAAGGGATAAGAAAACTCTAGAAATGAACTTGTAAACTGAAACTGAAATTAAGACAACTAGGTGATTTGACAAAGAGTAAGAAACTAGGTTGATAATGATAGATCCTAAAACACTAAACTCTACCTCAATGAATAAAACACTTCTATTCTATATAGGTCTGCATAAATATTTCATAAAGAGGTCCTTAATAGAATTAAAAAGGAAGAAAATTCTTCACAAGAAAACCCTATGAATTCTTGGACACAAATTACAACCTGCAAACAAAATACATTCCTGCAACAAGGTAATAGATGAGACAGAAAAATAACAAGGAGTTATCAACTTAGTTACTATTCTTATCAATCATTCACTTGACACATAGTCACATAAAGAAAGAAGGGTTGAACTTGATAGAATACTGCTGCTCCAAAATGCTATCACTATATATTCAGTCTCCAAAAATGAGTTACAAACTTCTACATAAAACTGCTAAGGACAAAAAAATGTCACAAAAGCTCTCCTTTGCATAATTAGAACTAACTTCTTAAAAATCCACTCAAGACACTAAGCACCAACCTCTCAACCAACAAGGGTTGGATGCTAGAAAAAAAGGCTCCCAGAAGGGGTCTAAATGCCATGAAAGAAGGGAAATCAGATGAAAACAATCCTCACAACCATAAAGGACCCTTCAATGCCTTTCAAATAAGCCTCAGAAAGCTAAAAAAACCCATAAAGCACCTTCAAAACCTATGAACAAGTCTTTCTTCAAAAATCCTCCTAGAAACTCTCCAACATCTCCTAAATCCACTCCAAAGCTCCTAGATGCTCTCCTTATGTCTCCAAATGGTTGCAACCTCCAAGAAGAAGTCCATCAAGCCATTAAAGACACCCTTATCTCTCCATTTTACATTATTATTGCTTTCTTTAAGAGATTTTAATATTTATTAATTGATTTACATAATACATTAATTAATAAATATTAAATTATAATAATTTCTTAATGAAAAGAAAAAACCAAGGCAAAAATATATTTTATATAATAATATAATGATATATCAATGAAATATATCATTATATCATTAAACAAAATATCAAGAAGTATTTTGAATACCATAAAAATGGCATTGACAGCGGACTCTAAAACATATTGCAAAATGTTTTAAGGGTGAAATAAAGCCCAACCCTAAACATTTTTGCATCATTTTGATCTTTTGATGGGAGCTCAAGAGAAAGGGTTGAGAACCCTAATCCATCGCCATGATTGTGGGAAGAATTTTTTGCTGCACCGCCACCAATAGCTAGGGTTTTAAAGAAGGTCACTACAGATTTTGCGTTATCCATGGAGATTTTGAAACTCATCCATCGCTCAAATAGGTACCTCAAGAACTTTGCATCCTATGAAGATATAGTTATAAATTTCATTTTAGGTTTCAACTTTCATTTTCTGTATGTTTCAACGCTTCTATTTGATTAAGTAACTAGGATTCTCTTGATGAATTATCCAACTTTAAAATAGGGCCACACACACATTAAAATAATTATCTTCCTACACATGGAACAAACACATTAGCATAAATATTTCTTTCTCACAAGCACTTTCAGTATTCTGATGTTTCTTCTTCAGATTTAGGACAACTTTAAAAGGCAATATATGCATACAGTAGATTTGAGATAAGCAACCATTACTTAGATCTGTATTGGGATCTAACATCATTATTTTCAATCTTACAGTATTAAGGATCTTGCTGGGAAACTTGCGGACATGGAACAGACTCATGACTAGCCAACCACTTATAACCAGTCAAAGCAAAATGCAATGACTGGTTATCCTTGACCTATCTCTTTCTCCTATTCTATCTTTTAATTTTGGTTTAAGTTTGTAGGAGAAGTAGTAGGCTTCACTCATGGCTTGTGTGAGGCATTTGATTTGAATTGATCCTAAATACATGTATTTATGTTTTCAAATGAGTGAACTCAAAAAAAATAATTTATCACTATTCAATGCAAATGAAATGATTCTTTTCAGAATTTCACAATGTATTTTATCTTTGTTGTTTGCATATCAATAAATAAGGTCAATTTATTCAGAAATGTATCTTTTGTAGAAAAAATGCTAGGGTAGTGAATTTTTGATAATATTTTGGTGACCTTTGATGTATGTATTCATGCTATACATGAAACCAGTAGCCTTAAACATCCATTGGGCAATGGGTCAATTAGGTATAATACTCAAATTTGGAGGATAGGTGGCTGGTAATTATCAATGCAGAATAGGATTTTAATTACAAATTTATGGATTGTGATAGAACAACTCCCCTACCCCAAGGAATAGGTGTGCAATCAAAATTTTGTAAAATATTGATTTATACCAGCCACCTGTCAGTTCTGAAAAACTACACGGCAACTTGTGTTCTGAAAACACTTAGGGAAAACAAGACAACTAACTAAAATCCTTAGCAAAAACATTTTTAACAGCATGTTGGTATATATCATGATGGTTATGAATGAATGTTGTATAACACATGTGACAGTTGAGAAAAATATCCTACATGTGTGGTATAGAATTTTGATATGTAGACACCCTAATATGTATGAATGCACTGTTAAGAGTGTTCTTCATTGAAGATTAACAACTAACACGAGAAAAAAAACCTAGAAAAAGGAAAACCTTAAAGCAAATGGTGCAACAACACCTTATTCAGAAACTTGACTAGAGCTTACAAAGTAGGACATACCTCAAAATAGCGCTTGAGGTGAATACCATTGGCTGGTATTGGCAAGTCCTTTCCCTCAAGTGTAGACAACTGGAAAACATTCTATCCCTTGCACTCAACTATCACAAATGGGCCTCCCCAAAATGAATCAAATTTAGTGTGCTTACCCAATCTTCTCTTTAGTTCATCCCACTTGAGGACATCTCCCACATTGAAATCCCTTAATATTGCTTTCTTTTCAAATCTCCTTTCGACTTGCAACTGCTGAAAGTCCATAGTTTGCATTGCCTTGTTTTTGCACTCGTCCAATTCCATTAACTGAGCATAACGTATCTTCACAGGGTCCTCTTCTTTGAATAAAACTAGCTGGCTAGCAAGATCTGTTAGGAATAATAGTCCATAAGACAACTAAGAGCGGGGGGGTGAATCAGTTGTAATCTAGATTATTAAACTTTATACTTTATAAACAAAATCTGCAAATGTAATTGATAACACAGTAATAGACAACACTATAAAACAATATTTGTTGTCAAGGAAACCTTGTTAAAGGTAAAACCCCAGTGGGAATTATCACCCACAAATAAAGTACTGAGAGTATAGTATCCATGTTAAAAGATATTAGCCCTGTTAGGAGCTTGTTACAATATTTCAGTACACAGTCCCTGTTAGGAGTCAAAGAAAATAGTAGGCTCACTGCCCAAAGAAGGTTAAAGCCACCCTCAAGGATTTACAATTTGAATCAAGTGTATAAAGAAAATACACATTCCAACAAACTATCTAATAGCAATTGTCTTTGCTTGGTCAGTTCCAATGATGTATCAATTTTGCTTTGTATCCAACAGTCAACAAGATTCACAACTTTCACTCTTCTCTTTCTTTTCTCTATCACACTTCTTCTCAAGAATTTATCTTTCATATATACCCTCTTACAATAATTCATTAGGTTAGCCAGTTAAGCTTTCCTAATACATAACTAACTAGGTTGGCCAATTAAGGCTTTCCATCATACAAATAATTACATAGCCCCTTGCTAAGATACACACGGTATCTAAAACAAGTATACAACATTTATAATTCATTACATATATTTTCAGATCCGCAATTCATGCTCACAATTAATTTCACACCCTACATGTCTAAAGTGGGCCAGGAAATAGGTCTTCTCCAGAATACACACCACAAATGACATCATCAGTAACCAATCAACAATAAAAATCAACCCATTACTCTATCATATGTCAGCTATCCATCAGTAAGCTTGCAAGTTCTGAAATATCTTCGCTAGAAAGATATACCCGAAACATAGAGACCTACTCTGTCCAGAATCATAGTTATAGTCCAGAAAACTAGTTTTCACTAAATCAACTGTACCATCCATAGTAGGTAATATAAAGTCAAGCGACCTTAGAGATAAGGTCAGCACACATCCTTCTACATAAGTTCAACTTCCATCATTCTGAATCATCCGTACACTTCATCCAGTTACGTAGCCAATCTATCTTCTTCATAGAAATATATGTTGACATCAGTGACAAAACATAAATATCAATAGGATGATCAGTAACCAAAACTGATATCATCCGACAATCTCCCCCTTTTGCATTGATGGAAACATATGGGAAAATCCATATGCATCAACCCAAAATTACTCTCTCTCAATACAATCTTCTCAATATCCTCAACACAAATCTTCCCAAAATAATAGGGATTTTCACATAGATTTCTTCCCTGTTTGGAAGCAATGGAAAAGGGTGCCATACTTCATCTGTAGTCTTCTGTAAGATGTATATTTTTTAAATCTTCATGTCCAATCAACTAGGTGCAAGATCACCCAAATGTACTCCATAGTATTCTCCTGCGATCACTCCCCCTAAGGAGTAGATCCATACATCAAGTCCAAAGAATGATATAGCTCTGAGATCCACTAGATTAATGCACATCTGCATCATTTAGTTTTCACTGGGAAGGGCCATCACCCCAAGCATGCCTCTGAGATATTCAAAAGCATCTTTTGGCAAAGGTTTAGTAAATATATATGTTATTTGTTCCTTTGTGCTAATATACTCCAATTTAATCTCTCTATCTGCTACCTTCTCTGTTAAGAAATGATACTTGATGGAAATATGTTATCTTTGAATGAATTACAGGATTCTTTGACATATTCACTGTGCTGGTGTTATCACAATGGATAACCACTGGTTCTTTGAAAATTATTTCGATGTCCTTCAACATTTGTATCATCCAAACAACTTGTGTATAGTTTATTGCAGCAACAACATACTCTGACTCAACAATAGATTGAGCAATATAGTTATGCTTCTTGCTCAACCAAGAAACCATCCTCTTTCCAAGGAAAAATTCACCACCACTAGTGCTCTTCCTGTCATCTACATTACCTGCCCAATCAACATCAGTAAAAGCCTGCAATGTAAAATCATCATATTTTTCATACCATAATCCATACTCTACTGTTCCTTTCAAATATCTTAAAATTCTTTTCACAGCAGCAAAATGTGTCTCTTTAGGATCTACCTGATATCTAGCCACAATTCCAACTGCCTTGGTAATATCTGGTCTAGTGTGTGTAAAATATTGTAAACCTCCAATCATTGATTTTTACTTAGTCTTCCCAACACTTTGAGTATCATCATTTTTAGATAGTTTGTTCCCTATCACCATGGGTGTTCCAATAGGTGTACAATCTTCCATTCCAAATTTATTCAACTTTTCCTTAAGATACTTGGTCTGAGATATAAATATGCCATTCTTACTCTGATTAATTTGCAAACCAAGAAAAAATTTCATCTCACCAATCATTGACATTTCAAACTCATTCTCGATTTCTTTAGCAAACTTCTTACTCATTTTATCATTTCCTCCAAAAATGATATCATCAACAAAAAATTCTATAATTAAGATTTCATCTTCATCAGTTCTTAAATACAAATTACTATCTGCATTACCTTTTCTAAAACCAAGATGAAGTAGATGTTTATCCAGTCTTGTCTACCATGCCCTCGGTGCTTGTTTCAGTCCATACAATGACTTCTTCAATCGTCAAACCATGTTTTCATCATCTGTCAAAGGAAAACCATAAGGTTGCTCAATGTACACTTATTCTTCTATATCACCATTCAAGAATGCTGATTTCACATCCATCTAATACACTTTGAAGTCTTTATGTGCAACATAAGCAAGGAATAGTCTCACAGCTTCCAATCTAGCAACAGGTGCAAAAGTTTCTTCATAGTCTATGCCTTCTTGTTGTGAGTAGCCTTTACATACCAGTCTAGCCTTGTTTCTTACCACTATGCCTTCCTCATCCATTTTGTTTCTGAAAACCCACTTAGTGCCAATCAAATTATTGTTCTTAGGTCTTGGAACCAATTCCCAAGTATTGTTCTTCTTTATTTGTTATAGTTCTTCTTCCATGGATTTAGTCCAAGATTCATCTTTACATGCTTCATCAGTAGTCTTTGGTTCAACTTGAGAAATCAAACAGATCTCATCTCTAACTTTAGATCTAGTCATCATGCCTTTGCTTGCATCACCAATAATTTGGTCTTCAGGGTGGTTTTTCTTGACATACCTTGGTGTCTTTAATGTCTCAGTAGCTTCTACCTGTTCTTCTTCTTCTTCAATCTCATTCTTGATCATCAAGGGTCCTTCAGGTTCAACATCAACTTCTCTTGATTCTGATATCTGACCACAATCATACATTCTTTCCTAAATTTGAAATTTCTCATCTATCCTCACATTTGCGCTTTCAATTAGTTTCCTTAGTCTCAGATTGAAACATTTATATGCTTTACTCTTAGTGGAATAACCAAAGAAGATTCCTTCATCACTTCTAGCATCAAAATTTCCTATCTCATCATCTCTTTTGATATAATATTTACTACCAAATATTCTGAAATATTTCACAGTAGGTGCATGATCAAACCATAATTCATAAGGAGTTTTATTTGTACCTTCTCTGATCTGAATTATGTTTAATGTGTACAAAATAGTGCCAACTACTTCTCTCCAATTAACATGTGATACATTTCCTTCTAGCAACATAGTCCTTGCAACATCTAATATGGTTCTATTTCTTCGCTCTGCTATCCCATTCTATTGTGGAGTTCTAGGAGTTGAAGTCTGTCTATGTATTCCATTTTCTTCACAGTATGTATTAAATAGTTTTGATGTAAACTCTCCTCCTTTGTCTGATCTCAAACATTTCATCTTTAAACTAGATTCATTCTCAAATTTTGTTTTGAAAAAATTGAACTTGTCAAATGCTTCAGATTTCTCTCTTAAATATGTAATCCACATCATTCTAGAAAATTCATCAATAAAAAGTATAAAATACCTTTCACCATAGTATGATCTTGTTCTTGTAGGACCACATAGATCTGTGTGCACCAGATCCAACTTCCCTTTTGCTAAATAAGCTTTGCTTTTGAAAGTGCTTCGAGTCTATTTCCCCATAACACATTCTCTACACACAGTGTTAGATGGCTTTATAATTTAGGTAGATCTCTTACTGCCTTTGTCATACTTGCCTTCAAAATGTTATCAAAATTAACATGAAAAAATCTTATGTGCCATAACCAGCTTTCATCAACCTTTGCAATAAAACAAGAAGCTTTAGATGTGTTTAATTCGAATACATTACCTCTAGATTTAGTACTAGATGCTATCAAGTCTCCTATTTTTCTCTTGATAGTACACTTTATTTTTATGAAGTTTAGTTGATAACCCTTGTCCACTAGCTATCCAACACTCAACAAATTGTGCTTAAGTCCATCAACAAGTAATACATTGTCAGTGTTAGTCTTTCCATCCAAGGAAATAGATCCAATTCCAATAATAAGTTTAGGAGTATTGTCACCAAATCTAACAACACCACCATCATGTCTTTTCAAACTCGCAAACATATTTTTATCTCCAGTCATATGATGTGAACAACCACTATCTATGACCTATTCAAATTTCTTTTCAACTTGAGATACTAGTGCTTTTTCTTCATGCATAGGTTCATCATCCTTAATAGCTATAAATTCAATTTCATCATAATCACCATTCTCATCATTAGATATACCTTCACTACCATAATAACATTCCTTATCCTTTGAGAACTTAGACTTGAAAAACTTAGGTTTGTGCTTTGGAATTCTTGTAGGACATCTAGATGCAAAATGATCGATCTTGTTACATGAAAAACATTTCAAAGGTAATTTTCCCTCAAACTTACCCTTACCTCTCTTTTATCTTTTGGCAATCAGTGCAAAAATTTCATCTATCTTTATTTCTTCTTCCTATATCTATTCCCATTCATCAGCATAGGCTCCAAGTTCTTCTTTTAGATCATTGCTGCTTGTGTTTTCATTTCCAGGTAAGATTCTTTTCTTTTGTGCATGGTTTCTTTGAATGCTGACTCAACCTTAGGTAGAGTGTCTCCTAATTCTGTGGCTTCAAATGTAGTTTGCTTTCCAATCAACATCTCTCTGGTGAAGTTCAGTGTCAAGGGTATGATCTCCTGTATAGCCTGAACCTTGGTTCTATATGCAGGTGTCAAAGATCTGAGTATCTTTGCAATAACTTCTTCCTCACTGTAAGTTCCTCTAGAGTTCCTAATACCAGTAACTACCTTAGTAATTCTCTGTGCATATGCTTGAATTTTTTCATCTTATCTCATCTTCAGTGATTCCATCTTTGTCTTCCAATTCTGTAACTTTGCTTGCTTTGTAAATTTGTCTCCAACATATAGTGCTTTCAGTCTTGACCATATTTCATGTGTAGAGTCCAAGTCCTTTACTTTAGTAAATTCTCCTTCTGATAATGTGCAAATTAAGGATTCGCTTGCAACCATATTGCATGAGAATAGCTTCTTTAGATCTTCACTGGCTTTCTCTAATTCATCCTCATTCGCTATATTTTACTTCTTTGTTATCATCCAGTAGTCAATTCCTAGACATAGAAAATGTGTTCTCATCTTATTCTGCCAACTATCAAAGTTTTTAGAGTCAAACTTTGGACTATCCTTCCTGTAGTAAGTCATCTTCAAGATCACCTCAAGATGTTAAAATTTCTCTATGAGGACCAATAGCTATGATACCAATTGTTAGGAATAACAGTCCACAAGACAATAAAGAGGGGGGGGAGGTGAATCAGTTGTAATCTAGATTATTAAACTTTATACTTTATAAACCAAATCTACAAATGTAATTGATAACATAGTAATAGACAATACCATAACACAATATTTTTTGTCGAGGAAACCCTATTAAAGGTAAAATCCTAGTGGGAATTAACACCCAAAAATAAAGTACTGAGAGTATAGTATCCCTGTTAAAATATATTAGCCCTATTAGGAGCTTGTTACAATATTTCAGTACACAGTCCCTATTAGGAGTCAAATAAAATAGTAGGCTCACTACCAAGGCACACTACCCAAATAAGATTAAATCCACCCTCAAGGATTTACAATCCGAATCAAGTGTATAAAAAAAATACACATTCCAGCGAGCTATCTGATAGAAACTATCTTTGCTTGGTTAGTTCCAATGATGTATCAATTCTGCTTTGTATCCAATAGTCAACAAGCTTCGTAGCTTTCACTCTTCTCTTTCTTTCTCTATCACACTTCTTCTCAAGAATTTATCTTTCATATATACCCTCTTACAATAATTCATTAGGTCGGCCAGTTAAGCTTTCCTAATACATAATTAACTAGGTCGGCCAATTAAGGCTTTCCATCATAAAAATAATCACATAACCCCTTTCTAAGATACACAAGGTATCTTAAACAAGTATAAAACATTTATAATTCATTACATATACTTTCAGATCCGCAATTCACGCTCACAATTAATTTCACACGCTGCATGTTTGAAGTGGGCCAGGAAATAGGTCTTCTCCAGAATACATGCCATACTTGACGTCATCAATAACCAATCAACAATCTAACTCAACCCATTACTCTATCATATGTCAACTGTTCATCAGTAAGCTCGCAAGTTCTGAAATATCTTCGCCAGAAAGATATACCTAAAACACAGAGACCTGCTCTGTCCAGGATCATAGTTACAGTCCAGAAAATCAATCTTCACTAAATCAACTATAACATCCATAGTAGGTAATATAAAGTCAAGAAACCTTAGGGATAAGGTCAACACACATCCTTTTGCATAATTCCAACTTCAATCATTCTGAAGCATCAGTATAGTGTCCATACACTTCATCCAGTTACATAGCTAGTTTGTCTTCTTCATAGAAATATATATTGACATCAGTGACAAAACATGAATATCAACAGCATGATCAGTAACCAAAACTAATATCATCCAACAAGATCAAGTACTGGCAGTTCTGTTTCAATAGAAAATCTAGCCTCTTTCCCATATACCAGCATGTAAGGTGAGTTCCTAATAATTTTCTTTGGAGTAATCCGGTCCACCCATAGGGCATCCTTCAATTTGGAGTGCCAATCACGCTGGTTTTCCTGCAAGGTCCTCTTCAAAATTTTGATTAAATTTTTATTCATAAACTCTGCAAGTCCATTTCCCTAAGGATAATATTTTGAACTATTAATGAGATATATCCCATGTTTAACTGCCCAATCAATCACCCTTAGTCCAATAAAGGCAAGTGCATTATCTAAAATTATAGAGTTAGGAACTCCAAATCTGTTCACAATATCATCATAAAAATTTAGGACAAGTGTCTCATTTGCATCCTTTAGTGTTGTCGCCTCTGTCCAGCAAGTGAAATAATCAGTTGTGGTGATTATCCACTTGTGTCTCGCACTTGATGGAGGGTTGATAGGACCTATGAATTCAACACCCCACTTTTGAAAAGGTTATTCTATCTTAATTGGCTACAAAGGCAAAGATGACAGCCTTTCTTTCCCTGCAACCATGGTGCATTTCACGCATTTCCTTGCATATGCGCGGTTGTATTTAAAAATACCTGGCCAATAATAACCAACCCTCAAAATTTTATATTCAGTAGTCCTAGGAGATAAATGGCCTCCTAAATGACCATCATGGAACTTGTGTAAAACTCCAACAACCTGATCTGAGTCAATACACCTAAGGAGAACACCATTGTGATCCTTCCTGTACAATACATCATTAATCAAGACAAAAGGAACTGACTGCAACCAATAGTATCTCCTTTTTGTCTTTTCCAAGTTTGCAAGACACTTGCTGGTTTTCAAAAAATAAATCATGTCTTGCAACCAACTTGCTGCTCTGTCACTATCAGACACCAAATTTAAGACCAGAATTATTTTCTCTTGTTCTTCATCATCTGAAACTTTACTAGCAGAAATATTCTTGCACATTCCCCTACCTCTAACCAAATTGGTCACTTAGATATCCATGTCATACTCCATGACCCGTGTTATCCAACTATCTCTCTTTTCATTCAAGTCCTTATTGAGTAAAAATTCTTTGACACTAGGGTGTGCAACTCTTAGATGAATCCTGTTATGAGACAGTAAGTGTCAAAATTTTGTGAGACTTTTTACAACAAGAAGGACATGTTTTTCCACAAAACTATATCTTTTCTCATAATCTTCTAAGCCCTTGTTGAAAAATGCAATTGGCTGCTCCAATCCTTCTGCATTTTGCTGTACCAACATTGTGGAAATAGTCTCATAACTGCCATATGCATATAGAATGAAGTCCTTGCTAAAATTTGGATTCACTAAAGTCGGAGATGTTGCTAGGTACTCT
The DNA here is from genome assembly GCA_018584345.1 of Thuja plicata. Classification (NCBI taxonomy): domain Eukaryota; kingdom Viridiplantae; phylum Streptophyta; class Pinopsida; order Cupressales; family Cupressaceae; genus Thuja; species Thuja plicata. The sequence goes on from MU223475.1 coordinate 185,313, forward strand.
TTAATAACTTGAAAACTATCTTTGGCTTCTTTTTTCTAACTAAAAATAGCATTCTTCTTGAGAATAGCTATTAGCGGCTTCAATAAATCAACGATGTTAGGCAAGAAACATATAACAAAGTTAATCCTTCCAATGAAGGACTGCAACCCCTTCTTATGATGTGGTAATGGTAACTCTAAACTTGTTGCAATCCTTTCCGAATCCACTACAACTCCCTTCTTGGAAACAAAATAACCCAATAACACACCTTCATGAACTATAAAGACACATTTTTTGGATTTTAGTGAAACACCAAACTCTCTACAATGATAAAAAATCTGTCTAAGATGGCCAATGTGGTCTGCTACCTCATTGGAGTAAACTGTGATGTCGTCTAGGTAAACCAAGACAAACATGTACATTAAATTGCTAAAGTCCATGTCCATAGCTTTTTCAAATGTTGCTCTTGCATTTTAAAATCCAAAGGGCATTCTTTTGTATGCCATGGTACCCCACTTAGTGGTAAAAGTTGTTTTATATTGGTCCTCATTTCTCACCAGAATTTAATTATAGCCTCAATACCCATCTAACAATGAGAAACATTCTGAACTAGCCACACACTGAAGTATTTTTTCCATAGAGGGAAGCGGATGTCTATCCTTAAAAGATGCCCTATTTAAATCCCTGAAGTCAACACATAATCTAAGTTCCCCATTTTTCTTTCTAACCTGAACTAGAATAGATACCCAACAGGTGTGTTTGATAGGAAAAATAATGCCACTTTCTATCAACCTAAATATTTCCTTTTGCACCAATGGCTCTAACTTTGGGTTGACTGGTCTTTGCCTTTGCCTCACGGGCATGACATTAGGCTCTAGTTCTATGGTATGCTGTGCTAATTAAAGATCAAAACCTTTTAAATCACTATACTCCCAAGAAAATATATCTATAAATTCTTGGAAAAATTGAACATAAGACTCTTTTTCAGAAGGAATATCTGGGTGCAACCTCCACATTCTCATAATGTTCTGGTGGAACCAACAAGCTTATTTTTTCCTTTTTGGCTTGATCATTTGAGTTTAAAATAGAATATAATGTAACTAGTCCTTTTGGAAGCTTGTTTGACTTTAACTGAATAATCTGGTTTTGATATTGCTACTCAATTTTGCCCTGATTTGAGGCAATAAACACGTCTTCCTCTAGAAAAAATTGTAGGATTTTTTCATCACTTTCAAACACCTGCCAATTTACGTTATTATCAGGTATAGAAGGTCTGACAATGACCTTGTTGCTGTTCACACCCCTTTTTAATGTTGTCCGGTATGTCAAACTGAGCTCCAACAAAAGCTAAGTGGTCAACATGTTGATTGTTACTCCTTGGTATAGAAATAAGGTTAAATGCATCAAAATCCTCCATAGCATTCAACACTCTATTTTTATATTCTTTCAATGTATCATTTTTAACTGCGTTCAGGCCTCTAACTTGATTAACTATCAGATCACTATCCCCATGTACCTTCAAATGCTTAATCCCATGCTTTCTATCCCATTCTGGGCCTTGGATCAAACCTTCATACTCCGCTATATTATTGGTACAAGCAAAACTAAACTGGAATGTTGAGTAATATTTCTCACCTTTAGGTAAAACAAGAATTGCACCACCACCAACACCATTCTTGTTTTAGGAACAATCAAAAAACATCTCACAAACATCATTCTATTATTCACAAGTAGCTCCTTCTCCTTTGACCAGGTTTGGTATTACTAAATTAGTTTCATGAAACATATAATTTCCTAAACCAACATCCACAAGAAAACTAGCTTCATCATTTAAGATGTTTTCCGCTGACCATTCATCCAATAAGATAGCCAGAGTTTCACTAACTTGAGTCTTGGATTTTGGAGCAACAACATATTCGTCATGATAAAAAATTACACAATTAGCATTAATGACACTGGGCATGTATGGTTCAATATGGCCTTTGGACAATGACTTAGATTGGATGGTAACTTTGGTACCATACCTAGTGCGGAAAAGCATATGTGACCAATCAGATGATAGGTATCCTCCTATTTTGGTATTAAATTCTCTTGATAAGCACAAGGAAAAATATATAGGTAAGTCAATAACATACATATCTAGGGATATAGAGAAATTGGGACAAGCATGTAGGGTTAAACTGACATCTTTGATAAGACTTATTGTTTTGATAGCTAAACCATCAAGCTGCACTATGCCTTTCTCTAACAATTCATACTTCAACCCTAACTAATCAACTATTTTCTTAGGCATAATAGAGCATGTAGATCTGTTGTTCACCATATAGTTATGCACCAAATTGTGACCAATAATAAGTGAAACATAAAATGGAGGAGGTTTTACATTCTTACCTTGAACTGCAGATGTTTCCTTATTGGTGGTCTTCTTTCCACCACCTTGAACAATAACATTAGTCAAAACAATCACCATATTAGCATCTAAAAAATTCACCTTAGGAGTGATCTCCTCTTTTAGTGCCCTCTTCAAACTATCTTCTTGACCTGGAATAGCTAAAGAGTCCCACATACTCATGGAAACATTCATTTTCTTCATTCTGTCTACAATGTTGAAAGTGTTAGTAATAACTAAGAGGGGGGGGGGGGGGGGAAT
>MU223475.1:199523-220592 GCA_018584345.1 Thuja plicata
AAACCCTTCTGGTTGTTCAATGTATACCTCTTCTTCAAGTATTCCATTTAGGAATGCAGACTTGACATCCATTTGATATACCTTGAATCCTTTATATGTAGCATAAGAAAGAAATATTCTTACTCCTAGCCTAACAATGGGTGAAAAGGTCTCTCCATAGTCAATTCCTTCTTCTTGTGCATACCCCTTGCATACTAGTCTTGCTTTATTTCTTGTGACTTCTCCATTCTCATTTAGCTTATTCCTGAATATCCATTTTGTACTGATGATATCTTATCATCTGGTCTTGGTACAAGTGTCCATGTGTTGTTTTTCTCTATTTGTTCAATCTCCTCATTCATAGCACTTATCCATTCATCATTATCTAGTGCAACATTGACAAATTTGGGCTCATAATCACAAATAAGACATCTTATATTTAGAGACTTACTTCTAGTTCTCATACCAGCCTTTTTATCTCCTATGATCTGATCCTGTGGATGGCTCATTTTGAAATATCTTGCAAGTACAGGTTCAACTCTTTGTCTATCAGCTTGATCACCATTTTGTTCTTCATTCTGTTCTCCATCAATTTGTGCATCATCTTGAGCAATATTTTGATCATCGGTATTTGTAGCCTGATGCTTAGGTGCAATGATTTGTTGCTCGGGAGCTCTACATTGTTGGTTGGGTAGAGTGTCAGGTTCCTCATTGTAAGTAAACCTATTGTAGTCCTCTGGTTCTTTAGTGCTTTCCTTTTCATTCTTCTCTGCAAATTCATCTATCTTTATATTTGCACTTTCAACAATTTTGTTAGAGGCTTTGTTTAGACATTTTAAAGCCTTTCTCTCCGTACAATACCATAGAAAAATTCCTTCATCACTCTTGGAGTCAAGTTTTCCATTTCTATCATCTTTTAAGATATAACATTGACTGCCAAATTTTTTGAAATAACTTACATTGGGTGTGTATCCATACCATAGCTCATAAGGTGTCTGTCTTTAATTGTACTTTGTTCAATGTGTAAACAAAAGTACTGATAGCTTCCCTCTAGAAGATTTGGGTGATGCCTTTCTCTATCATCATTATCCTTGCACAATCAACTATGGATCTATTCCTTCTTTCAACAATTCCATTCTGCTGTGGTGTTCTAGGTGCAGAGACCTGTCTTTTGATTCCATGCTCATTACAAAAGTCAGTGAATTCATCTGAAATAAATTTCCATCCTCTATCTGACCTTAAGAATTTTAACTCCTTACCACTTTGCTTCTCAACCATTGCTTTGTACCATTTAAACATCTTAAATGCTTCTGATTTATCTTTTGGAAACATGACTGTCATCATTCTAGAGTAATCATCAACAAAGAGAATTAAATATCTATCTCCATAATAAATCTTTGTCCTCATAGGTCCACATAAATCAGTATGGACTAATTCTAGAATTGCATCATATGTATGGGTTTTTCTTTTAAAACTATACTTTGTCATTTTACCTTTTTGACAATTCTTACACATGATGTTGTCAGGCTTGGTCATCGTTCATAAGCCTCTGACATTTCTCTTTTTGCTAATCTTTATCATGTTGTCAAAGTTCACATGATACAATATTTTGTGCCATAACCATATGTCTTTGTTTATAACAATCAAACAAGTGGTGTCAGTATCATTCAGATAGAATAAGTTACCTTTTGTCTGCTCACTGGTACCAATTAGATTTCCTAATTTATTGAAGATCCTTGCCTTCTTATTTGCAAATGCTACTCTGTGACTTGAATTATTCAACTGAGAAACACTTAATAGATTATAATTCAATCCATTTACCCAATAATCATTTTCACATTTTATCTAGTTATTCAAAATTATTGTTCCTCTACCTTCAAGTGGACAAGGTGTGTCATTACCCATTCTTACTGAACCACCTTTATAGTATTCAAAAGTCTCAAACTTTTGCTTATCACCGGTCATATGGTGAGTGCAGCCACTATCTATGATCCAAACATCATTTTTGCTAACCTTAGATATGAGAGATTTTTTTACATACCTTTCTTCATCATAATCTGAATCATCCTTTATAGCCACAAACACGATCTCGATGTCTTCATCAGATTTGGTGTCCGTATCACCATCTTTACATTTTTCTAGGTAACTGACCTTCTTTCCTTTGTCCTTATAGTCTCAGGTATCTCTTCTTTCTGATTGTCGGTAGCTTCTATAATCACCTTTTTCAGACTTCTTTTCAAATGATCTGTCATTACTTCTGTCATATTTTATTTGGTTATTACATCTTGCAGCAAAGTGTCCAATCTCTTTGCAATTAAAACAAACAAGTGGTAATTTACCTTTGTATTTACCTTTTCCTCTCTGCATTCTTCTGGCCATGAGTGCTTCAATTTCATCAAGGTCATCTTCTTCACTTTCACTATCACTATCTTTTCTCATAGTGTTTTTATGACTTGATTTACTTATTCTCATAGGAGACTTGAATGAAGACTCTATGTTTGGTAAGAAACTATTATCAAAGTTGTTCATTTCAAATGAAATCAGTCTTCCAATTAAACTGTCTAGAGTAACATTGCTATTTGTTACTTCTCTCTCTCTTGAATGGAAGATACTCTAATAGGATTAGTAGGTAGTAAGGTTCTTAGAATTTTACTTACCACTGTATCTTCTTCTAGTCCACCTCTAACTCCTTGGATAGAATTAACTACCTCTTTGATTCTTGTGTTGTACTGAGTGATGTTTTCAACTTCTTTAATTTAGAGATCATCAAAATTTTGTCTAAGGCTTTCTACCTTGGATCTCAAAACATTCTTGTCACCACCATGTACAAGCTTCAATTTGTCCCACATCTACTTTGCAGTTTTGTAGGTTTTGACATCTTCAAATTCAACATCAGAGAGTGAGGAAGCAAGTTCTATCATCATGCCATTGTGATCATTCTTCTCTCTCATTTTTTCAACTGTTGGTGCTCCTGTGGGAAACACATATTCAATATCTAAGTATTGAGTAACATCATTACCAATACCTGATAAGTAGAGTCTTATTCTGATCTGCCATGAAGAAAAATTGTCTTTGTTCAACTTGGGCACATCTCGTCTATTCATCTTGTGATCTTTAGCTTAGGTCTTGAAACCTTCCTTCTAAGTACACAAGTTCTGATACTAATTGCTAGTAATAACTAAGAGGGGGGGGGGGGGGGGGTGAATCAGTGGCCTCAAAAATTAATCCTTAAATCAACCCTTCAAACTTATAACCACAAATTATGTCTCAAATTATCTTCTTTCCTACAAGATGAATGCCATGAAATACTTATATCAAATTACTACTTGCCGGATTTCTCTGTTAAACCTTCTTCTGTATGTTTACCGATAAGCAGTCATCTATTTACTGAAATACAGTAAATATGCAGAGTATACCGATCAATCTTGAATTAACTATGTAAGATACAAAACACTAAAGAAATGAATCATACACACATAACACATAGATTTTAATGTGGAAACCCTGTTAAGGGAAAAACCACTGGGACCGGTACCCCAAATTTTCACTCTTTTGAAGTGAGCCCTATTAAGCTCCAACCCTGTTAAAGGTTACAAACACACTATTAGGTGTGACCTTGTTAGAGGATTTAGAAATAGTTTGTCAACTAGTATCTGGCATCTAATGCTACCATCCTCGATCAAACACTCATTTGGCCTGTCAATAGGTATCGGGCATATCCAATGCTATTTTTTTGATCAAAATTTTTGATACTCCTTGGGATGTATCTCAATTGAAAAAGACTTTTAATTCCTACTCGGTTAAGAGGATTATATGCTTCAATGGTTAAACTGAAACACAAATGATATTTTCATACATACAAATCAATTGTAGATTTTTAGATCTATTGTAGGTCCATTACTTCACCGATCAATATAATAAAATATATACCTTTTCTCCACACTTGTTTGGCTTTGTGATGCTTGTCTCATTGTTTGTTGGTGTCTACAAAATCTAGCTCTTCCTTTAGCTTGTTGATTAGGACTGAAATGATGACTTTCTTCTCCTTCAGATTTTTGTTAGCATCTTCCCTCTTCTCTTTTTCTTCTCACCTAATTCCCCCCATTCGTAATGAATTAAGTTTGTCTCTATATAGACATGATTTCCTCTTTTCTTGGCTTTCTTGATCTTGGCATGTTCAACAATATTTTCCAACAGATTTAAAGAAAATATCCAGTCTGATCTTGTAGAGATCTTTTTTCCAACTGAAAAAATCAGCTTTAAATCACTTACTTATCTCCGGTTTTATCTGGATGATTAAAACAATGATAAGTATCCATTAATTATATCTTTAGCTTCTTGACAGTTAAGCATTTTTGTCATTTTGTGAATTCTTTGTTCTGTCGGTCAACACTTTAGTTATTCATTGGTGACAACTAACTGTTTCATCAGTGTGACTTTAGTTGTCATCAAGATCTTCATCCTTGTCTTTTCCATCAGGCAACACTGAAATTCTATCTGTCGGGTTAATCTGTGTTTTGCTTGTTAGGCAACACTTTAACTCTACTCGTCAGTAATGGTGTGCATTTCCTCGTCGGGAAACACTGTGACTTTGTTCTTTTACTCTGACCGTCGGGTGCACTCCATTGGTGTATGTAGTTACTTTAGTGAATACTTGACTTATATACATTACTTATAGCATAGTCTTGATTCATGAGTTCTTTGAATTCTTTTGGCAGTATTACAATGACCATACAAATTATGTCAAGTTGACATCAATGAAAATATAATACATTAACTGATTTAATGCCTTGCATGATCATCAACTTAGTATCTTCAAACATTCAATCAGTTACATGTCATCAGAAAGTTACATATAAATATGTTTTCTATTGTGTCTTAACAACTGTTGAATCTACATTCCATTGAGGTTATTCTTTAGCTGGTACAACAAGAGTTTTCTTCAAAATACTGTTGGAAACACTGAGAGGGGGGGTGAAACAATGTCTAGCTAATTATTCAATTTTAGAAACTTTAAATATAAATCAATCATATAACACTTGAAGATTAACATAAGATCACATAACACAAGATATGATTATAGGGAAACCATGATTAGAGGAAAACCCAGGTGGGAATTAGTACCCAAAAATATTGCACTAGTATAATGAACCTGTTAGAGTTCCTTTGCTCTGTTAGGAGCAGTCTTTACAATGTAAGTACAATGACCTAGTTAAGGATCTGACCCTGTTAGGAGTATTTTACAAACAACCCTGTTAGGGGTGTGGACTCACTATCCAAGAGCTCACTACTCAAAGAGAAAGAAGGCTACAACCTCCTAAGAATAGATATGCACTATATCTAAAAGTGAACTGTTGTATGTGACACAGATGTCTGATCAGTTCCAGTTACATGCTTATGCTCTTAACTTCTTTAAGGGATCTATCTCATACTGATATCTTTATACTACTCTACTATATATCTTCTCTGACTATTTCGATGACACTTAAAATGTATCTTTGCATTACATATATATATCTTTATGCTTGAATAGACGTGACCCAAAACAAGCCCATAGTCGGCCTAAAAACATAATACACAATGCTTCCAAATAAATTGGCTTAAGTGTGTTTACAAAAATGTTTGATATATGATTACAAACTTATTACAATAGGCTCTTAGCCTTTACATAACAAAAGATTACACGCTAATCAAAATCATGAAGTCGGCTTCATACTCTGTATTCTGAACTCCTAGTGTACTTGTTCTTTCTGTAACTTGTCCGTACTGACATTCCATACCATGAATGTATAGGATAAGCATAAAAACATACCATAGAGCTTAATTCTGAACACACATATCCTGATGTGGTCGTACACACGTGTGCTGATGCTCTGATCGACTGTAAGTCACTGTTTTGTTCTGTCTTCTACACTTAGTCAATTTTCACTTCATAGTTTATTGTCAAAACTTCATATGACTTTGTTGCCATAATGAAAACACAAAATAAGCCATATACTTCCTAGGAGTCAACTTTCCAACAATCTCCCCCTTTTTCATTAATGGCAACAAAGGAATGTGGCCAAGTTACTCAAAATTGACTATAAAAAAAACATTATATTTTCTTCTCTTAACATATACTATATATTTCTTTGCATGTATATACACTTCTCCTCATACATTCATTACTCCCCCTTTGAAATTAATGACAAAGGTGAAAAAATTGTAAGTCTTTTAAATACTTACTCCATGTATACATCTGGATAACCAATCTGAAGAGACTGGATCTCTTTCTGCCAGAATGCCTTCATTGTATCAACTGTCTGGAGATGGGCACAAAGAGAATAAGTGAGATTCTCCATTTCTATCAGGTCCATGTAGGTACCTTGATCATACGTGACAATTGTGGCATCAATCTGTTTGATGTTCTCATCTAGAACTGCTAAGGAGGGCACTAGTGTATTTCTCAGTTGGGTCTGCTTGATTCTTATCTTATTAATCTCAAATTTTTCCTTTTCAATCTTGTCAAGCTGACCTTGATAGATATTTTTGCAGATGTTTATGTCTTGCATGGTTGTTTCAACTGATTTTTGAATACTGTCAACCAAAATATCTGCCTCTTCTATCTTCTTGATATGTTGAGAGGTGAATTTCACTCTATCCATGCATTTAGCTATTACATTTCTTCCTTTTGCTGCCAACTCTTTCAACATAGACTGACCAATCTTCAATGACTTTAAGTCTAAGGAAAAATTCTTTACCTGTTCATGCAATCTTTCCTTTTTGTACTCATCTTATGCAATTCTAGTAGCTGAGTCTACTAATCATGTAAGATGTACTTTGAAGCTTGTTAGTATACTATCTACATTATCAACTGGCTGAATTTTTGCTACTTTCTTGTTCACAGGTACTAGGTCATTCAGAATGTTTACTGATTCCAAGAAGAGAGGATTCCTCATAACCTATTTCTCTTTGGACTTTTCCATGGCTAGGACACTGATCTTGATCAGGTCTTCTTCTACCCAAGCATCTAGACTTGCTGAGTCAGGAGTTAAACTTGACAACAATGAGTTTGATGGTTGAATGGATGGTGTGAATATAGTATTATGACTAGTATCCATGCATTCACTTTTTACTAGGATTTTGATAGCTGGTATCTCATTAGTTTCATTGTCTTGTTCTTTATTCAGATCTATTGAATCATTAGGGGGGACTTCATCTTGCTGTAAGGATGTGTCGTTAGTGCATACCTCCTTTATTCCTTCAGTGCTTACAAATGCTCTATCAACTTTGTTCATATCATTATCAGAGGCTGTCATGGATATATTGATATTATCAATCACTATAGTATCCTTTGAATCTTTTCCTGTATTAGAAGTTATTGAGACTGAGGGTGCTGACACCTGTGGACCTGTCTTAGGTGCATTCTAAACTACTGGTTCTGCAACCTGTTTAGGAGGAACTGGAGTTGCCTTAGCTGTGGGCACTGTTGATGGATACATATGTCTATCTAGAAATACCTGCTCAAATGATTTATGAGTCTCTTCACTGACTAGATCATACTCCTTGTTCATGATATGAAGAATTCTTTTTTTGGTTCTTAGGTGCGGCTTTACTAAATCCAACAAAATGATTTTCTCATCATGCAAGCACACCGGGAGAAGACTATCTAATGTTTCTTCTCTTATCCTCATATCCTCTTCAATTGCTTGCCTCTTTAACATATCAAGTATGTTCCATACCTTGTCTGGTATGACAATTTTGAGTTCCAATACTATCCTTTTGAACTTGATCATGTGAGAGATGATCATAGAATGAATCTCTGATTTGTCTATCTCTTGATATTTGTCATATACATTCTTGAGAGATTCTAGTCTTCCTTCATTAACAATTATATTCCTTAAGACATTAAGATTAGGTCTGAAACCTACCTCAAGAGGGGCTTGTGTGTTATTTACCTTGCTCCTTGTAATTATTGAGGATGGATGACTTGTGTGAACTTTCTTCTTCCTTCTAGCCATCTTGCTAGGTACTAATGGTGGAGATGCTTCCATATCAATAGTAGTTGATGGCGCAGATGTATCTTCATTTGATTTCTTCTTCTTCTTCTTAGGCATATCATTAGTCTTTTCTATTTTAGCTTCTGTGGAAGTCTTCTCAAGTTCTTTGGCAGTCTTAGCTTCTCTAGCTCTTTCAAGATCTTCTTGTGTGACACCATGAACTTTTAGGATGTTTGAGGTAATCCTTGATGCCTTCCTTTTGTTGTGAGCACTGTATAAGACATAATCAACTTGATTTGTCTTTTCTCTATAGGTTCCCCATCTAGGTTCATTGGGATCCTTGGGTGCAGATAGGAGGACTTGTGCATAACCTTCCAAAACATGTTCTTTGACTTCATAACCAAGAGGGTGAATCCATTTTGTCCTAGGCTCAACTGCCTCCATGCAAGTATAGTCAGTTTCCACCGTGAAGCATATGGTGTCTTTTTATTTCTCAACTATCTTCTCAGGTATCCTGAACCTCTTCTGCATCTTGATCCTTAAAGTTTTGATATCCATGTCCATAGAGTATTTTGAACTACTCTCTAATGTAGCTTTTAGAGATATTTGAGACATAGTAGGCTTGCTCCTATCTAGGTAAAGATTTGCAACTTTACCAATAATGTGGGAGTACAAATAGATGATCAAAGAGCCAAACCTGAATATATTGCTCTTGTCATGCTTAATGTATTTGATATTCTCTATCAGCTATGCATGCAATAATTCATAGAGATTGTACTGAGTGTTATCTCTTACTATCCTTATTGCTGCCAGAACTGTGGTTGCAGACACACTATTTAGTCTGCTTGCTTGCTGAAACTTGTATCCAAGTATCATAGTGAGTAGTTTTATGTCTTTCTCCTTGATGGGATCAATAGTCACGCCGCACCTATCACTTCTAGATAAGTAGACTTGTTCAACCTGCTTCTTGATATCCTTGCTAGTAGGAAGAGTTGGTCCAGTCTTGGGAAGTCCAGTCATCTCATGAATTAGATCTATAGTGATGTGGATAGGAACCTCACCTATCTAGTATAAATCATCATGTATCCTACTCAGTAATATCTTCACCCATTCTGGCTCATAGAAATCGTGCGCATTGGAATACTCAAAGATAGGGTTATTAGTGAGATGCACTGAATGTATAATTTGGTTTCATCATAGAACCCATGAGAGATGCAATGTTGTTGTCTCCAACTATTTCCTTCTTTCAATAAACATATGTGCGGATGTATTCTACATGTATGACTCCAAGTGGAGTCCTAGTTAATGTTCCTTCGACATCATCTAGTATGGACTTGAATGGATGCTTCTTAAAAACAAATCTCTTCCTCTCAACAATGTTGAATACAACAGGGGTTGCCATACTTGCAAATAGGTTAAGTAGGGTTTCATGACAATTCTAAAATGACGTGACTGCTAGGGTTCTGATCCAATCATTAATCCATTCACAAACCAACTAATCCTTTAAGCTGTAGTGATTTGATGCTTGATTCTAATCTACTTTCTGAATGCTTCAATCTCAAATGCAAAGTGAGGTTTTTAAGATCTTTTGCTAATTTATATAAAGATCAATTGCATTTAATGCTCATTGCCATAAAGCGATTTACAAAGAGAATTTCAAACTTTTTTCTAAATGAAGTAAAGGAAATGCACGAATGCATACATGTCATGCCCAAAACTAGGGCAAAACACATACAATTTTGTTTTTAAAACACAAGTGCATACCACTAACAAGGATGTATTTGAGGTAATGTGATATCATGGTAAGGGTAGTCTTCGAATTGCAAGGTATATACATAAGTTGAATTAGGGTCACACCACATACAGATGCAGAAATACACCCTAACCCAAGGTACCCCCTTAGAGTTAACTAATTTTGGCCAAAATACACCCTAGGGTCACTTTTGACCTTTCCAAAGTACCCCTAAAGTTCAAATCCGAGTTCCAACTTGATATGATCCCTACAAGACATCTATATGCAAGTGGGGATTAATATAACATCCTATAAGATTTAGAGATTCTTTCTCAAGCCCTAATTTGACATGTCACCATCCACACAGACAACACAAGTGTCAAGTGACACCAAGACAAAATACACATCACATTCACAATGACATGTCCAAACAACAACATGAGTTTTAAAATTTTAACACACATTCAGATTATGTTTACAACAAGGATCACATTACAATGAGGTTTTAACCACTTATTGGATTAAACCTTTTCTTACTCGATTCACATGTGTTTAGCCCCAATTCTCTGAATAATTCCATTGTTCTCTTTCCTGCACACTAAACTCGAGCATCAGTAGTCCAAGATAATAAAATCACATGCAATATACATTTTCAATTTATAATTAGAAACATTAATCAATAGCAGTATTAAATTCCTAATTGCAATTTTCATATAGAAATGTTTAAAACATAATAATTTCATAATCATCATGACATAAAATCCATGAAATAATCAGGTCTAATTATGATTCGATCTTCTCATCAATTCCCTTATCTAAACATATATAATCAAAATCAATCATATGTTCTAGGTCTAATCCATATCAAAATGTAATCCACACAATATAATCATCATCATAACATAATATCTCGAGTCTCTGTCAGGATAATCAAAAAGTGTATCAAAACATAAAGTATCAAAGTGTGATTGAGCAGTAAAGTTGTGATGGCTCAGGGTGAGGCCTCACATCCTCCCCCACTAGGCATGAATTTCCTCCTAGAGTTCATAAAAATAATATGGGTACTGAGATCTCATCTGCGTTGCATCCTCCCATGAAGTTATGACCTCATCATAACAATCCCACTGGACCCTAACCTGGTCCAGCTCTCAGCCTCGGAGTGCAAGGGTCCATCGGGCTATAATACGAATGGGCTCTAGTGCTAGCTGTCTATCTGACTCCACCTGAAAGGCATCCCAATCTATAACATGAGACTCATCATAAATATATTTCCGTAGCACAGATACATGAAACACATTGTGGATGTGTAACAGGCTGGGTGGCAAGGCTAGATGGTAGGCAACTGGTCCTATCCTCTCCAATATCTCAAAAGGCCCAACAAAGCGAGGTGCTAACTTAGAGACCTTTCTAAAATGGATTGGAATCTTATGCGAGTGCACTCTCAAAAAGACCCTATCTCCAACTATATACTCATAATCAACCTGCTTCACATTTTCATACTTCTTCTGTCCATCGTGAGCCTCTCTAAGATGTTGTCTAATCAATACTACTTGCTGCTCCATATCCTTGACCAACTGGGGTCCAATAGATACTCTATCCTCAATCCTGTCCCAACTCAAGGGAGTCTTGCAAGGTCTACCATACAATGCCTGATATGGTGACATACCTATAGAAGAATGATGCCCATTATTAAAGGCAAACTCGACCAGATGTAGGTATTCCTCCCACTTGACCTAATGGTCCATCACATACATGCGTAACATATCCTCTAACACCTAGTTAACCCTCTCTGTCTGCTCATCTATTTGAGGGTGGTATGCTATACTAAAATTTAGTCTAGTCCCCAATGCTTCCTGTAACTCTCTCCAAAAAGCTGATGTGAACAAGGAGTCTCTATCAGAGATGATCTTATGGGGAATACCATAAAGTCTGACAATATCCCTCAAAAATAACTGAGCTACGTCTCATGCTATGATTGTAGTATGCACGGGTGAGAAGTGGGCAACCTTAGTGAATGTGTCAACTATCACCAAGATAGCATCATGGTGGCGAGAAGACATAGGGAGACCAACAATGAAGTCCATAGATATAGTATCCCACTTCCACTTGGCAATCTCATGTGGCTGCAGGAGCCCACCTGGATGACTATTCTCTACCTTCACTCTCTGGCACTCTAGGAATCTAGCAACTATGCTGGCAATTTGCAACCTCACGCCTGACCAATGATATAACTATCTCAGATCGGCATGTAACTTCTTGACTCCTAGATAAGCTGCATAAGGCACTCCGTGAGCCTCTAACACAATAAACTCTCACAAGTCACCCATTGAAGGTACATAGATGCGTCCCCTATGACGTAGAAGTCCATCCGACTCTAAAGAATACTCTACAAATCTCCCATCAAGGGATCTTTGAGAATGGATAAGCTGGAAAACCTCCACATATAACCCATCCTCTGGCAAGTGATGCAAAATGCGCTCCCTCAAATCTATACTAGAAGTTATAGATGAGAGCTTGTGTCACCTCCTACTCAAGGCATCTGCAACTACATTCTCCTTCCCCTTGATGTAATGAACATCAAAATCATACTCACATAGAAACTCCATCCATCTCCTCTACCTAGCATTAAGATTGGGCTATGTAAAGATATATTGTAGGCTCTGGTGATCTGAATGAAGCTAAAATCGGTGACCTAGAAGGAAATGTCGCCATCTCACTAAGGCATGAACCACCGCTGCAAGTTCTAGGTCATGAGTGGGATAATTAAGTTCGTGAGTCTTTAGCTTCCTAGACTCAAAAGATATAGGATGACCCTCCTACATAAGGACTGCTCATAAACCATCCAATGAAGCATCAGTACATACAACAAAATCTGCCAAAGGATCTGGCACTGCTAAAATCAGTGCACTAAAGAGGGCTCTCTTGAGGTCATGGAAAGCTCTCTCATACTTCTATGTCCATTCATACTTCTTCCCTTTTCTCTGAAGGGAGGTGATGGGATGAGATACTCTAGAAAATCCTACCACAAAGCATCTGTAATATCCTGCTAAGCCCATAAAGCTTCTGACCTCAGTGACACTGGTGGGTGCTGGCCAATCCATAATGGCTCTAATCTTTGATGGGTCTACAGAGATCCCATCACCAGATATAACATGACCAAGATAATGAACCTCGAGTCTAAAGAAGGCACACTTTGACAAGCTTCCATATAATTGATTCTCTCTCAAATGCTGCAGAACCTGTCTTAGATGCTCCTCATGCTCCTCCTCATTGTGAGAATATATCAGAATATCATCAAGGAACACTACTACAAATTTATCCAAGAATGTACAAAATACTCCGTTCATAAGGCTCATGAAGACCGCTGGAGCATTCATGAGGCCAAATGGTACTACTGTGAACTCATAGTGACCATACCTCATGCAAAAGGTAGTCTTGTGGATATCACTTTCCACAATCCATAACTGATGGTACCCCAACTTTAGATCTATATTTGAGAACACTCGGGCACCCTGCAACTGATCAAACAAATCATCGATCCTGGGAAGTGGGTATCGGTTCTTAATTGTTACTTTTTTCAACTGTCAATAATCAATGCACAATCTAAGTGATGCATCCTTCTTCACAAAAATTACTGGTGCACCACAAGGTGATACACTAGGTTGAATATGCCCTTTCTCCAAGATCTCTTCTAACTGAATTTTGAGCTCATTGAGCTCATGTGTGGTCATCCTATACAGTACTCTAGATACTGGCTCAGATCCTGGTACAAGATCTATGTGAAAATCAACTTCTCTAGGTGGAGGCATACCAGGTAGCTCAGTAGGAAATACATCTACAAACTCCTGAAGAATAGGATAATCCTCAAGCGAAGGCTCCCCCTCTGAATCCTCCTCTCTATCACTAATGGTGATGGCAAATAACTGACATCCCTTCCGCATGCACTGCCTAAGCTACATAGCGGAAATCATGCGAAGGGATATGGGTCATTGTACCCCAAATATCACCATAGAAGTACCATGATCATCAACACACTCAACCCTCTTCTGATGATAATCCATCTTGGCGCTATGGGCATATAGCCAATCCATGCCAAGGACTACATCATAAGAACCTAGAGGGGTAATGCATAGATCATTCATCGTGATTAAGTTTCCAATCTGAATCTGACAACTACGAACTAAGGAACTAATAGACACCCTAATTCCTGAAGCTAACTCAACCTCCCAACCGACATCCTTTCTAACTACCACAATCCCACAACACTCCACTATATAGGGAGATATAAAGGAGTTTGTGGCTCCTGAATCAAATAAGATAGAAACACTGATACCCTGAATCATACCTATGGCCTTTATGACTGTGGCCTAGTGGTCAGCCTGGCGGTTATCCACCATTGCAAAAACTCTATGGGATCTATCCATATCTCCATCTATAGGCTTTGAGATATCTCCTCTCTGACCGCTAGCTGACTGTCTCTCTGGGAACTCTCTCGCTAAATGACCCATACCACTGCAAGTGTAACATGGTCCTCGGGTCTGAATCTGCACTCCCTGTGTCTTAGGCTGTTGTGACCCTCTATTCCTACTAGAACCACTGTATCCACCCCTAGAGGACTACTGAGTCCTAGCTAGCTATGCCTGAGGGTTTTGTGTCCTCTGATCCTATCTAGGACCCTGAGACTCCCACTGTTTGGGCTTAGAGCCCTGATAATCCTATGAATGCCTCTATCTAGAATCCTACTAACATCTCTACTGCTAAGAATATTGACCCTTAAAGGATCCTGCTGAGTGATTCTGTTTCCCTTTCCAAGCGGGTCTCTACTATCCTGACTACTGGGAAGAGGGGTTTTGGTGCTGGGACCAATCTTGGGATTCCTGTCTAGTACAAATATCCTTGACTACAAGTGTCGTCTCAACTGCCCCTCTGAATGTGGTAGGGAATGCTATGCGTACTATGCTCTAAAGAGACATATTAAGTCCCTTAATGAAATAGTGAATACACAGTTTCTCATCCTTCATTTAATCAACATAGGGAAGGATCTTGAGAAATTGACTCTCACACTAGGCTACTGTGAGGCCTCTCTACTAGAGATCATGGAACTGCTCTATCTGTCTCTGTCTGAAATGTTTGGAGAGATACCTCTCTCAAAAATGGGCCACAAAAGACTCCCAAGTGAGTGTGTCAATACTCACTCCACCTATGGACACCTCCTACTCCCACCAAGTGGAAGCCTTATCCCATAGAAGATGGACTGAAAGTCATGCCTTTAGATTACTCCCATAAGGGCGCAATCCAAAACATCACTGTAAACTCTGTAACTAGGCCTTTGCTACTGACCCATTAGTGGATCCCAAAAATAAGGGTGGCTGGAGTCATAATAACTCTTAAATCTCTTCTCCAACATCTCTAGGGGGTCTCTCCCTAGCATGTATCTCATGCTCACATGGTATAACAACCTGATGAATTGACTCACCCTCCTGATCATCATGACCCTCAACAGACCTAGGTGGGGGACTCCTACTTCTCTCTCTACTGACTGCTCTATCATTATCTGAAATATGTGCTTCCCTTTCCAGAATCTCCTGCTGAACTATGGGTGGTAGTCTCTACTTAATTAACCCAATCAAATTCTAGAGAACATCCAAAATATCCTGGTTAGGGTTCTGAGGTGGTAGAGGTGGTGGATCCTCCTATCCTGCCCCCACATGGGGAGCTCTACGACCTCTACCTCATCAGTTATTTCTGGTGACTGCAGGCATCCTACACAATGATTTAAATTTTGAATGAGTTGAAACATAATGGGTTACGTTCCTAGTGTCGAAACATGATTCTAATACCAAAATGTCATGCCCAAAACAAGGGCAAAACACACATACAATTTTTTTTTTTAAAACGCAAGTGCATACCTCTAACAAGGATGTATTTGAGGTAATGTGATATCATGGTAAGGGTAGTCTTTGAATTGCAAGGTATATACATAAGTTGAATTAGGGTTACACCACATACAGATGTAGAATTAGAGCATCAACTAGTCATATGGGTTACGTGAACACCTGGGTCAGGTTGATTTAACTCTGGTTTCATGTTTTAATCTATGTATAGTATCATGATGATAGTCTATTGTTAAGAGTCATACGTTGAATTAGATTGCTCCGGTAATCACTTTATTTCTAACTTTGGTTACAACTTATTTATTTAATTCTATTCCCATTTATCTTTCAACCATTAACCACTAGTTTAAAATTCAATAATCAAAACCTAATCTAATCCTTATCCTTCTAACAACAATTAAATTCTCCCTTACAAATTTTCATGCAACTATAGTCCTTAAATTTCTTAATAGAATATTAAATTAATCTCAAATAGAAAATTTACGTTGACCTCTAACCTCTTGAAACATATGGGCAACATAATTTAATTTATCGTAATAAAATAAAATAAATATCTATCTATATTTTTTACATAAAAACTACATCTATTAATCAATAATTAACTACGCAATTGAATAAACTTTATCTAAATAAAGTCACATGATTTTAATAAAACAATGAGGAATTAAATCCATAACATATTAGCCATTCTATATATTTTTCACATAAAAACTAAGGTTCGAATCTAGTAATTAAACTACACAATTTAAATAGAAAATATATCTATTAAATGAGACTACATAATTCAAATAACACAAATAAGAATTAAGTCTATTTAACTAACTTAATCTATCTACATATAATGATCCATTTTAATTATGTACTTAATGGGTAGAGTAGAATAATATTTTAATAAATTGTTCAATATCTAATTAAATCTAATTATGTTATTAACTTTATTAACTATCAACTAACTACCTATAACTAGCTATAATCTAACCTACCTATCTACCTAGAAACCTATCACCCTATCCCTTTTAGACTATCAAGCTATCACATCCTATCCCCATCCCCCATGGCCCACTTGCCAAGTGGGGGGGTGTGAAATCCTAAACCCTTTCAAAACTTGTGAATTTATTTGGGGAGAGAAGAGCCTTTACCAAGGAAGTCATGTGGAACAAGGATGGTGGGGCCACTACAATGTCTCCCATCCAAAGTGCTGAATCAAAGGTGAAGTCAACAAGGAAATTCGCATGGGGAGAAGGGTATGTGTCATCAAAACCAAAGAACATGAAAGCATGCGAAATCAAAGGGTGAGGTGGGGCCCATATCAAACCTCCCTATATTAAACTATGCTAAGGCTTTTTGTCCTAGTGGTTTACATGAGTCCTTAAGTCAGACCAGTTTACAGCGAATGGAAAAGGGGTTTAAATTTTGGGTAAGTGTTTAATATCAAGTCAGCCCCAAAATTTTGCATGGGGAAGGGAAAGGTAGGGTAAAGGATTATTGTGGGGCCCACTAAAATGGGTGAAGAACATTAAGCCTTCCCACTCAAAAGACTATTCGTTAGCTTAGAGAGGGTAATTAAAAGGAGTGTTTAGGGAGGGTTAATAAAGGGGTTTTAGAGAGGGAATCTTTAGGGGATATTCTCTGTGTAAGGGGAGGGAATTAAATCCCTCCCCATACATTTTTCAGAGATTTTTTTGCTCTATATTCTGGAAAATGACATGGTAGATTTGATTGTAGTTTCTATATATTAACATCATTTATTTCCTTTTTTTTTGTAGATACATGCATGAATTAGGTTATTTTTCTTTTTGCCAAACATTATACAATTAAAATTTGTTTATTAATATAAGGTGATTGTTTTCAATAATATATTAATTTCTTGACTTCTATAGTTAGTAAGCTAATCTCTTTTTTCTTTTCTAAGGATTGGGAATACAATCATTTTGAAGATGAGGTATTGATCTAAATTAGGATAAAATTTTAGAGATTCCAAAGGAAATATGTAGTGTTCTTGACTTGAAAATTTCAAGATACATTAGAGATTTCAAGATTTAACAATTCACAAGGTTTACATGCTATGAATATCATTACAAAAGAAATGAAAGATTTTTACATTTTGCTCAACAAGCTTACACAATGGACTTTAAAACACTTAATAAAATGATCCTCAACACAAGGAGTAATCATGCAACCATAAAGTTTCTCTTTCACAACAATACCAAAATGAAGAATTCTTTCAAACTTTTCCACATCCAACTTGATTTCAAAAAACCTGCAATAAAATATGAAGGAAACCATGGGAGCTCACCTCCCAACCAAGGCCTCAAAGAGACCACCCTCGAGCTTGGAGAACCAAGACTAAACAAGGTAACACATTTTAATTTTCACAACTAACATAAATGCACAACAATTTACTCCCAACCAAGGTTTCACAAATGGGTTTTCCAAACCCATTGAAGTAGGGTGAAGGTGGGATTTTCCAAGGAGGAGAATGCCATTGCATTCAAATTTATCAACAAGAGTTTTCTCCCATGCATTTCCAAGGCTAAATTGATATTTCTTCCATATACACATTTGGTCATTTCTATACCAAAAAACAATATTTACCACATGGCTTCATGGAGCCCATACTCCATGAAATTATCCATCTTCTCCAAGAGAAGAGACTCTCACTACAATGGAGAGCCCAACTAACCCCTTCACCCAAGGCCACTTCTTCCCTTCCCAAAGGGTGAGTAATGCCTTAAACTCCTATCAACAATACTCTCAAATCTAAAAAAGCAAGAGATGAAACAAAATTCAAATGCATCCCCAACCCAACACATAACATCAACATCTACATACAACAACATTTTACAAGATTAAATATATGAACACCATACCAGATTTACATATTCATTTAAACAATAACATGCAAAGCTTAAATGCAAGAGCAGTCCTCCATGGAAAGAATCCACCAAAATTGGTCCAAGAAAAATGGCAAGAATGTGGTTGAGAAGAATCCCTTATCCCTTTTTCCTTTTCTTCCTCCAACTCTAGTTGTCTCCAAAATTGGAGAGTGGGTGAACACTCAATAAGTTTCTCCAAATCCTTTAAAAAGACCCCTAGAAGTGTACTCAAGACTTAGAAATTAATGAGACATGACCTCTAGTCCTTTTTCGTTATCTCTTGTCTCCCCTCTTAATTTTGAGCTTAGTAAGGAGTATGGGACAAGTTAAATGCATGTGGCCATCTTCATTTTCGCCACTTTTGAAAGGTAGGAATTTTGGAGAGCCATAATGGTGATCTAGGTTTACACCATAGGTAAAAACTATCCCTAACCCAAGGTACCCCCTTAGGGTTAACTAATTTTGACCAAAATACACCCTAGGTCACTTTTGACCCTTCTAAAGTACCCCTAAAGTTCAAATCTGAGTTCCAACTTGATGTGATCCCTACAAGACATCTATATGCAAGTGGGGATTAATATAACACCCTATAAGGTTTGGAGATTCTTTCTCAAGCCCTGATTTGACCTGTCACCATCCACATGGACAACACAAGTGTCAAGTGACACCAAGACAAAATGCACATCACATTCACAATGACATGTCCAAACAACAACATGAGTTTTAAATTATTAACACACATTCAGATTATGTTTACAACAAGAATCACATTACAATGAGGTTTCAATCCCTTATTGGATTAAACCTTGGCTTACTCAATTCACATGTGTTTAGCCTTGATTCTCTGAATAATTCCATGGTTCCTTTTCCTGCACACTAAACTCGAGCATCAGTAGTCCAAGATAATAAAATCACATGCAATATACATTTTCAATTTATAATTATCAACATTAATTAATAGCAGTATTAAATTTCTAATTGCAATTTTCATACAAAAATGTTTAAAATATAATAATTTCATAATCATCATGACATAACATCCATAGAATAATCAATTCTAATCATGATTTGATCTTCTCATCAATTCACTTATCTAAACATATATAATTAAAATCAACCACATGTTCTACGTCTAATCCATATCAAAATGTAATCCGCACAATATAATCATCATCATAACATAATATCTCGAGTCTCTGTTAGGATAATCAAAAAGTGTATCAATGTATCAAAACATAAAGTATCAAAGTGTGATCGAGCAGTAAAGCTGTGACGGGTCAGGGTGAGGCCTCACAATACAACCTTAATTCATGATTACATGCATGAATCCATAGGCGCATACTCAGAGGTGAGTATACCAGCCACACAGGGGTTCAAAGCTAGAATAGCTCCCCTTAAGACCATGAGGGTGGAATATTTAGAAGTAGAAGGTGTTTCCACTGAGGATGCATCTGCTACCTTGTTCTCTTCATTATCCTTCTTTACTTCAACCCATATTTTATCTGAGTTAGATTTAGCTTCTACAAACTTGACTTCTCCTAATTCTTCAAACAAAGACTTCTTGGGATTATCTTGTCCTTTTGTTCTTGATCTGCAAAACCTTGAGATATGTCCAGATTTTCCACATGAGTGACAAACAATAGGAGGTCTGATATTGTTATTCATCATGCTGCATTGCTTGGCTGTGTGTCCATTATAGTTACATATCTGACATGTAATATTCTGCAAGTTTCTTTGAGGTTGATTTCTCTGATTGAATTGAGTTTGATTCCTTTGGTTCAGTTGTCACTGATTTCTTTGATTTGTTCTACAATGAATAGCCCTATGACCAAACTTATTATAGGAGTAACAGTAACCATTAAAGGGTCTTACATTATTAAAATCTCTTACCAAGTGTCCATGTTTTTTACAGGCATAGAAAGTACAGTTGACTGCCTTGTGCTTATCTTTTGGTGATTCTACTTTAGTCTCTTCATGATTTTCAGTTTTCTTTTCTTCTAAATATTTTGTTTGAGCTTTCTTTCTTTCTTGTAATGAGTTGATCTCAATTTGAGCTAAACTGTATCCCATACTAGTGGTATCACCTTTTAGCTTTTGTGCATAGAGATATGATTGAATCAGATCAGAGCTTGTGTGTAGTTTATCAATTTTGTCTTTTTCTCTTGATAATTCAGTTTCAATTTTGTTCTTGATATTTTCTAATTACAAGATTTTTATATTGGATTGCATGAGTTCTTCATCCAACTGTTTGTTTTCTTTGTTCTTCTCTTCAATGGATGCTAAGCTATCAATTAATTGATCATTCAATTCTTCTATCTTATCTTTTAGAGACATGTTCTCTTCATTCAGTTTCAAATCATTGGTGGAGAAATCTTTAAGTTCTTTCCTTAGTTTCTTGATAAGCATTTGTGAGCCATAAAATTTTAGTTTAAGTTCTTCATTTTCTTTCTCAGATCTGTCTAGATCTTCAAGGGCTGCTTCAAGATTCTTTTTTAGATGTTTGACTTCTACTAAATCCATGATCTCCTCAAGTGGTTAAAATTTTCTCTCTGAGGACCAGGCTCTAATACCAATTGTTGGAAACACTAAGAGGGGGGGGGGGGGGGGGG